>JALIGW010000017.1:13595078-13720078 GCA_023053685.1 Diadophis punctatus similis
AGAGAGGTACTAGTACCACTCTATAAAGCCTTGGTCAGACCACACCTAGAGTACTGCATCCAGTTTTGGTCACCACACTACAAAAAAGACATTGAAACTCTAGAGAAAGTGCAGAAAAGAGCAACCAGGATGATAAAGGGTCTGGAAAATAAAACATACAAAGAGCGGTTGCAGGAACTGAGCTTGGCCAGTCTGGCGAAGAGAAGGACCAGGGGTGACATGATAACAGTGTTCCAATACTTGAGGGGCTGCCACAGAGAGGAGGGGGTCAGGCTGTTCTCTATGGCACCAGAAAGTCAAACAAGGAATAATGGATGGAAGCTGACCCAGGAGAGATTCAACCTGGAAGTGAGGAGAAACTTTCTGATGGTGAGAGCGATCAACCAGTGGAACAGCTTGCCAGCAGAGGTTGTGAGAGCCCCAACACTTGCGACCTTCAAGGAGAGACTGGACTGCCATCTGTCTCAAATGGTGTAGGAACTCCTGCTTGAGCAGGGGGTGGACTAGATGATCTACAAGGTCCCTTCCAACTCTAATAATAAATCTAAATCTAAATCTAAATCTAAAGGTATAAAAACGATGATTAAGGGCCTGAGACTAAAACATATGAAGAATTTGTTTGCACGAATTGGGTATGGCTAGTCTAGAGAAAAGAAATACTAACATGGCATGATAGCAGTGTTCCAATATCTTGGGGGCTGCCACAAAGAAGAGGGGGTCAACTTATTTTCCAAAGCACCAGAAGGCAAGACAAAAACAATGGGTGGAAACTAATCAAGGAGAGAAGCAACCTAGAACTTAGGAGAAATTTCCTGACAGTGAAAACAATCAACCAGTGGAATGGCCTGCCTTCAGAGGTTGTGGATGCTCCATGACTGGAGAAGGGATTGGACATCTCTTTAAGAAGGGATTGGACAGCCATTTGTCTGGAATGGTATAGGATCTCCTGCTTAAGCAAGGGGTTGGACTAGAAGACCTCCAAGGTCACTTCCAGAGCTATTCTGATTGATTGATTGATTGATTGATTGATTGATTGATTGATTGATAGGATTGCTTTTTGGATTCCACAATAATGTGCACCCAGAGTATCATCTATATAATTTGGAACCATGCACACAGCGTAGATGTACATGCATCTCAGTTGTCAATGGGAAACCCTCAAAGTCTACCTCAAACTTCCCTTCGACCGGTCAGGTCTCCGGGTACAATTCAAGGTGTTGATCATCACCTTTAAAGCCCTACATGGCTTAGGACCAGATTACCTCCGGGACCGCATTCTATCTCATACTTCCCTTCGACCGGTCAGGTCCCACAGAGTGGGTCTCTTCCAGGTCCCATCCACCAAACAATGTCGGGTGGCGGGGCCTAGGGGGAGGGCCTTCTCTGTGGGGGGCCCTGTTCTCTGGAACCAACTTCCCCCAGAGATCCAAATCATCCCCACCTTGCTGGCCTTCCGAAAAGCCATTAAGACATGGCTCTTCCTGCAGGCAGGATTTTGAGACAATGTTACATCTGAGGTCTCCCCCATGTATGTATGATGTTGTATGTTTTTCTTTTTAAGTTTTTAAAATTGTTTTTAAATGTTTTTTATTGTTTGGTGTTCTTTAAAATGCTGTGCGCCGCCCTGAGTCCTTAGGGAGTAGGGCGGCATAGAAGAACTTCCAAATAAATAAATAAATAAATAAAGTCCATGAATGCAAGTTACTAGGGACAAATGTTTCTCCACACTCTTTTTTTTTCTCACACACCTGCAAGTTTGGGGAATCTTGAAGGGGGTTAGGCTATTAGGGGTTAGCCATGCAATCCACAAGCAATATTTGATATATATATATATTGTTTTCCTTCAAAACATGCTGCCCTACTAACTTGGCCTCTTTAGGTGACCACTTAGTTTGCCTCTTTGGAGGGATCATTCCTGGATGTGCCCAAATTCTTGACACTGCCAAAATTAGACATCAAGCAAAAGGACCGACTTCACATGACTGTGGAACAAACTCCTTGCTCAGGAATGATGTAGCTGAGATTTTGTTGCAGCTGTGCAGACTCAGTTTATCAGTGCAACAGCAGCATAAAAGCTGATGAAGCCCTTCTTGTATTTATTCTGCCCTCTTATTCTTCTCTGACTCTCTTCCCTTCCATTCAACAGCTACTTCCCGCATCTTAATTGCCAACCTGCATCCCAGAGCACCTTGTGAGTCAAGAGATCACTGGCTTCAGGCTTCATTCATTCCTACCAAAATGAATAATTTCTGGTGTCATCCTAGCCCATGAAATGGTGACCTTGCAGTAGGAAGAAAGGGGGGCCTCAGTGGGAGAGGGGACTCATTTCTGGACTCCAAACACACCAGTCCATCAGGGATTGTTTTTTTCCAGTTTCAAAACAGGCACAGTGGGATCCAGTTGCTACTAAGCATTCTAAATTCAGATGCAAAGCAAAGTTATCATCTTAATGAACCAGCGATCAGGGCATTCCTAGGATTATTAGCGATGTCGCCATTTGAGATTGTTCAGAATTTAATCCTTTAACTTGGATTAAAGGTTAACCTGGCTACCTTTCTATTCAGCCAAGGCCTTTTGTCTGATGTGTACCCAAAAAAGGGGGGGGGGTTTGTGAACGTGGATTTTGCCTCCTAAATTATAGGAGTTAAAGTGTAAAAGGAGTTCAGTGTTAAAATAATCACACACTGCAACAACGTCAAATAACAATGGTTGAGGCCACCAAAAGAGTAAGAAGCAGAATATATCTCCCTCAACACCTGAAGTGGTAAAAAAGAAGAGGAGGAGGAGGAGGAGGAGGAGGAGGAGGAGGAGGAGGAGGAGGAGGAGGAGGAGGAGGAAGAAGGAGAAGGAGAAGGAGGAGGAGGAGGAGGAGGAGGAGGAGGAGGAGGAGGAGGAGGAGAAGAAGAAGAAGAAGAAGAAGAAGAAGAAGAAGAAGAAGAAGAAGAAGAAGAAGAAGAAGAAGAAGAAGTAAAATGTCAATCAAAGGAAGACACCCAACAACTGATATCCATGGATGCCTCCTTTCTCTCAGCAAAGCCCAAAACATAGGCTGGCACCCGAGGAAGTCTTCCAGCATAAGGTGTAATGTTGAGGTCCAAGGGCCTATTTCCTAATTGTAGGACCACCAGTTTTGAGCTGCAATATCCAGATGACCATCAGATGGCAGCAAAGTTTCATTTTTCCGTATCTCTTTGCTAGCATTTCCTGGTCTTTCAGAAGAAAAGTTTACAAGGGCTGGTTCATCTTTCTGTCTCCCGTTTCCTTTGTTATCTTGTGGTTGGTCTCCATATGGCTTATTCATTCAGCTTCAACCGAATCTTCAGCCACAGACTGGCCATAAGAAGCTTGTGTGCTAAAAAAAAAAAACCTGAGGTTTTGGGGCTACATGACAAATTTAGAGCGTGGGGAACAAGCAATGGCTGCATTTTCATGGTTGGCTATTTACAAAATTGCTACTCCAGGGGATATTGTTTTGTGTTTACAGAATATTTTCTCATGAACCATCTAGTGTGCTTATTTTCGTCAATTTTCTGGGGAATTGGTCACATTTCCAAACCAAATCCTGAGTGGCAACCTCTTGCCATTGTAAAATGTTTGTGCATGCCTAAGGAGGGGACAGAAGCATTTGTGTGAAGAAAGAAAGAGCTGTGGAACATCAAGGAGGCCTACTGGTGTCCCTAGAAACTAGAAAGTTGATCCAGGCTTAATTAAATAATAACATTTTTTCAGCTGAGTTGTCCTCACCAACCTAGAAAATTGGATAAGCATTACGTTAGCAAGGCATAGACATTTGATTTAGCTGCCTGGAGAGAGAGAGAAAGCAACATGTAAGAAAACTCAGTGTGCTCAGGTGAAGTTTGGTACAAAAGGGTAAGGTGACCAGACGTCCCACTTTTGGGGGGATAGTCCCGCTTTTTAATAATTTGTCCCTCGTCCCGCGGCGTTTCAAAAAAGTCCCGCTTTTTAAATTTGAATTTGCCCTGCACACCCCTCTGCCTCCTGCCTCGCCTGCCTCCTCCTGCCAGGCGGGGAGGGAGGGCAGTGAGAGGGGCAGCGGCGGTCTTGCCTGTTTGTCGCCGCAGAGCCTAAGAAGCTGGTGGCGTTCACGGCGTGGGGCTTCCCCCGCCCGCTTTCCCCCGGCTGCCGGGATGCCGCCATTTGCGTTCTTTTGCCCTCTGTGCAAGCAGAATGCTTTGCGCATGCGCAGAGGGCAAAAGAACGCAAATGGCGGCATCCCGGCGGCCGGGGAAAGCGGGCGGGGGAAGCCCCGCACTGCGAACGCCACCAGCTTCTTCGGCTCTGCGGCAACGAACAGGTAAGCCTGCGCCGGTAGGAACCCACCCCTGGCTGCGATGAATGAGGGGTGTTTGGGGTGTGTGTGCACAAAGCTGCAGGATAAGAGAGACGGACCCCTCCCGTCTTGCTCCCCTAGAACCCCCCCCCATCAATGGTGTCTCACTTTACAAAAAATAAAATCTGGTCACCTTACAAAAGGGGGGAGGAATGGGCTCCTCCTCCTCCTCCTCCTGCTGATTAGAAGGAATCATATTGTTATGATATAGCATATGACATATGACAGAGTAGACTAATACTAAAGCAGTTCTAAGTCTTTTGGGAAGGTATGAGTGAGTGGAGAAAAGCAACACAGACAATACTTTAAAAATATTGGTGAGCTAAAGTATTTGAAACACTTGTATTTTAGAGTGGGGGGAGGGGAGAATCCAAATAGCAAGAACTGTTTCACAGTGGACCGGGCTGCCTCTGGAATTGGTAGATTCTCTGAAGGCGTCTAAGCAAAGGATGGATGTAGCCAGGGGTGGGCTTCAAAAATTTTAGCAAGGGGTTCTCTGCCCGATTGCTGGGTGGGCGTGGCCATGGTGGGTGTGGCTTAGTCGGACTCCTGCACCATGGCAGGGGGGCATTTTTGCCCTCCCCGGGCTCCGGAGGCTTTCCTCAAGCCTCCAGGAGGGCGAAAATGGCCTCCCCAGGTTCTGGAAACGGGTCCGTTTCCAGCCTTCCCAAACTTCCTGTAGGTCCATTTTTCACCCTTCCTGAGCCTCCTACACTTACCTGCATCCAAAATGGGCCATGTGGTGACTCCTAGGAAGGGAGGAGCAGGGTGGGTGGGGCCAGCCAGGAGTGGGATTTAGGGGTTCTCTGAACTGCACAGAATCTTAGCTAGAGGTTCTCCCGAACCCCTGCAAACTCCTAGCAGCCCACCCCTGGATATAGCCATTGTTGGAAGAAATATCCATCTGGTTCAGTTCCAAGTGGGGAGAAAGACACTGGAAACATGGAGACTGATTGGAAAGATGGTTTATTGATGGACAGGACCACATGGGTTTGAAGTCCTGGGCAGCTGAACACATGGAGTTGAGAGAGAGAAAGGTATTTATACCCTCTCTTGTGTCTCACCCTTGAGTTTCCTGTTCCTGTGCAAGAAATGTATTCCATTGCTTGTCAGACTCCCAGGGGGATAGCTAACTTTTTAGGTTGTCTGAATTAAGTTTGATTGGAGCCTGGACTCTCTGAGATGATGTAGTGAGGAGGCTTGTGTCCTGAAAGGGTGTTGGGCCATTTCTATTGCGTCTTAATGGCTTTCCTGGTTTGGATCTCGAGTGAGGGCTGATCCTACCATTCTACCTAATTCTGCCTTTGTTCAAAATGTCCTGTCTTGAATGGATTACCAAATCTGCATTTCTAAAAGCTGGCCTCAGCTTAGTATCTGCTTGGGGGCAGGGAACTGTGGCTCTGAGTTTCTGCCTCCCTTAAGATTTCTATTTCTCTTTTAGGGGAAATATAATATTCTGCCTTTTCAAATATTTCTCAAAGTATTTCATTCTTCTAGGAGAGGGGTGGGTGCTAACTTTCTACACTGTCTTTGGGAGATGCTGCAGCCATGGATGGAGGCCTCCATGAATAGATTTCATGGACTGTATGATACTATTTTGTTTGCTGATAATAGTGCCAGCCAAGCATCTCTTCGAGTTTTTGTCTCCTTTTGCTACAAGTTGGCAATTCTATGCTGTCTTTGATCCCAAGTGTAAACTGGATGCAATTAAAGTAGAACCAGAAAATTGGATAAATGCATTCTTATCTGATTTATTGACACGCGCAAAGGTTCACTTTGACTACAGATTGTAAAGCCGAAAACCTGCTAGTGGAAATTAGGGCTTAAATGAAAGTGGTCTCATGTGTTTTGGATCCCACTCTGTGTATATGTGTGTGTGTGTGTGAGAGAGAGACACAGAGAGAGACTGTGAGACATGGAAACAGAAGAATATATTACAAAAACGACTGTGGAAAATTACCCATAAACACACAAATAAAACCCGAAATGCTCTTCCAGATCAATAACAATTGTTTGTTCAATTGTCTCAGCCACGTGTCTCACGTGCTGCAATTCAATCCATTGATACCACTACATTTGCAAAAACAGTTTGGTGCTTGCAGCTGCTAGACCCGTGGTGGTGAACCTATGGCATGCGTGCCAGAGGTGGCACGCGGAGCCATAGAAGCCGGCACGCGAGGGTTCCCACCGGCAAACCGGAAGTGCGAAAAAACGCACTTCCGGTTTGCCGGTGTGCTGTTTTTTGCACTCCGGAGGGTTCAGGGAAGCTCCCTGAAGCTCCAGAATGTAAAAAAACTACAAAACCGACAAACCGGAAGTGCACTTTTCCTCACTTCCGGTTTGTCCGTTTTGTAGTTTTTTGCATTCCGGAGCTTCAGGGAGCTTCCCTGAACCCTCCGGAGTGCAAAAAACAGCATACCGGCAAACCGGAAGCGCGTTTTTTCGCACTTCTAGTTTGCCGGTTTCGTCGTCCCAGGCTCCGGTAAGCCTTTGCGCGGGGGTGGGGGTGTGTGCGCATGCGCAGGGGGCAGCATGGGGGGGTGTTGTGCACATGCGTGGGGGGGAAGGAATGGGTGTGGGCATGCGAGCGCGCGCGAGCGCCCCCCCCCCTTTTTGGCACATGACCGAAAAAGGTTCGCCACCACTGTGCTAGACTATAGAAAAGTGTGTTATGGGAGGGATCCTGGCATCAAGAGCCAAGGTGGCGCAGTGGTTAAAATACAGCACTGCAGTTCAACAGTTCAGCTGTTCAGATCTCACCAGGCTCAAAGTTGACTCAGCCTTCCATCCTTCCGAGATGGGTAAAATGAGGACCCAGATTGTTGGGGGCAATATGCTGAACTCTGTAAACTGCTTAGAGAGGGCTGTAAAGCACTATGAAGCGGCATATAAGTCTAAGTGCTATTGCTATCTACACAGCCTAATGATTCATGGAGCTATCTGCCCAGAATTCCCAGTCAATAAAGGGAAAACTGATGTGCTTTGGGGCTCCGCAGATATTTATGGTACAGAAATACAAGTCAAAATAAACATTGAAAAGGACATATTAGTAGACAAAAGTTTTATAAAGATGAGGAAAATAATAAGCCCAACAATGTCCCCTTTCCTTCAAATGCATTTTATGGTGGAGATAATTACGGTAACTAAACCTGGACATAAACTGTTTCAACTCCTACCCTCAAAATGATGCTATAGAGAACTGCACACCAAGACAACTAGACACAAGAACAGTTTTTCCCCGTAACGCCATCACTCTGCTAAACAAATAATTCCCTCACCGCTGTCTAACTATTCACTAAGGCTGCATTACTGTTACTATTAGTCTTCTCATTGTTCCTATCATCCATCTCCTCCCACTTATAACTTGTTGCTTGTATCCTTATGATTTATATCAATATCGATTGTTTCCTGATTGCTTATTGTACCCTATGACAATCATTAAGTGTTGTACCTTATGATTCTTGACAAATGTATCTTTTCTTTTATGTACACTGAGAGCATATGCACCAAAGACAAATTCCTTGTGTGTCCAATCACACTTGGCCAATCAAGAATTCTATTCTATTCTATTCTAAATGAACAGGTAATCCTCAAGCTACAGCTCCAGTTAGGAGATGAATTTCCATCACTAAGCAATGTGTTCATTGAACCATGCCTGATTTTATGACCTCTTTGCTGTGGTTGTTGAGTGAATCACTTGGTCATTAAGTGAATCCAGTCTTCCCCAATGACTTTGTTGGAAGGTCCACGGGCAGGTGTCAAATGGCGATGACATGATGATCCCAGGATGCAGCAAACATCATAAATACATGCCTGCAGCCAAGCAGTGGATTTTTGATACTTGTGACCACAGGGATACAATGGTCATAAATGTAAGGACCGGTAATAAGTCACTTTTTTTCAGCCCTGGCACAGCTTTGTACATTTGTTAAATGAATAGTTGTAAGTTGATGACTAGTTGTAATTATATAGGCAGACATAGTCCTCCCAGATACCAGGAACAGATGAAAGACATAGCCAGAATTATTTGGTGAAGGCCAGAACACACCACGGTTGACATATTTATAAATTGTTGGAAGGATAAAATAACAGAATAACAGCAACAAACAACAAAAGCTTCCTTCTTTTCATTAAACTAGACATACCCAGTTCCTGCAAGCGTTCTTCATATGTTTTAGCCTCCAGTCCCCTAATCAGTGGTGGGTTCCTACCAGTGCGGTCCACTCTATAGCATTGGTAGCAGCCCACTGGTGACGTTACAGTACCGGTGCGGTCAGTTGCCAGTGTCTGGGTGCCGCCATTTTTTAAAAAACATTTTTTTATTTTTTTAAAAAATTTTCTTCTGCGTATGCCCAGAAGCCGAGCTTCCAGCACTGCGCATGTGCTGCCTTCCTACCCCACAGTGAAGCAGGGGAGGTTGGCTGAGGGAGCGCGTGAGACGCTGAAAGAACAGGCGGCAGGACCTATCTCAGTTCCCCTCCCTTCAGCAGTCTGAGAAGCCACGAATGTGCGGTGATGATCCCAGGCATTTTCGCATGTTCGAGGCTTCTTGAGCTGCTGAGGGGAGGGGGAACTGGCGACAGGAGCCCAGGATCATTGAATGGGGAGAAGCATTCAGGCCGGACGGAGCCTCCTAGAAGAACCGCTGCCGCGGTCTTGCTGCTTCCGCTTCTCTTGCCGCTGCCAAACTCCCGAGGCCCACGCCCACCCGGTCACATGGCTGGAAAGCCACACCCACAAAATAAGCCATGCCCACAGAGTGGTAGTAAAAAAATTACGAACCCGCCCCTTCCCCTAATCATCTTTGTTGCTCTTCTCTGCACTTCTTTTAGAGCCTCAATGTCTTTTTTATAGTGTGATGACCAAGACTGGACATAGTATTCCAAGTGTGCTCTTACCAAAGCGGTACTAACACTTCACTTTACTAACATTTCATTTTAAAATCTGATCTTGAGAACAAGGGAGGGATACTAAGAAAAATGAATCTGAAATGTTAATCCAATGCAAAACCAATAATACCATTTGTGTATATAAATTCCTGCTTAGATATATTTTCACTCAGTTGCAACTCAATTACAACTGAGTGAAAGTTTCAGGAAGACCTGAAAGACCCAAACAGGGACAGATCAACCTGGATAAATTCTATCTACGAGGTTGCTAGAAAATCACTTGATGGCACATAATCAATCGATACACACTTAGCTATGACAGAGAGACAGAACAAATAAAAAGTGCATGATAAAATGGATGCAAAATTTTAAAGAAACAATCACAGCACAACACTGGGAAGAATGATAGACTAAACCTGTAAAATATATTCCAAGCTAGAGTCTAAAAGAAAATTGTTAACTGAACTGAAGTTGATTTTCAAGGCAGTAGAATCACCAGTGGGAATGAAATATTTAAATTTTCTCCTAACGGAGCAGTTCTTCAACCCATCCAGTAATGAGACCAATTCACTCGAGCTTTGCTCTGAGTTGGCGTTCCATTCCTTCTTCATAAAGTGTTGATTTTTCTTTGTTTCTTGAGGGAGGAAGGGAGGGAGGGAGGGAGGGAGGGAGGAGAGAGAGAGAGAGAGAGAGAGAGAGAGAGAGAGAGAGAGAGAGAGAGAGAGAGAGAGAGAGAGAGAGAGAGAGAGAGAGAGAGATCTGTTGTTTCTTTCATTTCCCCCCCTACCAAAATTTCTCACAAGGGTTTATGAATGTTTGTACAGAGGTTATTTGCCCAATGAACAGTGGTTTTGCCAAGTAAGTGGGAGGGAGGTTTAATGACAATCTTTGCTTTTTATAAACTGATGTAAGAAAGATATTTAGTAAAACTGTTTTGAGATAGAAGGGATTTTTTTTTTGCGCTGCTCTAACTTCCTTGCCAAAGAGTCCCCTGCAGCTGTTTTAGGCATCCTCTGCATTTATTTAATCCATAATTAATAAATCACAACAATTCAGAATCATACCCATGGTTTTTTTTTAACAACAGGATGTTAAACTCCTAAATAACATAGAATTTGAGCTGAATAAGCCTGGGAGAAGAATATTCCAAGCTGTGAGATAGTTTTCAATGGGGAAAGAGTCTCTGTTCTGATGCTTCCATCTGCAAAACTCCAGCTTACCTCTAGAGGGCCACAAAGCATTCCCTATATCGCGCTGCTGCCACCCTGTGGCTGTTCCCAGATCTGGCAGCTCTACCCAATTAAAACTTTTCAGCCTTCCTGGTTCACATCCATTCTCACTAGATGGCTGCTGCCTCGATGCACTTGTCCCTGGGTTGCCATAGCTATCCTTTTCATTAGCCTAGATACTGCAGGTCAATTACTGGATATGGAGCTTAATTAGTATTCGGATGATGGGTTATCTTCAGAGAGAAAGGTGTGATAGGTGGGGGGGGGGAAGCGTTAGAGAGTGGAGACCTGCTGGAAGGCACTTGCTTAATAACCCAGACTCTGCTAATTATTTAGTCAGACAACATAATGTTTTGCCCGATCTAAAGAGGGCCAGAGGATCGCCAAATGAATGTGTTGAGGGAGAAACAGCATCCAATAATTGAGAAGGAAAAGTTACAGGTTAGTTCCCAGGGTGGCAGGGGGCTGAGTGCATGTCATTATTGCACATCACTAGGGAGCTTGGCTAAGCACAGCATCCTAGCAGCAGTTAGAACAATCCTGTTTTTAATTCCAAAATCTTAACAAGTGTCAGATACAAAAGACAATGTTCACACATGAAAGTCCAATTAAACTGATGTATTATTAAAAGCCTATGCACAGGAATCTTCTCAACTAACCATCAGCAACTACTTAAAGTTAGTTAAGGGTCAAAGAAATTAAGGGTTAGGATTAGTGTTAGTGTTAGTGTTAGGCTTAGACTTAGGCTTAGGCTTAGGTTTAGGCTTAGGCTTGGACTTACCATATTTTTCGGAGTATAAGACGCACCTTAGTTTTGGGGGAGGAAAACAAGGAAATAAGGCCTCTGTCTCCAAGCAATTTGCCAAACAGCAAACAGCAATCAGCACAGATGATATACACTGTTTGCTGTGTATTTCTGTGCATGTGTGCCTGACCCATAGAAATAGCAAAGAATTGGAGAAATGTACACTATGCCAGAAAGTTTTTTTAAATGTAGTCACACTAACTCCTCCCAATTATTTAAATAGATCTACTCCAAGGTAAGTCAGGATTTAACTCTAATACTAAACAGGACTCTATTATTTAAAAGAAGATACAATAGCACTGGACCTCTTCAGAGCAAGCATTTATTTTAAAAAGCTTCTTTATTTTGTTAAGTTGTCTAGAGGTCTCCAACCTTGGCAACTTTAAGACTTGTGGACTTCAACTCCCAGAATCCCACAGCCAGCAAAGCTAAGAAAGTTGGCTGTGGAATTCTGAGAGTTGAAGTCCACAAGTCTTAAAATTGCCAAGGTTGGAGACCCCTGGCTCTAGAACAATAATAAAGCAATCTTTAAAAAATAAGTCTAATAATTTGAACATTCTACAGACATTTATAGTTATTCACTTACCCCCTTGCATCCAACAGAAAATAAAAATCTGCGTGTCTCTCCCAGCTATTTGCCTCTTTGCAGCTAGTTTCACTTTCATTTTCCCAAGTGGCAAACCTAATGAGCTGTAGGTCGGGAAACTGCTAGTGACTTGCTTGGCTTTACAGGCTCTTCCCTGTTTGCTGCAAACAGATAAATTGCTGGAAGACAGAGGCCAAAGGGTGGGGGTGGCTGGGTGGGTGGGGCTGCATTCGGTATATAAGACACACCCAAGTTTTCACCCTATTTTGGGGGGTAAAAGGGTGTGTCTTATACTCAGAAAAATACGGTAGTTTGCTTGTGGCTATGTAGGAATTCTAGGCCGATCCCTCTTTTGACTCCACCCCCAGCTTTTTCCACTCATTCTCCCTACATCAAGGCATACCAAATATCTCGACAGAGTAAAATCAGCAGCAACTTTTTAAAAAATCTACTTTGGATCGTTAGCTAATCAGAATAAAACCAATCAAACAAAATGTCATGCAGTGATTTTTATATTGCCTATTATATGTATATGCAGGGAGCTGCATCCCTATCAAATATAATGGTTTATTCCTGAGCACGTGATTAATATGTTCCTAGTACGCATGTGTACATTCCTTTCTTTGATCAGTCCTTCTGTTCCCAGCTTCTGTGGAAGCAAGACATGTTTTTATGGCAAAGATGTAATTAATGAGAATTTATTGTTTTTGTACTGAAATAAATATTTCTATTTAGAACTTTAAACTGCGGTTTCATTTCTAATGTCAGAGTTCCAGGAAAAGGTCTATTTTCGGCTCTAATGAGAGTTATTCTCATCCTGACACAAAAATATTACTCTGATAGTAGTCCCTACAGAAAGATCATACTCTCAAAAATTAGAAGAGAAGTTTGTAAATGCTAATGGACATAATAGAGATGAAAGTGGAATTATTATAGTAGAACTGATCTCACTGTAACAGAAAATAGCTGCTCTCTGATCACGTCCTTTCTGTGCCAGCTCAGTTTGTTTTTCAAATTATAAATGCTGATTGACAACTTTTGAGCAACCTTTGCTCTCCAGTTCTCTTCTTCAAGGTAGAATCGTACTGAGCAGCCTTTGAAACAGGATGCATTTCCATCGATGGCTGTCCTCCAATTGAACATTAAAAAAATAAAAAAAATAAAGATTTACTGAGAGAGTGGATAAGATAAAAACATAGGAGTGTTTGAGGTTCTGACACAGAGTAGATTTACGCTGATTTGCACACCCTTAAATACAAATCTGAGACAAGTTCCTGAGCATGTAATATTTCTTTTTTCTACTCCTTTGAATCAATTCTGGAATTTTATTTATTATTTATTAATCAAATTTGTATACTTCTCCATTTCATCACTGAGAGCATATGCACCAAAAGACAAATTCCTTGTGTGTCCAATCACACTTGGCCAATAAAGAATTCTATTCTATTCTATTCTATTCTATTCTATTCTATTCTATTCTATTCTATTCTATTCTATTCTATTCTATTTCTATTTCTATTTCTATTTCTATTTCTATTCTCTCCTCCTCTATTCTATTCTATTCTATTCTATTCTATTCTATTCTATTCTATTCTATTCTATTCTATTCCATTCCATTCCATTCCATTCCATTATATTATATTATATTATATTATATTATATTATATTATATTATATTATATTATATTATATTATATTATATTATATTATATTATATTATATTATATTATATTATATTATATTATATTATATTATATTATATTATATTATATTATATTATATTATATTATATTATATTATATTATATTATATTTTCTATTCTCTCCTCCTCTATTCTATTCTATTCTATTCTATTCTATTCTATTCTATTCTATTCTATTCTATTCTATTCTATTCTATTCTATTCTATTCTATTCTATTCTATTCTATTCTATTCTATTTCTATTTCTATTTCTATTCTCTCCTCCTCTATTCTATTCTATTCTATTCTATTCTATTCTATTCTATTCTATTCTATGGCAACTCTGGGTGGCCACAACAAATGAATTAATTCTAAGTGTTGCTTAGTTCCTTCACAGCACCAAAGAGTCTGGAATTTGGATGGTGAAAAGACTGAATCTGCCCAACTTGGAGTATAGTTATAGAAAAATGTGCTAAGTCCCTTGGATATCAGTTGCCTACATTGTTCTATCTGAATAGCTGAAGAAGGAAGGGAGGGAGGGAGGGAGGGAGGGAGGGAGGGAGGGAGGGAAGAAGAAAGGAAGGGAGGGAGGGAGGGAAGAAGGGAGGGAGGGAGGGAGGGAGGGAGGGAGGGAGGGAGGGAAGAAGAAAGGAAGGGAGGGAGGGAGGGAAGAAGGGAGGGAGGGAGGGAGGGAGGGAGGGAAGAAGAAAGGAAGGGAGGGAGGGAGGGAAGAAGGGAGGGAGGGAGGGAGGGAGGGAAGAAGGAAGGAAGGAAGGAAGGAAGGAAGGAAGGAAGGAAGGAAGGAAGGAAGGAAGGAAGGAAGGAAGGAAGGAAGGAAGGACCTTTTCCCAATGCATTGGCTTTATGTTGAAAAAATTATGATGGAGTCAGAATTGGAATGTAGGAACAAGATTTTGATTATTTCTAAAAATGAGAAGTGTTAAACGACCATCTAGCTATCTGTCTTCCTCACTGCCCTCATAGTCAGAAACATGGGGAAAATAAACTTCATTCCTCATAGGCTCTTCTGCAGCTACCTTCAGAAGGAGCTTGTTCTACCTGGGCTACAGGAGAAGTCTCCTGTTTCTTCAAGGAGACTTTTGGACCTGTGAAGCTACAACTCTTCTCCCCAGATTCTTTGCTGGTATGTCATGGTTTAAATTAAGGGTTCTATTACACGTCTTTCATTTTTGTTCATTTCAGTTGCAAAGAGCTGTACAAGGCAGCTTTGATTTGCTTCACTTATACCCACAAACAAGTTTCCCTTAACAAGATGGGGTTTTTTTTGTCACCTCACATCCTTAGCCACATCCAGCACCTACAAAAAGTTTCTGCAGGAAGTTGTGAAGGAAGCGATACATCTCTTTTGATTTGATTTTGGAAGAAACAGAGGTGGCTTGCTTTTGCAAATTGAATCCAAGTGGGGAGGATTCTTGGTTTGAACTGTTATTGAAGGAAAACACCCCCTTCAAAGATCTGTACAACCTTTCTCTGCTTTTTATTCATTGTCAGAGACATTGGGTGCTCAAATTGAGGATGTAAATCAATAGGTATTTTTTTTATAAAACCACGATTACCTCATATGAGGCCTGAGCCCACCCTAAGTGGTTAATTTCTGATTCAGCTTGCTTTATTGAACCGTGGCATCTGAGTTAATTGAGTCATTTGTTGAAGAAAAGGATGCACATTGTCCTGATTCTGAAATATTCATTTTCTCGTTAAATCAAATGTGGGAAGAGAGTAATGCTTGAGCCTTCCCAGAAGACAAATGTTATAAGTCTCTCTGTTTTGTGTGGCAAATGCAGATGTCATCCATTATAACCCAACAAAAGAGCAGAGAAGAAAATTTCAAGAGATAATGAGGAGTATTAAACAAAACTAAAGAAGAGGGTCCACAAATGGCCAAATGAGAAGGAAGTCATTACCTAGAAGAAACACCATTATATTATGTTGCACATACTAACCGCAGCAAGAATAACTATTGCACAACATTGGAAACAGAACGATGTCCCAAGTGAAAGTACTGTAATTAGGAAAATTTTGGAATGTGCAGAATCAGATAAATTGACAATGGAACTAAAAGGAAAGGAGGACTCTGAGTACTATGAAATTTGGAATACATTTTATGATTGGTACGAAAAACGAAAACAAATATGATTAATATAGGATATGCAAATATAACATACATGAGATTATGTATAATTATATCTGAGAAATACTTGAAAAAATCAGGTTATTATACTGTACATATATATAACCCTTTCCTGGTGAAGAGCTGATAGGGAAGAGAACCTTGTGGCCTAGAGGTTAACACTTCTGCCTTATAAACAGAACTGCCCAGGTTCAAATCCCACTACGGGTATAGCTATCTGACGAGAGCAAAATAGCTCGAAATAGATCTATAATAGTCTCCCTTTATTTTCATTTATCAGCAAAAAAAATGTTACACATACAGACAATATAGTTTGTCGTCTATAAAAAAACTGCCTGGAGGGCCCCAGGAGGGCCGAAAGGCAAAAGGAAGCTGTGATGTTTCCTTCCATACACCAGGATAACTCAACAGAAAAAAAAATTCATAACCTTTTCCTGGTGAAGAGCTGATAGGGAAGAAAATTTAAAAAATAAATAAATTATAATACAATTAATACCGGTAAATATATTTAACCTGACAAATGAAAATAAAATTCATATGAATTTCAAATTAAAAAAAAGAGAGAGAAGGAAGTCATTACCAATTTGGGGGAGCAGACTATGAAGCAGTATTTCTATCAAAGTCCATATTCCTTCACGGTGATGGTTAATGGTTCCATGTGGACAGGATGGAGGGTTTGAAGACAGCAGTAGATGGGGCTTTTGTTAAAAATGCATAGGAAACGTGTAGTTTTCCTCTATCTGTTTTCTCTTTATTCTGAAGACTTCCAAAATCTAAGGGGCTGCAAACAGAGAAGAGGGGGGTCAACTTATTCTCCAAAGCACCTGAAGGCAGGGAAAGAAGCAATGGATGGAAACCAATCAAGGAGAGATTGATTGATTGATTCACAGCGAGAACAATTAATCTGGCTTGCCTCCAGAAGTTGTAGGTGCTCAATCATTGGAGGTTTCTAAGAAGAGATTGGACAACCATTTGTCTGGAGTTGTATGAAGTCTCCTGCCTGAGGAGGAGGTTGAACTAGAAGACTTCCAAGGTCTTTGTCACGTAGTGAATATTGTCAGTTGTATGTCTATGCAGGGTGATGCACCCCTATCCTAATATTATGGTACATTCCATTACAAGCAGGACACGTGATGTGATCTTTTAGGCATGTGTGCATTCCTGATTCTCCATTCTTCTTCTTGTGGTTTGGCTCTGACCGGGAGTGGTCGCATTTAATTAGCAAGAATGTAATTATTCAGAATTTATTGTTTTTGTACCGAAATAAATATTTTATTAGACTTTAACTTCGGTTTCATTTCTAAATGTCTGAGCTCCGAGAGAAAGATCAATCATCGCCTCTGTGAGATTAATTCTCACTCTAACAGTCTTGTCCAACTCTGTAATTCTGTGGTTCTCATTTTTCTTCTCTGCATAGCACATTACTAACATAAACAATAGGCTCTTGCAAGAAGGTTAAATTGTTTGCAAAATTTGCAAAAAAAAAACCCAACCCCACCTTTTAGTCCAAATGATAGGATTGACCACCATAGTTCGCCGTGGATAACTAGGACAACTTCATTCTAAATGTTTGTGTATATGTTTAGTGTGCACTCATGCATGCAATCTTCCTTGAAACTTTATGTAGAGGCCGAGATACTAGATATGAAGATGAGAAAGCTACACTCATTTTCTCCAATTTCACCTGAATTCCTGAAATCAACCTGGAACCCAAGTAGGCCATGGATGATGCAACAGAAGTGTGTAAACACGTTCCTGACAAAGATAACATGAAAAGAAAGAGTCTCTCTCTCTCTCTCTCTCTCTCTCTCTCTCTCTCTCTCTCTCTCTCTCTCTCTCTCTCTCTCTCTCTCTCTCCCTCCCTCCCTCCCTCCCTCCCTCCCTCCCTCCCTCCCTCTCCCTTTCTCTCTCTCTCTCTCTCTCTCTCTTGTTCTTAGGATGTTAGATCATCCAATGAAACTATGGATTCAGTGCCATCCACTGAAACTCAGATTGATAGAACATCTCTTTTCACAGAGCACATAGTTCAGCTGTGGAATTTGCTGCCAGCCAATTTAGATGGTTTTCAAAGGAGACTGGAAGATAAGCTATAAGTTGTTGCTAGTATGGATGACTCTTTGTGATATTTTACAATTAGTAATAGTAACAGAGTTGGAAGGGACCTTGGAAGTCTTCTAGTCCAACCTCCTGCTTAGGCAGGAAACCCTACACTACTTCAGACAAATGGTTATCCGACATCTTCTTTAAAACTTCCAGTGTTGGAGCTTCACAACTTCTGGATGTTCCACTGATTAATTGTTCTAACTGTCAGAAAATTTCTCCTTAGTTCTAAGTTGCTTCTCTCCTTGTTTAGTTTCCACCCATTGTTTCTTGTTCTACCCTCAGGTGCTTTGGAGAATAGTTTGACTCCCTCTTCTTTGTGGCAGCCCCTGAGATATTGGAGCACTGCTATCATGTCTCCCCTGGTCCTTCTTTTCATTAAACTAGACATACCCAGTTCCTGCAACCGTTCTTCATATGTTTTAGCCTCCAGTCCCCTAATCATCTTTGTTGCTCTTCTCTGCACTCTTTCTAGAGTCTCAACATCCTTTTTACATCGTGGTGACCAAAACTGGATGCAGTATTCCAAGTGTGGCCTTACCAAGGCCTTATAAAGTGGTGTTAACACTTCACGTGATCTTGATTCTATCCCTCTGTTAATGCAGCCTAGAACTGTGTTGGCTTTTTTGGCAGCTGCTGTACACTGCTGGCTAATATTTAAATGGTTGTCCACTAGGACTCCAAGGTCCCTCTCACAGTTACTACTGTTGAGCAAGGTACCACATATGCTGTACCTGTGCATTTTGTTTTTCTTGCCTAAATGTAGAACCTTACTTTTTTCACCATTGAATTTCATTTTGTTAGATAGCGCCCAATGTTCAAGTCTGTCAAGATCCTTCTTTATCTTGAGCCTATCTTCTGGAGTGTTGGCTATTCCTGCCAGTTTGGTGTCATCTGCAAATTTGATGAGTTCCCCATCTATCCCCTCGTCCAAGTCATTGATGAAGATGTTGAGGCCTAAAACTGGGCCTAAAACAGAGCCTTGGGGTACTCCACTGCATACTTCCCTCCATGTAAATGCAGTTCCATTGAGCACTACACGTTGAGTGCGGTTGGTCATCCATATCTCCTATCCCGAGCAGTGGGAAGCCTTGGAAGCAACATGTGCTCTCCCCTCTCTGTGTAAATTTGGGAGCTTACCAAAGCACTCTTAGCCAGTAGAATGCTGAACCAGATGGCTGAGCGCCAGTTCCTACAGAGCCTTTCTGATGTTTTTATGGTCCTATGGCTGAACAACTCTGCTTTTCAGAGATAACTGACATGTCCAAATTTTTCTGCTCCTATGAATTATGACAAGAATTTGTCATGTATCCAGAACCAAAGGGTACTTGAGCAAAAAAAAGTTTATAAAGGTAGGTAGGTAGGTAGGTAGGTAGGTAGGTAGAAAGGAAGGAAGGAAGGAAGGAAGGAAGGAAGGAAGGAAGGAAGGAAGGAAGGAAGGAAGGAAGGAAGGAAGGAAGGAAGGAAGGAAAGGTTTCTGTCCTTTTATGACATCTGGAAGAAGCTAGTAAGACGTCTATCTCACAAAGTTTCAAAGTAAGGTCTCCTCTGTCCTGCTTCAATGTCTATGATCAAATGAACAATTTTTAGTTTTCCCTATTTATTTTAACAAATTCACTGAATCCTTTGAACTTAATATAATAATTGCATTGTAATCACTCCCTGTGGAAGAAAAATCAAATTCTGAGTCCTTCCTTCCTCTCATTCATGAATAGCTCACTTGATGGATGGGTGAAGTATGAAAACACTCAGATTTAAAACTAAAATGGCAGCGCACTCGTGCCAAGGAAGGAAGTTATGTTGGCTTCACTTCTGAACAATTATCCATAAAGTCATAGGTTGAAGTTTTATGCATCGCAAAATATGCATCACTTTGATTGAATGTGTACGTCTCCCCTGCAACTGCATATGGAGACTTCACCAGTAAATAACTACATTTTAAATGCAAATTTAAGGTTATTTCAAAGGAATGTGTGGAGCTCCCTGTTAAATTACACTGCAGAGGAAATAAACACAAGGTGGACTTCCTCATTAATCTTGTGATAGCAAGAGGGATGCCTCACTTTCTCATTTCCAGTGTTTGCTTGACAGATTATGGAGGTCTATGGATGACTATATCATTTCAGCACACAGAGCTGCTTCCTAAAAATTCCTGTTCTTCCATCCTATTCTGGTGGAATGTAGCTTTCTTGACATGTACATAAATGTACCTGTGTATCATCTAGACCAGATGTGTCAAACACGCAGCACGTGGGCTGAATTCGGCCCACGATAGGCCCAGAGTTTTCCCATGGGGGCCATCCCTGAGATGGCAAGGGACCGGCCCATGCTGACCCAGCTCACCCCAGCCACATCCACCCAGTCATCCATATGACCAGGCCACACCTACCCCAGCCTCCCAAGGGCAAACAAAATCCTGATACGTCCCGCAATGGGATCGAGTTTGACACCCGTAATAGACCTACAGTAGGATGCAACCTGGTTTTCTATAGAGATACTGAGCTACAAGCTAATCAGTTGCAGCCAGCACAACCAACCATCAAATTCTCCATTTGCAAGATTTCTCTTATTTTTTTAAGTTTCTGAGGGCTGCTCAGTCTTCTGTGCTGAGTTGATTCTGTTCTCGTCTTCATCTGGTCTGTGGAATGCTGGTTTGTCTGGTGTTTCCTTGGACCTCTGTGGGAATCCAGTAATTTTGAATCCTCCTTCTATAAGGATTCTATAAGCATCCAGTTCTGGTCACCACACTATAAAAAAGACATTGAAACCCTAGAGAAAGTGCAGAAGAGAGCAACCAGGATGATAAAGGGTCTGGAAAATAAAACATACAAAGAGCGGTTGCAGGAACTGAGCTTGGCCAGTCTAGCGAAGAGAAGGACCAGGGGTGACATGATAGCAGTGTTCCAATACTTGAGGGGCTGCCACAGAGAGGAGGGGGTCAGGCTGTTCTCTATGGCACCAGAAATCCAAACAAGGAATAACGGATTTAGATTTTTAGATTTATTATTAGAGTTGGAAGGGACCTTGTAGGTCATCTAGTCCAACCCCCTGCTCAAGCAGGAGTTCCTACACCATTTGAGACAGATGGCAGTCCAGTCTCCCCTTGAAGGTCGCAAGTGTTGGGGCTCTCACAACCTCCGCTGGCAAGCTGTTCCACTGGTTGATCGCTCTCACCGTCAGAAAGTTTCTCCTCACTTCCAGGTTGAATCTCTCCTTGGTCAGCTTCCATCCGTTATTCCTTGTTTGGCTTTCTGGTGCCATAGAGAACAGCCTGACCCCCTCCTCTCTGTGGCAGCCCCTCAAGTATTGGAACACTGCTATCATGTCACCCCTGGTCCTTCTCTTCGCCAGACTGGCCAAGCTCAGTTCCTGCAACCGCTCTTCGTATGTTTTATTTTCCAGACCCTTTATCATCCTGGTTGCTCTCTTCTGCACTTTCTCTAGGGTTTCAATGTCTTTTTTGTAGTGTGGTGACCAAAACTGGATGCAGTACTCTAGGTGTGGTCTGACCAAGGCTTTATAGAGTGGTACTAGTACCTCTCTGGTCCTTGATTGTATCCCTCTATTTATGCAGCTCAGGACTGCGTTGGCCTTTTTGGCTGCTGCTGCACACTGCTGGCTCATATTTAGTTGGCTGTCTACCAAGACTCCAAGATCCCTCTCACAATCGCTGCTATTGAGTGTGGTTTCACCCAGTTTGTATGTGTATTTTTGATTCTTCTTACCTAGGTGTAGAATTTTACTTTTCTCCGTGTTAAATTTCATTTTATTTGTTTGGGCCCAGTGTTTGAGTCTGTCAAGGTCCCTCTGGATTTTGAGTCTGTCCTCTGGGGTGTTTGCTACTCCCGCCAGCTTGGTATCGTCTGCAAATTTGGTTAGTTCTCCTGCTATTCCCTCATCTAGGTCATTTATGAAGATATTAAAGAGTACTGGGCCTAGGACGGAACCTTGTGGTACGCCACTGCTTACTTCTCTCCATGTGGACTTAGAGCCATTGAGGACTACTCGTTGGGTATGGTTGGTCAGCCAGTTATTAATCCATCTGGTTGTGTAGCTGTCTATCCCGCTTTTTTCTAGCTTATGAAGAAGTAGGTTGTGGTCTACTTTGTCAAATGCTTTGCTGAAGTCCAGGTATATGATGTCTACTGCATTTCGCTGGTCTACTAATTTGGTCACAGTGTTGAAAAATGAAATGAGGTTGGTTTGGCATGACTTGTTCTTAAGAAATCCGTGTTGGCTGTTGGTTATTACTTGGTTTGTTTCTAGATGATGTGAGATCTGGTTTTTAATTATTTTTTCCAGTATTTTCCCAGGTATTGATGTTAGGCTGATTGGTCTGTAGTTTCCTGGGTCTGTTTTTTTACCTTTTTTGTAGATGGGGACCACATCAGCTCTTTTCCAGTCCTCGGGGAGTTCCCCTGTGTTCCAGGATTTGTGGAAGATGTGGTGCAGTGGTTCCGAAATGACTTCTGCTAGTTCTTTTAGGACTCTGGGGTGTAATCCATCAGGTCCTGGTGCTTTGTATTCATTAAGTTCAGATAGGTGATCTCTTACTGTATTTTTGCTTAGGTTGAGTCTTGCTTCGAATCTGTTTTTTATATTTGTGTTGCTGGGTAGTTGAGCTGCAGTTTCCTTTTGTGTGAAGACTGATGCGAAGAATGTGTTCAGTAGCTCTGCTTTGTCTGTGTTGTCTGTTACTTCTTTGCCGTCTTCTCTCCTTAGTGGACCAACTGTTTCTTTGATTTTTTTCTGAGATGGAAGCTGACCAAGGAGATGGAAGCTGACCAAGGAGAGATTCAACCTGGAAGTGAGGAGAAACTTTCTGATGGTGAGAGCGATCAACCAGTGGAACAGCTTGCCTGCGGAGGTTGTGAAAGCTCCAACACTTGAGACTTTCAAAAGGAGATTGGACTGCCATTTATCCGAAATGGTGTAGGGACTCCTGCTTGAGCGGGGGGTTGGACTAGATGATCTACAAGGACCCTTCCCACTCTAACAATAATCTAATCTAATCTAATCTAAAGGCTGAAAAGAATTTCAGGCAATTGGCATCACCTATGTTATAGTTGAGGCCTTTTTGTAGAATCCTATGTTCTGCAGTGGATAGTGGATGGCTGGGCAGGTTGACCTCCCATTCAGGCTCTGGTGCTTCTGTTGTTCTGGGGTTCAGTTTAAGGAGTTTGGTTTTGAGTTTGGTTTTTCTCTTTCTAGCATACCCCTGGGAAGTACTCATGATGGTGGTGGCCAGTGTCCATCTGCTGTGACGTGAGGGCCTGTTCCAACTCTTCCTTGAGGTTTGCAATGGTATGCAGATATTTGTTTAATCTGAAGTGTGCATTTGTGATCATGAGCCATATCATTTTTTGCCCACTTTCTTGGGCTATTTTCCATCCAGCTGTGCAGTTGATTGGAGGTTTGTATCTGGCACTGGTTGGTGGGGCATGCTGTCTTAGGCATTCATGTTGAACCACTTTTTCTTCCTGCATGAATGGGAGAGTTCTCTTACTCTGAATGGCTAAGCAAAACCCAGCACTTGTAGAAAGGGAAAGGAGAGAAGATTGTGCATTGTGTGTGTGTATGTGTGTGTGTGTGTGTGTGTTTGGGTGCAGGGGTGGGTTCTACTTACCTTCCCTGCCGGTTCGCATCAGGACGGAAGTGCACGTTTTGCGCTTGTGCGTCCCTTCCCAGAAATGACCCTCTGCACATGCGCAGAAGCCTTTGCGCATGTGCAATGGGCTTTTTGGCAATCCGCAGGATCAGTTCGGGAGCGTGGACCGCCGGTCATCATTGCCGGTTCGGCGAGCGGCGGGAAATTTCCGCTACCAGTTATATAGAACCGGTCCCAACCTGCAGCAACCCACCTCTGTTTGGGTGTCTGTGTGTGGTTAAAAGGACTTTTGCAGGTTCTCCTTGCCCATTATACCCAATCAGCCTGTTTTTTTAAAAAGTGTCCTATCCATGTGTTAATCCGAGTAGGCTTTGAGCTCTACTCATCTAACTAGCTTCTTTAAACTATCCACTTGGTTTGGGGATGGGTGTTTGTCCAAAACTCCACAGGGACAAATTTCATGGAACATAGAATAACAGAGTTGGAAGGGACCTTGGAGGTCATCTAGTCTAAAGCAGGAAACCCTATTCCATTCCAGTCAAATGGTTGTCCAATCTTTTCTTGAAGACCTCCAGTGATGGAGCACCCACAACTTCTGAAGACAAGTCGTTCCACTGGTTAATTGTTCTCACTGTCAGGGAATTTCTCCTTAATTCTAGATCGGACCTCTCTTTGATTAGCTTCCACCCATTACTTCTTGCCCTGCCCTCAGGTTGCTTTGGAGAATAGGTGGATCCCCTCTTCTCTATTTATTTTTTATTTATTTATTTATTTTGTCAAGCAGGTATGAGAAAATAAGTAAAAGTATAAACATAACATATAAACATATAAGTATGTCAACCAAATTCTTCCTTCGCCAACTATTCCACCCAAACCCACCATTGAGGTCCTTGCCCATCAGTCCAAAATGGGCATCCGTGATGGATCTAGGCTGAACATATTGACATTGTGAGGAAAAGATCCATTTTTTTCACTGTCTTCCAATCTGCCCCTGTCCCCTTTTCACTAGTGAGCTACTGTTTAATACTTTTGCAAAGGTGAGGTGGTCACACATACCTGCTTCTTTATTTTCTGCAACAGCCTAATCAAAGGAGAAAACCTCCAGAAATTATTATTATTATGGCCATCCAATGTTTCAGAGTGTGAAATGGAACGGCCACCTAATTTTTCAAGGGGTGACATTTTAAATATGCAGACTTGAAAATGTGGAGGAGGGGAATATTTCTTTGAAAGTACCGTATTTTTTGGAGTATAAGATGCACCTTTTTCCTCCCTAAAAGTGGCTGAAAATTTGGGTGTGTCTTATACTTCGAATGTAGCTTTTTCGAAGCTTTTTTCCCAGCCCTAACTAGGTGCTAACAGATCTTCCCAGCTCTTACCTTGCAGGCTTTTTCATTGTTACTCTCTCCAAAGAATGTTTTTCCAGCCCTAAGTCTTTGCAGATTTTTTTTTCATTGCTCTACTTGCTCCGAATAAGTTTTTTTTTTAGCCCTAACCAGGTGCTAACGATCTTCCCAGCTCTTACTGGCTTGCAGGCTCTTTCATTGTTATTCTCTCAGAAGAAGGTTTTTTTAAGTCCTAACCAGGGGATAAAATAATGTGCTGAAGCTGTACAGAATAAGTTTTTTTTAGCCCTAACCAGGTGCCAACTATCTTCCCAGCTCTTACTGGCTTGCATGCTCTTTCATTGTTATTCTCTCAGAAGAAGGATTTTTTAAGTCCTAACCAGGGGATAAAATAATGTGCTGAAGCTGACCAGACTAAGGACGCTAGCCAGATGAATACCTGGTAGGCAGATTGTTTTCCCTTATTTTCCTCCCCAAAAACTAAGGTGCGTCTTATACTCCGAAAAATACGGTAAGTGTATTTCCTAAGCACATTCAAAAGGAAGCTGCAATGGGCTGTGAAGGCCATGGGGTGTTCTCTAGTGTTTGCATTCATACAAAAGTAAATTGATCACAAGGCTCTTTAGGGTCAACTTTTCTTCCATTATTAAATTCAGGAAAAATAATATGAGTCCTATTCCAGCAGCAATGCTGATTAGATATTCTTGTCTGGCTTCCAGTGCATTAAGTCAAGCACCTGAATGCTGGTTTGAAGGAAGGTGGTATATTTAAAAAGCTATTATCACTAAATCTATGCTATTGAAATGAGACCAGTCTTCTCAAAAGCCTTAATAACTCATCAGCAGTCATTAAGAGGGTGATTGATTTAGAAGATGTTTCGAGGAGGAAAACAAAGCTGGTTTCTATTGGTTTCAAAAATAGGTTGCTGCACCAGAGGCTGTTTGTGGCAGGTTGCAAATGACGGAGATGAGAAATTGGGACAACAAATTACCCTTGTGTCCACACCTAAACCACAGCTTCTCTGCTTTGCAATCTGAAACTGTTGGGGCATTTTATGTGCTGGGAATCAGGTACTGGTTGTGTACAGCAGGGGTCCCCAAACTTGGCAACTTTAAGACTTGTGGACTTCAACTCCCAGAATGCTGGAGAATTCTGGGAGTTGAAGTCCACAAGTCTTAAAGTTGCCAAGTTTGAAGACCTCTGGTGTATAGGATGCTGGAATGCACAAATTCAGTTTGGGTTTTGCACCACTTCACAGGAGGACACATTTTTTGGCTTGCATTTATTGCCATGCAATTGGTTATGGGACCTTGAATGAGCCAACTAGTACCATGTTGAAGAGTTTCAGGAGATAGCATGAGTATGTTCAGAAATTCGTAGATATTCAGAAGTTCATGGTGGCAGATCATACAGTCATAGATCCAGAAAGGTGAGTCCTAAGGTCCATTTAGTGATTACATCTATCTCATAAAATTTGGATGAGATATCATCAAGAATGATCAATGATGAAGTTTAGCTTGGAAAATCCCAGAAGTGACCACATGGGCATGAAATCACCCAGAATTGAACTTGAGTGGAAGGAGTCAACCTTTAACAGTATCAGACTAAAATTGCTTGTGTATTATTTTTATTAACCTTCGTTCTGGACTTCTTCTGAAGTAGAAATGGAACTCAACAATCCAACCAGTAGACACTATCATTGTGCAAACATCTTTAGGATTTTGGGTTCCTGGTCTTTCGGAGGAGACAAAGGGGGCATTTCCAGGGGGAAACAATGCAAGATGTGTTCTGGAAAATCCCTTTTCCCTGATTGTATTTATCTAACTCTAATATTTGTTACATGTTAAGTAATTATACAAGGTTAAATATACTAATCTTTCAGTCTATTGAACATCACATTTAGAGTTCATTAGCCTTCAAATGGCTATAAGGTGATTGTCTCCTTAGACACACTGTTCCATAGCTCATAGGATAAAGATATTAAAAGTATTCAATGATAATAAGTTATATTATTTCTAAAAGGGAGGAATGATTAGTAAAAAGTATATCTGCATAGTTATCACGAATTAATGCTTGCTTTTTTTGCAGTTGTTTTAACTCCCACACTTTTAGGTGGATACATATTTTCATATTTTCACTTTGGAACTTGAGGAAGTTGCTGTTTTCTTGTTGCTTAAGAAGAACTTCTAACTCCACACTTATTTTTTTACTGTGGAGCAAAACAATTTGGACATCAGAAGATTGTTGAAATCACACAATATAGCTACGGATATTGTTGGGAAGACAATGACAGCTCTAGGTAAGAGATTACAGGTCAGACACATCACACTGACAACAAAGGTATGAATTGTCAAGGCCACAGTTTTCTCATGTGCAAGACATCTGTGAAAACCAAATCATTAGAAAAGCTGCACTTCTGAATTGTGGTGGTTGAGAAAATTTCTGAGAATGCTTTGGACCTCAAGAGAAACCAGTCACTCAGGATCAGATGAAGTAAACCAAGGCTGCTTACTGGAAGAATGAAGTTCAGGAACAAATATTTCAGATACATAATGCAAAAGTGTTGTTGGAGAAAACTCCGAGGTTTCAAAACATGGAAAGAATTGAAAAAAGGGCTGACAGAAGACAATATGACTATAAACCATCAGTGATGATACAAGCTGGATCTTCCACAAACTCAAAAAGCTATGACTGACACAACAACCCTGGTGAAATTATGTCCATTATGTCATGAAGAGTCAGAAGCAACTGAACAACAAAAGAACAGAATTATTGGAGAACAAAGGATCCCAGTCCATCATATTGATGCGTTGCTGAAATTTTGTGGCAATTTTTAATCCCCAAAATAACACTTAGAATCGGTGTGTTGAGGTTCATCCTTGCAGAATTAATCCTTCCATCCTCTCCAGCCAGAACTGATGAAACCAGGGGTGGGTTCCTCCTGGTCCGGCCCGAACTGGTAGCGACTTGTTGGTGATGTCACGATGATGTTACCGACCCGGTTCGGTCTGTGCCGGTCCGGTGCTGCTATCTTTTTTTTGAAATTTTTTTTATTTTATTTTTTGCATTTTTATTTTTATTTCTTCTGAGCATGTACAGAAGCCAAGTTTCCGGCACCGTGCATGCAGTCGGCACCTTGTTTTCAGCTTTTTTTTTTTGGAATTTTTTTCTATTTTTTAAAAATAAAAAATAAAAAAAAATCTTTTGACCATGCGCAGAAGTCGAGTTTCTGGCTCTGTGCATGCAGTTACCATCTTGTTTTTGGGTTTTTATTTTTTTAATTTTTTTTTCATGAGGCGTGGGAGGAAGCGAACCGGCAGCGAGGTAAGTTAGAACCTACCCCTGGATGAAACGTCTTGGATGAGAAGTGAAACATCTTCTTCTTCTCCAAGGAAGAAACATAGTCCAGTTGCCATTTAAAAAAAGGACCTTTGAGACAACCATGACCTGGATGATGGAGAACCTCCATAGACATGAAACCTCTGATGAACTTTACACATTCATGTTGAGCAATCCTCCCAGTTCTCTTTTTAAAAACTCAACCTCATCTTTTCCACTACATCAAGGTGATACTGACATCTGTCCAGCAGTCCTTAGAGGCCAATAAAAAATTTGTTGTTGTTGTTAGTTGTGAAGTTGTGTCCAACCCATCGTGACCCAATGGACAACGTTCCTCCAGACCTTCCTGTTCTCTACCATCCTCTGGAGTCCCTTTAAGGTCACACCTACTGCTTCAGTGACTCCATCCAGCCACCTCGTTCTCTGTTGTCCCCTTCTTCTTTTGCCCTCAATCGTTCCCAGCATTAGGCTCTTCTCCAATGACTCCTCCCTTCTCATTAGCTGGCCAAAGTATTTGAGTTTCATCTTCAGGATCTGGCCTTCTAAAGAGCAGTCAGGGTTGATCTCCTCTAGGACTGACCGGTTTGATCGCCTTGCAGTCCAAGGGACTCGCAGGAGTCTTCTCCAGCACCATAGTTCAAAGGCCTCAATTCTTTGGCGCTCAGCCTTCCTTATGGTCCAACTTTCACAGCCATACATGGCAACTGGGAAAACCATTAGGGTAGTGCAATAAAAAAATTGCATTACCCTAATAAGTGCATTAAGTAAGCAATTCCACAATGTTAGGCAACCAGATTTCATAAAATCTCCCTATTGTTTTCAGTAGCAGAACTGAGTGAAATCTAGAGGGAAAAAAATACTCCCATTTCACCTTTGCTTTAGCAATTTGGGTGTTGATGGCTCCTAATTTCCCTGCCAACTTAGTCTCTGTAAGTCACTCAGAAAGGAATTGCATCTCACTTAGGATGGTGGTGAGTGATTCACTTTCTATCTCTTTGAAACCTGAGGATGTCTGTTATTTCTCAATTTTTTGAGGCTACTAGAAGGTTCTGCCCTGCACTCCAAGTGCATAAAAATTAATGTTTATTTTTCTCTCTGAAATAAGCACACATTTCCTGCATAAAAACTGCCCACTTTGCTCAAATAAACTTGTAAAGGCTGGAAGAAAGAAAAGAGAAAACTACGTCCTGGGTTTTTTTTTTTTTTGGTTTTGTTTTTTACAAAATTGTCAATAAATAAGATTGCTCTCAGTTTGAGTTTCCTTTAACACCAAATCCCCAGCATTACACAATCACTTCCTCCAATGATCCTGCTATTTCCATTCGCTCAGCTAAGTCTTCCCTATTGTTTAGACACAAAGATTTTGTAAAGATCTTTTCTTAAAGGTCTTTGGGAGGTATTTGCAAGCAGGGGAGAAAAAACATGTTGCAGAAAATGAATGTAGCCAAAAAAAAAAAAAAAATCCCACCCTTTGCCGTTACTCTCCGAATGGATAAGTTCATAAATAGCCCAAGAGAAATTCAAAGAAACCTTCAATCATCTGAAAATAAAGAAAACTGGAAAAATGGCAAGGAAGATTACAGATGAGAATTAGATTGGTTGTTTGATTAGTTGACTTACAAAACAAGCTCTGAGCTTCAAAATGTAAGATTTAATATGGTGGTGCTTTCCATCAGATTCCTGGCTTATGGGCATTAGGGCAAATGGTGGATTCTTGGAGGCAGAATCTGTATAACTGAATGCCAGATGAAATGAACACAGTGTTATCCCTGTTCTCAGAGGCATCTGGTTAATCACTGAAATGTATGGAATATTGAACTGGAAATGGACTAAATCTACTAGATCTGATAATCAAATAATGGATGGAAGCTGACAAAGGAGAGATTCAACCTGGAAGTGAGGAGAAACTTTCTGATGGTGAGAGCGATCAACCAGTGGAATAGCTTGCCAGCGGAGGTTGTGAGAGCCTCAACACTTGCGACCTTCAAGGGGAGACTGTCTCAAATGGTGTAGGAACTCCTGCTTGAGCAGGGGGTTGGACTAGATGACCTACAAGGTCCCTTCCAACTCTAAATAAATCTAAATCTAAATCTAAATACTCTATAAACCATGGCAGTCACTAGAGACAACCTTTTTTTATAGGGCCCTGATCAGAACATATCCATTTCATTCTCAATATTCCATCAACTTCTGCATGAAGAGAGAGTTAAGTTTAGTCTAGTAGTTATGAATTCAAATCCTGCCTTAGGAAGGAAAGCGGTTGGGCCAATCCCTATCTCTCAGCCCAACCCACCACACAGAATTGTTGAGGAAGGTGTGTTGGATATGTTTGCCACTTTGAGTTATTTGTAAAAAATAATACAGGCAGGATTAGAATAATAAAATAAAATAATAAAACAAGACAAAATAAGCCAGGTGCCTCTGAGAGCAGGTGTAACACTATATGAAGAGCCAAGGTAACACTATATGAAGAGCCAAGAGCCAAGGTGGCACAGTGGTGAAAGTGCAGTACTGCAGGCTACTTCAGCTGACTGCTAGCTGCAGTTCAGCAGTTTGAGGAGCTGAGATAGCGCAGTGGTTAAAAGCAGCATTGCGACCTTCAGCTGATTGCTAGTTCAGCAGTCCAGCTGTTCAAATCTCACTAGGCTCAAGGTTGACTCAGCCTTCCATCCTTCCGAGGTGGGTAAAATGAGGACCCAGATTGTTGGGGGCAATATGCTGAACTCTGTAAACCGCTTAGAGAGAGCTGTAAAGCACTATGAAGCGGTATATAAGTCTAAGTGCTATTGCTATTGCTATGATTCTCACCAGGCTCAAGGTTGACTCAGCCTTCCATCCTTCCGAGGTGGGTAAAATGAGGACCCAGATTGTTGGGGGCAATAGGCTGACTCTGTAAACCACTTAGAGAGGGCTGTAAAAGCACTGTGAAGCGGTATATAAGTCTAAGGGCTATTGCTATTGCTATGAAATGGACGTTATGTCCATTATTACCTCCAGTTCATCCTCAGCAAGGTGAATCTGCAAATGGAATACCTTGGATGGAAGCAATGCCATGCCTTTCAAATACAAGCCCCACCCCTTTTGCACGCGTGTGCAATTTGCCCGCCTTCGAGCCCCCCAGCATCATTTTTAGCTTGCTGTCCTCATCAGTTGATTTTAGGCAATCAACAACCGGCCGTCCCGATCACAGTAGTTGGTTTTCATTTGACGTTCTTTTCCTACGGAATAAGTTGGCGCGTCCTGCACTCTGGAACTGCTTTGTTAGATTTCTTCTCTTGGAAAAAACAGGGCTGCTGTGATTTTTACAAAGCAATGATGAATGTTCGGTCAATCAACCATTTTGGAATGGTTGTAACATGAATAAGGCGTCTGTTCGGCTGTCAGCTGGAGAGGGCTGGGGAAAAAAATAGTTGTGTTCAAATCTGCATTGCTATACTCGGGGTGATAGATGACATTTTAACAGTTGCTTTTGTCTGTTTGCTTGGGCACTTGTAAATGCTCATGCACAGACAGCTGACATTTCTTTCACAGCTGAGCACAAATCTGAACAAAATATGCATTCAGAAAGGATGTGCATCTTTTCTCCTGGAGTGAGCTGGGAGACGTTAATGGTGACACTTGCTTCCCATTCTCCTTCTGCATTAAGTTGGAGGTTACATAAGGTCTGGCCTTTCGTCATCTTCACCGAAGATTTGACTCTGGTGATCAGCTTACTCACTGCAGTGGGAGTGGCAGCTGGTAGGCAGAGCCTAGACTGATTTTTGCTGGTCAGTGGCAAGGTCCATCTTTCCACAACTGCATCGATTCTTTCTTCAAAGTATGTTAAGTTTGGGACGCCATATTGGAGATGCCTGATCCCAGGCCATTTATGGTTGAATATGAATCCTTTAGAACAGGGGTCTCCAACCTTGGCAACTTTAAGACTTGTGGACTTCAACTCCCAGAATTCCTCAGCTAGCTTTGTGTTACTTTTTGTGTTACTAGTTATTCACTTACCCCCTTCCATCCAGTTCAACAAAAAATAAAAATCTGCATGTCTCTCCCAGCTATTTGCCTCTTTGCAGTTTCAGTTTCAGTTTCATTTTAGCATGTGGCAAGTCAGCTGTAGATCAGGAAGCTGCTAGTGACTTGCTTGGCTTTACAGGCTCTTCCCTCTTTGCTGCAAACAGGTAAATTGCTGGAAGACAGAGGCCAAAGGGTGGGGATAGCTGGGTGGATGGGGCTACATTCGGTGTATAAGACACACCCAAGTTTTCACCCTCTTTTGGGGAGTAAAAAGGTACATCTTATACTCTGAAAAATATGGTATTTTGGAGGAGAACCTTAGAATTCAGAGTATACAAATAGAATCATACAAAGGAAGAAAGCCCTAAAGGTAATCCCCACTCCAAAGTATTTAGAATTTCCTAAGCTTTTTAAAAACTTTGTGTCTCATAAATCAGACTAGATAAACACATGGTTTAAGAATAGATAATGCAGCTTCGGCATAAGAAGTTCACTCATATTTATCTAGATATGATAAATCCCCCCAGTAAATGAAGAAGTGTTTTTCTATCACATCTAAGGAGGTCATTGTCACATCGTCTGATTCAGGCCATCAGTTTGCTGATCTCACACCGTGTCTTCAAAACTGAGTGGTTTCTGTCACTCCAGGCAGTAAGAGAGAGAGGGAGGGAGGGAGGGAGGGAGGGAGAGAGAGAGAGAGAAAGAGAGAGAGAGAGAGAGAGAGAGAGAGAGAGAGAGAGAGAGAGAGAGAGAGAGAGGGAGAGGGAGAGGGAGAGGGAGAAAGAGAGAGAGGGGGGGAGAAAGAGAGAGAGGGGGGAGAAAGAGAAAGAGAGGGAGAAAGAGAGAGGGAGAGAGGGAGAAAGAGGGAGAGAGAGGGAGGGAGAAAGAGAGAGAGAGAGAGGAGGGAGGGAGGGAGGGAGGAAGGGAGGGAGGGAGAGGGAGAGAGGGGGGAGGGGGAGGGAGAGGGAGGGAGAGAGAGAGAAAGAGAGAGGGAGGGACAGAGAGGGAGAGAGGGAGGGAGAGAGAAAGAGAGAGAGGGTTGGAGCAAGAGAGAGAGAGGGAGAGAGAGGGAGAGAGAGAGGGAGGGAGAGAGGGAGGGAGGGGGAGAGAGAGAGAAAGAGAGAGAGAGAGAGAAAGAGAAGAGAAGAGAGAGAGAGGGGGAGGGAGGGAGGGAGGGAGAGACACGCACGCACAGAGCCCAAGGAAGAGATTTTTAATACTATAGCCTCCAAGCAAACATCAAAGCTTGTGGAAGTCTCTTGCACAGTTATTATTACCACTGAACTGGAGGCTTGCAATGCATTTTGAAGAAGAACTGGGGCAAGCCATCTATAAAAGTCACACGAGGGGGGGAAAACGAGGGTTGCAGATAATGCTTTCCTGAAGGGTGGGTTGTGGTTTTTTTGGTTGTTAAAAATGACTCTGTGAGGGCAAAAAGCACATTGGATAATATTGAAGTCTAAATCAGTAGAATTCTTTGGAATTCTTCTAGCAACATTCTGTATTTTTCTCACCCAATCTCTTACCATTTTTCCAAAAATAAAATAAACCTTTTTTCTTGTTATTATTACTACAAAGGCTACAGGTCTTTCCTCCTCTAGTATTGCTTGATCAGACTGTGATTTTTCTGGAGCTTCAGGCAGAAAACAGCCGTTCCAATTCTGCTAACATGCTACGCCTGGAATAAACTTGGACCTTTAGAAGTCAGGCATGATGCCTGCAGTCAAGATTAACATCTTCTTTCCATTATCTACCCAGATGCTGCAGCAATTTCACTGCAGGAAGTCAAGCAAAGCAACGGAAAGAAAGAGGAATAATTGTACTGTACATTCTGTCTGCTTGCTTCCCACTCCCCTCTTCGGGCTGCCAAATATTGCCCCTTGCATTTGCAAAGTTTGAGCCTTGGTGCAAAACATTCCTTCTGCTTTCTGAGAGATGAAATGGAATTAGCAGACACACCGGAGAGTGATGCGATTCTAGCTCAGAGCGAGACAAGCATTAGCTTCCACCAGGAAATTCTGTTCAAATAGAGCTCGAATAGGATCCAATCTGGGTTGGTCACTGGGACCGGAGGTTTTTGTCTTCCGAGTTTTCAGACTCATGCTGGGGCCCATCTTCAGGGAACTTGTCTCTAGCAGAGTGTGTGCGTGGTTCTTTGTGTGGTATTTATATGTGCTTGTTGTGTGGGGTTTTTTAGATGTTGATTGGGGTGTTGATAGTTGGCTATTAAGTTGTTGGCTGTTGTTTGTTTGTTTGTTTGTTTGTTTGTTTGTTTGTTTGTTTCTTTGTTTCTTTGTTTCTTTGTTTCTTTGTTTCTTTGTTTCTTTGTTTCTTTGTTTCTTTGTTTCTTTGTTTCTTTGTTTATTTGTTTATTTATTTGTGAGATTTATATGCCGCCTCACAGTGCAAGCACTCTGTTAAGCGGTTTACACCAGTAAGCAATGTATATTTATATTGCCCCCAACAATCTGGGTCCTCATTTTACCTACCTCGGAAGGATGGAAGGCTGAGTCAACCTTGAGCCGGTGAGATTTGAACCGCTGACCTGTGGATCACAGTCAGCTAAAGTGGCCTGCAGTACTGCACTCTAACCGCTGCGCCACCTTGGCTCATTGTTTCTTTGTGCTGACAAGCCCTCACCTCCTAAGTACTTGATAAGTTGGTGGTAAATCACCACTCCTGTTGACTGATGAGGGGCTGATTTCCCAGGCTTCAATCACTGGCTGTTTTTGTGCCTGCTCATCCAACAATCTTAGTTACTGCAAAATTGAATGTATGTCCTTGTTCATTGCAATGTGAAGCTACCAATGAGTTCAGGTCGCCTCATCTGTCCACTTCACTTGTGTTCTTGCAATTTGGTGGTTAGCTTCCTCCCTGAGGATGGGCTCCAGCATGAGCTTGGATTAGATTAAGCCTCGGGTTCTGGTGACAGACCCAGATTGGATCCTGCAACATTATCCTGGAACACATACATTCACCTTCATTTGGGAGCTTGAATATTCTAGAGAATAGAGCAGAAACAGAATGTGGATGTTGCTTCAGCATTCCAACATTGCTGGAATTTTAATAGGCTGCTTTCTTATTTAGATCAATCCTTCTCAAAGTGGGCAGCTTCCAGATGTCTAACCAAATATCCCAATCAGAAGGCCCATTGCTTAGAATTTTGGGGACTGAGTCAGGCTAAATTGGTTGGGATTTGTAGTCCTGACATATGTAGATTCAGGGGTGGGATTCAGATAATTTACCTACTGGTTCGCCCAGCAGCACCAAAAATGTGAGCTTGCATGCACAAGCACTCGCTATGCCCGCACACGCCTCGTCCACGCATGCGCACAACAATCCACGGCTTGAACGCATGCACGTGGCTTGAAAACGTGGCAGCACTCAAAGACCGCCCTCGGTGTCAGCGCTGGTGAGCAGAGTTGTTGTTTAGCTGAGCTAAAAAAAAGGGAATACAGGACAGGGAATAGCGGGGCCGGGGCCAACCAGAGGTGGTATTTGCTGGTTCTCCGAACTGCTCAAAATTGCCGCTACCAGTTCACCTGAACCGGACAGAACCGGCTGAATACCACCTCTGATGTAGATGCATCCTGGCTTGGGAAGAAGAAGAGGAAGGTCGGCGATGAAGATAAAACATGAAAATTTCACAGCAGCTCTACAGATCGGAGATAGACTATTTTGCAAGAGGCAGAACTTTCTTCCACACTTCTCTGAAGTTCTGGATCACCTTGACAGTGATAGTTAAGAGAGACTTCAGTCTAAAACATCTGGTTCTTTATCCATGTTTAGAAATGTCATCTCGATCTGTCTGGATCACATCAAAGCAGATTGGTGGAAAGTGAAAATGCATACTTCTTAAATATTCCAAGATAAGACTGGTGAACTGGAACCATTTAACCCTTCCTGTTCTCAACTATTCTACTGTGCTGAGATTCTCAGCACAGTAGTCAACTGACTGTACAATAAGTCCTCTTTTTCTTCTCCTTTATGGGAAAAAGAGAAAAAAGATATGCCAGAGGAAATGCCTCCAGCACTACTTAGGTAGGAGGAAAATATTAGCAATCTAAATATACACTACATCCAAATAAAGTTTTGCTTATTAGGTCAAATCTAAAACAAAACAGAATTCTGAGTGGGCAGGGGATCCTAATATAACAGTTAGGTTGAAAAAAAATGGCTTAGCTCTGCACTTAGGGCAATAAATATGTAGATGTTAAAGCTGCAAATATTGTGTGTTTTAACCTGAAATTTAGGAAGTGATGGTAGAATTTGGGAATATGTGTCTACTCACATAACTTTATCTTAAAAACAATAAGATTGTAACACTTATCCAAAGTCATCTGCTCATTCATCAGGTTCTATCAAGAATGAGGTGCTAATTGCTAAGTAAACAAATAGACTGGAAAAGTATGAAATAAGACATGACAAGGTGTTTGTATTGTCTGCTCTAAAGCTTATGTTGACTGTCTCAGATACCCTGGGTGAACAATTGAAGTATTGGTGTAGAAAGCTGTTATGGATATAACTGCAGATGCGACGCCACATTAAATTGCTTCTATATCATTGGGTCTTCTTTCAGCCAACTTTACCTTGCAGAAAAGGTTCCCTTCTGTGAAAAGAAAGAACAATACAATATATTTCAGAGAACCTGCTAAGCTAAAACCAACAGAGATAATAATAATAATAATAATAATAATAATAATAATAATAATAATAATAATAATAATAATAATAATAATAATAATAATAACAACAACAACAACAACAACAACAACAACAACAACAACAGAGTTGGAAGGGACCTTGGAGGTCTTCTAGTCCAACCCCCTGCCTAGGCAGGAAACCCTATACTACTTCAGACAAATGGTTGGAGCATTCACAACTTCTGGAGGCAAGCTGTTCCACTGATTAATTGTTCTAACTGTCAGGAAATTTCTCCTTAGTTCTAAGTTACTTCTCTCCTTGTTTAGTTTCCACCCATTACTTCTGGTTCTACCTTCAGGTGCTCTGGAGAATAGTTTGACTCCCTCTTGTTTGTGGCAACCCCTGAGATATTGAAACACTGCTATCATGTCTCCCCTGATCCTTCTTTTCATTAAACTAGACATACCCAGTTCCTGCAACCATTCTTCATATGTTTTAGCCTCCAGTCCCCTAATCATCTTTGTTGCTCTTCTCTGCACTCTTTCTAGAGTCTCAACATCCTTTTTACATCGTGGCGACCAAAACTGAATGCAGTATTCCAAGTGTGGCCTTACCAAGGCATTATCGATATATAGATCATGGAGTGTCCTTCAAAACTTGTTCCTATGTCTTGCAAATGGCTTAAATGAAAGAGAGATGTGCCAGGCTGTGGTTGCTGTTTTTCAAATTTAGAGGAATTGCTCACAAAGAGCAGGGATAGGTAAGGCTACATATGATGTGAAAAACTGACTAGGAAGCTTAAGTACCATCTCCCAGGCTCATGTTTTCAACTAGGACTCAATCCTCCCCAATAGCAGATGCACACACAAATGGGAATAATAATAGGGTGGAGATAACACTACACAACCTTCCTATTAAGGAAATTGTACAGATCTGTAGAATCCTTGGTGCTCTCTGAGCTTGGTTGTTATCTTGTAGATGTTTTGTTACTGAAGATGTCACCTAGTTGCGTAATGAATCATCTGCAAGAAAACCACCAAGCTCAGAGAAAAGCAAAGACTCCACAGTTCAATCTTGAACTTCTAATATTCTCTTCTATTGAGTATTCAGACCTGCATGTACTCGCAGAGTTTTGGTACGGCAATAAGTTGAAGAATATTCTTAGAATTAAATTTATTTGTGAATATAGAATGGACTGGGTTTAGGCCCATCTCCTCATCCAAATCATGATGATGATGATGATGATGATGATGATGATGATGATGATGATGATGATGATGATGATGATGATGTTGATGATGATGATGACGACAACTTTCCCAGAGAGTTTGGCATGTGACTCTGGTAGAAGTTGTCAGCCAAAGGGTGTCTGTAGCAATCCACATGACCATTCTTGCCGAAACAGTCTAAATTTGTCTTTCTCTTGTGTCTGTCCACCTAAATATCCATTCCTAACTCCTAAACCATTCTTCTATCTATGGAGAGCATAGGTTGAATATTAACTAAAAGTAGATAGTATGTTCAAGGAAAACAGAACATAATAATTCAGTTACTACCTCTGTTTATTTGTTTTTCATAAAACAAGGCACATCAATATCAAAGTCACAGTCAGCTGTTAGGGGGGAAAGCCACATATTACAAAAAAAAAAGGGTCCACAAGAATGCCCAAAGACAGCAACATTACAAACCACGTCTTCACTTCTGAGATGATTCTCTTAGCGACACACAACCATGCAGAGGTGGGCTTCACATAATTTAACAACCAGTTTGCCCAAAATCGAAAATGTGAGAGCATGTGCACGCATGCTCACTTCGTGCACGCTCACTTCACGCACTTGCGCCTTGCACACATACACACTGCGTCAAAACACAGCAACTGTATAGGATGGGATAGCTTTGCTCATGTGCGTGCCTTATGCCCATGTGCACTGTGTCAAAACACAGCAATTGTATAGGACGGGATAGCTTCGTTCGTGTATGCGCCTTGTGCACATGCGTGCTGTGTCAAAAACACAGCAATTGTATAGGACAGGATAGCTTTGCTTGCACATGCGCTTTACACACACGCACACTGCATCAAAAACATGGTGATTGTATAAAACGGGATAGCGCCAGGGCGGGTGGGTGCACCCAGCCACTGGCCATAACTACCAGTTCACCCGAACCGGTCCGAACCGCCTGAATCCCACCCCTGCAACCATGGAGGAAAAAGGTCCTCTTGTATTCCTGCATGGTTCTTCCCTGCAGCACAGGAAGAGCTGTTTTAAAATCACAGAAGCATTTCAGAAGTCCAATATGTTGAGAAAACGGAAATGAGTGAAACAGACAGAGAGTCTGTTCAGGGAATTGAAGTGAGGCGAAGAGTGAATGAAGAGCATTAGGAGTGAATCAGGATGAGGATAAATCAGTGTAGGAAGGAATTAGCAGTTAATGAGAAACTGCCTATGCGTGCTTTAGATTGTTGGAATAGTTATTCTCAAGTGCTTTAATAACTACAAAATATACTGATTCCACTGCATATGATGTGTGTCCTAGTATCTGGTGCTTGAGAATATTTATTTTACTTATTTATTAAATGTATGTTGCCCATTCCCCCCGATAATGTGACTCTATGTAGTATAGACAATCCTACATGGGAATATTGTAAGGTCAGTGTTTTAATTCCTCTAGAACATAGAATATAGAACATAGAATAATAGAGTTAGAAGGGACCTTGGAGGGCTTCTAGTCCAACCCCCTGCTCAAGCAGGAGACCCTATACCAGGGGTCCGCAACCTTAAACACTCAAAGAGCCACAAAGATCCTAAACGGAAGCCCCCCGTTCAATTCTGGTGCTAACCGGAAGTCCGGTTCCCCCACCATAGAGTCTCCTCCTAGCGCGGTGTCCTTTTACCTCTACCAGTCCTAACCGAAAGCCCTATCAATTGTGGAGCTGACCGGAAAACCCGCCCGTTGCCATAGAGTCTCCTCTTTACATGCCCTGCTTCCCCCCTCTGCCAACTGGAAGCTTCTCTCAAAATTGTGGTGCCAACCGGTGAGCTGCAACAGAGGGATGAAAGAGCCACATGTGGCTCCAGAGCTGCAGGTTGTTGACCCCTGCCCTATACCATTTCAGATAAATGATTGTCCAGTCTTTTTTTTGAAAGCCTCCAGGGATGGAGCTCCAACAATTTCTGAAGGCAAGCTGTTCCATTGGTTGATTGCTCTCACTCTATTTTCTCTCTCTAATTGTCTGTATGTCTGTCTACTGCCTACTTATCTGGACATAGGCATCCATAAGAAGCCACAACAATGTCAGTGTCATGTCATTCCCATCATGTCATTCCCGTAATTTGCACAATGACATCAGGACATATATGATTGTCCTCAGCAAGTGTCCTTGTAGTCAACTAATATTTCCGATTGTTGCAGTAATGATCTCAAAACAGTTTAATTTCATAGCTGGGGTGTTGAGATAAGAATTACTCTTATCAGAGGCGAAATGAATCTTTTCCTGGAACTCTGACATTGTCAAAATAAACCGCATTATAATTCTAATGTATAAGATATTTATTTTGATACAAAAATAAGATTTTTATATTGCCTGTTACATGTATATGCAGGGAGATGCATCCCTATCAAATATAATGGTTTATTCCTGAGCACGTGATTAATATGTTCCTAGTACGCATGTGTACATTTCTTTCTCTTTCTTCTTTCCTTTGTTCTCTGCTTCTGACGAAGCAACACCTCTTTTATATAGCCAGAATGTGATTTCTTATTTTTGTATCAAAATAAATTACATTAATTACATCTTTGCTATAAAAACACGTCTTGCTTCCACAGAAGCTGGGAACAGAAGGACTGATCAAAGAAAGGAATGTACACATGCGTACTAGGAACATATTAATCACGTGCTCAGGAATAAACCATTATATTTGATAGGGATGCATCTCCCTGCATATACATGTAACAGGCAACATAAAATCACTGCGTGACATGGGGGAAAAAAATAAGAGATTTGAGATTATGTGTCAGATTCCAGACTGTGCTTAGCAACAGCTAGCCGAAATGATAGCATTCACTGGCTGGGGAATTCTGGGAGTTGAAGTCCAGACATCTTCAACTTGCCAAGGTTGGGATACACTGCTCTAAGCCAAATGAGGAATCTGTTCTCCAAAAATATTGGGTCAAAAATAAATCAGTTCACATCTTCTGCCGCTTTCCAACGAGTGCAGAATCTTAATGTCTAAATAAATGCCCTGATTTTCAGCTCGTCAGCTTCTCCTTATATTGCACAGGGTTCTCCCTTAGGCCTCTTCACATGACCTTGGGGGTTTGCACGGGCGCTGTGTCTTCAGTACATTTAGCAAATAGCACAATTAATTATCAGCGTCATCCAGATCAGTCCCTATTACTTGAGCAGCGTATTTCATATATTCCCCATCCCCAAAGCCAACTGTGGAGGGAAGTGTCAATGGAGGGACTGAAGCCATTCCCTGAAACGAGGGCAGCATGAAAGCTCAGCCTAATTAGATTTATTTGAGTTGCAGATGAGCAGTTGACTTAAAAGGGGGAGTTTCGTGCTTCTTGGAGGGTTTAACACAGCTCCGAGATCTTCTCTATCTGTCTTTTTCCCAAGGCAAAGCTGACACTTCAGAGTTGCCTCTACAGAAATAAATGGGATGACAACTTCAAGTTTGATTTTGCTGCTCATTGATTCATCCTCGGAAATCTATACATAATGTTTTATCTGCCTTTGGGCCTCCTGGGTCCTTGCTGTGTGCTCTGGGACAGGGTTTAAAACTCACAATAATGTGAACTTTTTGACTTGTGATGACAGGGATTGCTTATTTTTAAGAAAATGTAATGTGGGCAGGATTATGCTCTGATTGCTTTAGGGCAGAAAGAGAAGCAGGAGCAATTAGCATCAAAACCTGAGATGAGGAATTAGACATGATTTAACCTTGTTCTGACTCCCTTGTACTACTTACTCTTAACTTTAGTAATGCAGACTTAAAGTGAACTTCTTTATTATCATTTTCAAAACTCTCCGCTATTATAAAGTTTGATATTTTCAACATTTTTGGAGATAAGGGGATGAGAGGTTTCTAGACCAGCCTTTCTTATTTAAAAAAGCCTCCCTTTTAATGACCCTATTCGGGGTAGAGTTGGGGTGACTGGATGGAGTTGAGCATTTACTGGCCAGATGCCCTTCCTGACACCATGTGGAGTTCACAGCAGATATATTTTCTTTGCACCCTAGGAGAGAAACATTTGTTGCTACCTAAGATCGAACTCTTAACCTTCTGAGTTGGAGGCAACTGTCTTCACCACTAAGCCACCACTCTGCTCATGCAGCCTTTTTATATCTCACTTGGAAATGGTGCTACCTCAAATGGTAGAGCACCTACAGTGGGAATCCATTGTTCTTGGAACATTTGTTGTAAGTCAGGAGAGCCGATCACCTGAGGGACTTTACAAGTTGGACATTTTCCTTGCATTTTTGAGAACATTAAAAGAGTTATGTGTTTGAAGCATACCTGCTTATTCCCATTTATTCCATCATTGTGTGTCACATAAGGGCCAACAAAATGTAACTGAGAAAAATTTAGCCATCCACTGGATGGCATTAACCTCTTGTTCCTTGCTGCCACCTAAGATGATTCAAAATTTTACAACCCAGATTTCATAGCTCTAAGAAGTTTGGTTAATATTTAAGACTTTAGCTAACTAGCTACTTCTGGATATATTTTTTTCTTTTCCTATTAAATTATACCCATTCTAGTAATTCATTCAATTCTACTATTTTGGGGGTGGCTACCTTCTAGGAACTGGGGGTTCTGGTCTGTTTTTCTCACTAGCTCTGCAAATATTCCTTTGCAGTAATTACCATATTTTTCGGAGTATAAGACGCACCTTAGTTTTGGGGGAGGAAAATAGGGAGAAAAAAAATCTACCTACCAGGGATTCATCTGGCTAGCGTCCTTAGTCTGTTCAGCTTCAGCACATTATTTTAGCCCCTGGTTAGGGCTGAAAAGACCTTTTTCAGAGGAGTAGGAATGAAAATAAGCCTGCAAAGACTTAGGGCAGGAAAAACTGCTTCGGAGAGAGTAGGAATAAAAATAAATGCAGCAAGCCAGGAAGATCGTTAGCACTGTGTTAGGGCTGAAAAGCACCACTTTTTCAGAGGGAGTAGGAATGAAAACAAGTCTGCAAAGACTTAGGGCTGGAAAAAACCTTCTTCAGAGGGAATAGGAAGCCGGGAAGATCGTTAGCACCTCGTTAGGGCTGGGAGGAAAAGCTTCAAAAAAAAAAAGCTACATCCGAAGTATAAGACGCACCCAAATTTTCAGCCTCTTTTAGGGAGGAAAAAGGTGCGTCTAATACTCCAAAAAATACGGTAAGCCAAGTCATTTTTCCATGCTTTCTGCCAATTGAGAGCTTTTACAATAAATGAAAACAATGAATTTAATTGTGGCATAATATTTTGTGGAGTTTCTATATGAAATGATCTTTTTAGCTGGCAAGGTGTATTCACCTAGGTAAGCAGTAACTTTTCATACATTGATCAAAGGATTTGTGTTTGGATTAATCTTATATATGAACTGGACTATTATGGTTTATAAACAATGATGCATGGCTTCATCAAATGGGCACACCCAGCCAATTTGCCTTATTCAATAAATCATAGTTATGGAACTTGGGCTTAGAATAATATGTGTTCACAGGCAGAGGTTCATGTACTCAAGGAAATGCACAAGATTATGTTAGATGAGTTGTGATTTGGGATCGAGCACAACAAATATAAAATTTAAGAGAAAAAAATTAAGAGACAATATTCTCTTGTCTAGAAATAGACAAGAGAATATTGAGGTTTTAGATAAGATGAGAGTGAAAAGCAAATGAAGAGAAATGGGAATGGGATTGTAAAAATGAGATAAATGAGATAAATAACCAGAAAGAGAAAGAGAAGGAGAGGGAGAGGGAGAGGGAGAGAGAGAAAGACAGAAAGGCACTGAATCTAAATTGAAGTGCCAAAATTGTGCTGGATTAGAGGCCAAAAGTTTCTGTGCCTTAGGCACCAAAACTGACTGTGTGCCTTTAGGCCAGTCAGTCTCTCCAACACCTGGGAAGAAAATATTGGCAAGCAATTTCCCAAACTGTTGTCAAGAAGACTGCAGAGACTTGGAATTAGGGTTGATTTGATGGACCATTAGAATATCAACAGTAATTTTGGAGAGAATCCCAGAGAAGGAAGAGAAAACAGAACAGGTTTGTCAAAAACAGATCATGCCAGACTAATCTTATTGCATTTTTTGACAAAGTGACAAAATTAGTGGACCAGAAGAATGCTGTCAATATAATTTACTTGGACTTCAGTAAGGCATTTGATAAAGTAGACCATAACCTACTACTGGATAAAGTGGAAAAATGTGGGTTAGATAGCAACACCACCAGATGGATTCAAAACTGGCTGACCAACTGCACTCAATGTGTAGTGCTCAATGGAATTGCATCTACATGGAGGGAAGTATGCAGTGGAGTACCCCAAGGCTCTGTTTTAGGCCCAGTACTCTTCAACATCTTCATCAATGACTTGGACGAGTGGATAGATGGGGAACTCATCAAATTTGCAGATGACACCAAACTGGCAGGAATAGCCAACATTCCAGAAGATAGGCTCAAGATACAGAAGGATCTTGACAGACTTGAACATTGGGCACTATCTAACAAAATGAAATTCAATGGTGAAAAAAGTAAGGTTCTACATTTAGGCAAGAAAAACAAAATGCACAGGTACAGTATATGTGGTACCTTGCTCAACAGTAGTAACTGTGAGAGGGACCTTGGAGTCCTAGTGAACAACCATTTAAATGTGAGCCAGCAGTGTGCAGCAGCTGCCAAAGAAGCCAACACAGTTCTAGGCTGCATTAACAGAGGGATAGAATCAAGATCACGTGAAGTGTTAATACCACTTTATAATGCCTTGGTAAGGCCACACTTGGAATACTGCATTCAGTTTTGGTCTCCACAATGTAAAAAGGATGTTGAGACTCTAGAAAGAGTGCAGAGAAGAACAACAAAGATTATTAGGGGACTGGAGGCATATGAAGAACGGTTGCAGGAACTGGGTATGTCTAGTTTAATGAAAAGAAGGACTAGGGGAGACATGATAGCAGTGTTCCAATATCTCAGGGGTTGCCACAAAGAAGAGGGAGTAAAACTATTCTCCAAAGCACCTGAGGGTAGAACAAGAAGCAATGGGTGGAAACTAAACAAGGAGAGAAGCAACTTAGAACTAAAGAGAAATTTCCTGACAGAACAATTAATCGGTGGAACAGGTTGCCTCCAGAAGTTGCCTCCAGAATGCTCCAACACTGGAAGTTTTTAAGAAGATGTTGGATAACCATTTGTCTGAAGTGGTGTAGGGTCCTGCCTAAGCAGGGGGTTGGACTAGAAGACCTCCAAGGTCCCTTCCAACTCTGTTATTATTATTATTAAATTCATTTAATATTTCTTGTCTATTCTTATTCAGTATCTGTTCTAAAATCTCTGCCATAAGCTCAGGTAAATTTTCTTCTTTAGTTTCAGGAATGTTCTGAAATCTCAAATAGAACATAGACTTCTCCATCTCCAGGTGGGTAATTGCCTCTTCCAGATTTTTATTCATTTCCACTAATTTATTGTCTGTTATGTCTAGTCTCTTTTCTGCCTGTTCAGTTCTGGCCTCAACATCTTTTATTTGTTGCTCATTTTTTTCTATAGCCACCTGAATTGTTCCTACTTTATCATCAATTTTACGTATATCGTTTTTCACCTCACCCATCTCACTTTTCACATCATCCAAACCTTTTGTTATTACTTCCTGCATTTTCATTACTGCTTCTTGCAGTAAGTTCAGTGACGATTGTACCCCTTGCAGATTCATAGTTGTACCTGCATTTTCTCCTCCAAACATACTCTCCACTGACCTTTGCCCAGCTGGGGAGGTTATTGATGTTACTGCTTTTTTGCCACCTTTTGTGATTGTTGAGGTCATACTTGTCATTTTAAATATCTTGAAAAAATTACTCCACTCTATCATATATTAATTATATCTTAAAATTCTTCTTATATATCTAATTAAATATAAATAAATTACCAATATTCTGTATATAATTAATAATGTATAATAATAATAATAAGAAGTAGTAATAATTTTGCAGTAGTTATAACTTACAATATATATTTACAACAGTTAATCACTTAATTTTATCAACAATCAATAATCACCTTCAGATCATAGACAACCTTAGACAATCACAAGCTTAATTTCATCCACTATTTAAATTTGTCCAATTTCTATTAATTAAGTTCTTAAGATTTTCCCACTCAGGTCTTGTTATTCAATTGGGGAAAAACTTATTTCTTTTTTTTTAATCAAGAAGTATTTTGTCCAATATTAGCAATAGCAATAGCAATAGCACTTAGACTTATATACCGCTTCATAGTGCTTTACAGCCCTCTCTAAGCGGTTTAAAGAGTTCAGCATATTGCCCCCAACAGTCTGGGTCCTCATTTTACCGACCTCAGAAGGATGGAAGGCTGAGTCAACCTTGAGCCGGTGAGATTTGAACAGCTGAATTGCTGAACTGCAGTGCTGCACTTTAACCACTGCACCACCTCGGCTCAATATTCCTCTTTGGTTTAGTCCATTCTACAATTTGTCTTTCCTACAGTAATAATAATAAATCTTTAAATTCAATATCCAACCATCACATCCACAGGTGAAATTTCTTCCTCTACTTCTATTTTCTTCAAGATCTCTGAATATATTTTTCCTTCCCAATATGTCGTCCTTCCATTTTGCAGTCAGCCAACCTCCTTCTTTCAATCTCTTCCTTTCTCCATCCTTCTCTCTCACGTCCTTCTGCTGTCTTTCTCCAAATGCTTTCTCCAAAGTCTCCACTCCTTCTCCTCTTCTTCCTTCTTCCTTCCTTCTCCCTCTTTCACAGTCTAAACACTTTCTCAGTCCCTTCTCGCACCACCCTCTTCTCCAATCATAAAACTTTACTTTACTTTCTCCTCTCTGACTACGTATTCACTGCTTTTCAATCTTTTCAGAATCTCTTTCTTTCACTTTCTTTTCTCAGTTCACTTTTTCCCCATCGACACAGAGGATCTTCCACTTTTCAGCTTTCTTTTCCACTGATACACCTCGCTGCTTTCTCTCTCTTTTCTTCCTCTTTAGCAAGTGGATTGTCATCCCTTCGGATCGGCCATTAACAGGCCAATTTCTTTCATGTCTGATCTGAGGGAACCTCTCGCTCTTCCAGGAGATCGCCTTTCTCCCTTGGAGCTATGAAGTCTCCCCTCTCCACCGGTGCTCTCTTCAAGAGCTAACCTTGCCCAAAGGCCACAGAATTCACAAAAAATTGTGCAAGCTGAATGGAGCCCCATCGGCTTGCTTGCGTGACGTCACCGCTGGAAGTCTGAGTTCTTCCTTTCATTGCATTATTTAGCTTGGGCCTCATTTAGCAATTTTTCAAGGGGAAATAACCATTTTGACTAACTGAAAGAAGGGTCTCTGCCCCATCACTGATGATGATGGTGGTGGTGGTGGTGGTGGTGGTGGTGGTGGTGGTAATGGTGGTGGTGGTGGTGATGATGATGATGATGATGATGATGATGATGATGATGATGATGATGATGATGATGATGATGTTATCCATTCAATCATGTCTTGGTGATTCTATGGGCCAGGTCTTTCCATCTCTTACAATCTTGCACTACTTCTTTGAGTTGTTCTATACTCTGGCTGTTGTCAGCTTTGATGGTGTCCAGCCGCCATGTTCTTTGGTGGCCTGGTTTCCTTTTATTGCTTTTATTGCTAACTCTTCCAAATATAACTGCTTTCTCCAGCTCTTCTTATATCTGCTGATAATCGAAAGAGTTGTTGAAAACTCAGGTGTAAGAAGAAGTGGAAAGCGACTGCAACTTTATTGCTTCTTAGATACAAACATCAACACTAATTGCTGAAGAGAAATGGGGTGCTTGCCTAGTGAATATATACCCATTTTGTAATGCCCAAACATGGCTTATTTCTTGGTCTAGCTACCTTTTCTTTCTTCTCATCCATCTTGAGTTTTGTTTCTCTGTTATCATTCTGAGAAAAGCTACCCCTTCCTCTTATTCCCTATCCACTATTCCTTTCTTTTCTTCTTTTCCTGATAGAAGGAGGAAGATGTATCTTTGTGTAAAAGAATGGACTGCATATACAGAGCAAGGATCAATTTGTAAATTGGTTTGAGTTTAAAAAATGGGTGGGCATTTTTTAAAAAAAGTAGATTTCCTAAAAAGTTCTTGACTCCAAAATGTTATTTTGGACAAAAGGATGTAATCCATCATCTTGAGCTCACTGTACCTAAAGACATTACAGGTGCTTAGATGCCAAAAGACTTATAGAACAAGGATTACTGCAATTTTCAGAAGAGTTTATTGCATTTTCAGTCTGCCATAGGTAACCGAGGAATGCCATAAATTTAATTTTGACTGCCCTTTTTATGCCTCACAACCAACATTAAAACAGAAAACAGCAAAGTAAATTGAAGCATTTGACAATTTGACTTTATATAACTTATTGGCATTTTTTGTGTGGAAAACTAAAAAAATATATCTGAAAATGACCTTGTTTAAGTGATATGAAGGTATATATTTTTTCATTTCTAAGAAAGAAAGAAGAAAGAAGAAAGAAAGAAGAAAGAAAGAAAGAAAAAGAAAGAAAGAAAGAAAAAGAAAGAAAGAAAAAAGAAAGAAGAAAGAAAGAAAGAAAGAAAGAAAGAAAAAGAAAGAAAGAAGAAAGAAAAAGAAAGAAAGAAAGAAGGAAAGAAAGAAAGAAAGAAAGAAAGAAAGAAAGAAAGAAAGAAAGGAAGGAAGGAAGGAAGGAAGAAGAAAAGGAGGAGAGTGGAGGGAGGGGGAGGAAGACAGGAAGGCAGGAAAGATGGGAGGAAAGGAAGGGATTTAGTTTATATTATATCAATTAAGAAAACTTTGGAAATAATTATTTAATCTCTGAACCTTATGGAAAGATTCAGCACTTTTTGCTATTAGGAAATTTACATTATCATAGTTGTCTTGCTGAAATGATGGAAATTGTAATTTAATGGATCCAGAAGGAGACAAGTTAGTGACTCTTGGCAAAAATGCATTCTGAGTGAATTGTAAGACATATATAGATCTTTGAATGGAACGTGAAGTTACTGTATATTTAATTATCTTGATATCTATTGGGAGACAATCATTGCCAAATGCATTCCAAATGCAAGAAATTCTTTTCTTCTTCAAATGGAGGATGGTGTAAGATCAACTGATACTACTCTATATACTAGCCTATAAGCTCATCCATGGATCAACTGACCCTAAAAGTTTTAACTAAAATACCATGAAAAATGGGGATAAGCCAAGTCTTCAAAATGTCCATAAGTTTTAATTTTCACAATTCACTTAGAAGGTTAGAGAAGAGCCTCAGAGCATCGGGGACTATCAATGAAGAGAAATTGGAAGCAATGGCTGATAGCATTGGATTTCTTGAGAAGTCCATAATGCTGGGGATGGGGGGAAGGAAGAGGATGACCACCAGGCACCAGCAAGGTGGTGGACTCAGTCTTGGCACCACTGGGTGCATCCTTGGAAGACCTGAAGAGCCAGCTTGTGACCAGATCATTCTGAAGGTCTATCTCTGTAACCAACTAAGAGTTGACATAGATTTGATGGCACATAATCAATCAATAGCTTTAGGAAAATGTGACTGGGGACAATATAATAACCTTCTTCAAATAAGTTAAAGAATATCATTTCTCTACAAAGAGAAATGATTTTAAGTTGCAGGAAATCATTGAATGTGTTTAAAAATATTTAAGAGTTATTTATTATTTATTTATTAGTGAGACTTATATACCGCCTCATAGTGCAAGCACTCTCTAAGCGATTTACACCATTAAGGAATGTATATTGATATTGCCCCCAACAATCTGGGTCCTCATTTTACCTACCTCGGAAGGATGGAAGGCTGAGTCAACCTTGAGCCGGTGAGATTTGAACAGCTGAACTGCTGATCACAGTCAGCTAAAGTGGCCTGCAGTACTGCAGTCTAACTGCTGTGCCACCTTGGCTCTTATAGTTAGATGTTCTGCAGATATTTTAGCCTGAATTCTTACACTGAGCAGGGAGTTGGCCTCAGGGGGAATAATGCCCCTTTCCCACTGCCTGATGCTAAGATATCATCATCATCATCATCATCATCATCATCATCATCATCATCATCATCATCATCATCCATTCAGTCATATTCGACCCTCGGCCACTCTATGGATCAGCACTCTCCATGCCCCTCTGTCTCACACCACCTCCTTCAGCTCTGCCATGGTCATCCAAGTGTCCAGCCAATGGGTACACCATTTATGGTGTCCAGCCAATGGGTACTAGGATGGCCCTGTTAAGGAGAATAAATCTCCATAGAGGCGATGTTTGATCTTTCTCTAGGAACGCAGACATTTAGAAGTAAAGCCGAAGTTAAAAGTCTAATAAAGTATTTATTTCAGTACAAAAACAATAAATTCTGAATAATTACATTCTTGCTAATTAAATGCGACCGTTCCCGGTCAGAGCCAAAACAAAAGAAAGAATGGAGAATCAGGAATGCACACATGCGCATAAGATCACATCATGTGTCCTGCTTGTAATGGAATATACCATAATATTAGGATAGGGATGCATCAACCTGCATATACACACAACTGACAATATTCACTACGTGACATGCCCCTTCTCCTTTTTCAGCTGATGTTTCCCAGCATTAGTGGCTTTTTGAGTGTGTCATTTCACATGACATGACCAAAGTATGATAGCCTTTGTTTGGCAATCTTGGCTTCAAGTGATATTTTTGGTGTGTTTATCCAGGCCAGATGTTGCAGTTCTTCCAAGTGCTACACACCTTCTGATCAAAGGGATGCAGTCACCACGTTGGTCTATTTTAGAAGCTAAGAAGATGAATTCATTTACTGTTTCATCTAAAATATTGAATGCCAACAATTCACTTGATATGTACAGAGCCAAGACAGACACAGTTTAATTGCACCAAGCACAGGCTTTCCTCCCACTGGGAATTCTGTACCTATCATTACTGTAGAAAAGGTTGATTGAGGTGTATGATTTAATATTTTTAATCTTTTATATAGAGCCGAGGTGGCTCAGAGGTTAGAGTGGGGTACTGCAGGCCACTTTAGCTGACTGTGATCCGCAGGTCAGCGGTTCAAATCTCACCGGCTCAAGGTTGACTCAGCCGTCCATCCTTCCGAGGTAGGTAAAATTGTTGGGGGCAATATAAATATACATTGCTTACTGGTGTAAACCACTTAGAGCAGTGATGGCGAACCTATGGCACGCGTGCCACAGGTGGCACGCGGAGCCATATCTGCCGGCACACAAGCAGTTGCCTAGCTCAGCTCCAGCGTGCATGTGCGCCAGCCAGCTGATTTTTGGCTCGCACAGAGGCTCTGGGAGTGCATTTTTGGCTTCCGGAGGGCTTCCGGGGGGACGGGGAGGGCGTTTTTGCCATCCCCAGGCTCCAGGGAAGCCTCTGGAGCCCAGGGAGGGCAAAAAATGGGCCTACCGGACCCACCAGAAGTTGGGAAACTGGCCACTTCCGGCCTCCAGAGGGCCTCTGGGGGGGTGGGGGAGGCCGTTTTTGCCCTCCCTGGGCCGTGAATTATGGGTATGGGCACTCACGCATGTGCGATAGCACGCGCGCATGCACTTTCGGCACCCGAGGGAAAGAAGGTTCGCCATCACTGGCTTAGAGAGTGCTTGCACCGTGAGGCGGTATATAAATGTCACTAATAAATAAATAATGCTAAAATGTTGACTGAAATGTGCAATGATCTCCAACATCCAAGATTAACCAAGAAAGAGTTGGAGAGAGAATTGCATGCTCACCCTCCCCTGCCCACTCCAAAATAAGAAACCTTCAAAATTACTGTGTTCTTTTTTCTTGGGGGGAGGGGGAGTTTCCCCTGATGACTGGTTGTAAATAATTGAAGGAGGGCGGGAGGAGACACAAAACAGCAACAGAACTGTATGGCAACATCTGTTGGATATGTTTAATTTGCTTCCCTGATTATTTAGCAATGAAGGAAAATGCTTTGCTCTGTGTTTTGTCTGTGCGGGAGAATTGGGCAAATTGAAATGAATGGTTTCAAATTGCTTTTGCGATTGGATCAAAATGTTTGTGAGGTAACATCTGGAAAGCTTTTCCTGGGGGGGGGAGAAACCCAACTAACTGTAGGCATGGGATTTGGGGAAGGAAGGAAAGGCAGCTGTGGCCGCATGAATTCAGATCAGGGCACTATTTTCCGTTCTTCAGAGGGATTTTCCAAGACAACCTTTTAATTTTTTTTAAAATGCTTCTTGATTTTGCACCCCATTGAGATTTAGAGCCCTCTGCTTCTACTTGTAAAACATCTGCACCAGATTTGTCCTGACTGTAGCAAAGAGGTTCACAAATATTTTCTTGTTTGTCATGAAATCTGCCCTACCCTTTGCACCAGAGGATGGTGGTGGTGGTGGTGGTGGTGGTGGTGGTGGTGGTGGTGATGATGATGATGATGATGATGATGATGATGATGATGATGATGAAGTTGATGGTGATGGTGATGGTGATTTCCCCCCAACCCCATGGGTCACATTTTTCATTTTATTTGACTCAGGTTGACTCAGCCTTCCATCCTTCCGAGGTGGGTAAAATGAGGACCCAGATTGTTGGGAGCAATATGCTAACTCTGTAAACCACTTAGAGAGGGCTGTAAAGCACTGTAAAGTGGTATATAAGTCTAAGTGTATATAAATTGATATTGCTATTTGCTGGACCTTACACTTCTCTAAGGGGCTCATGTCTGTATACACAGCCATTTTCTTTATAATGAGCAACCCTCAGCAAAATAACTCATGTTTCTATAACACTGAGGATATGTGAGTATCCAACCTCTTCCAATTTGATATTCCAAGTTGTTGTTGTTGTTGTTGTTGTGTCACTAAGTCATGTCTATCTCTTCATGATCCCATGGACCACCATCCCCTCCCCCTGTCTTTCACAGTCTGAAGAGTTTGCCCAAATTCATGTTTATTGCATTGATGACTCTACCTACCTCATCATCTGCTGTCCCCTTCTCCTTTTGTCCTCATTCCTTCCCAATATCAGGGTCTTTTCCAAATAGTTCTCTCCTCTCATTAGATGGTCAAAGTATTTGAGCTTCAGCTTCGGTATGTGTCCTTCCAAAAATACAGTCAGGGTTGATATCCAATCTATATTTCTACTCAGTCCCAATTAAATGGACTGAATGTTCATGTTTCCCCAATCACTTTGGGGAAAAAAAGTGGACTAAAAGGGGTTTTCTGCTTTTAACCATATGTGCACAATGCCTCCCAAGCACTTCCACTTTTTTAACCAGCATAAATCTTGGGGTGAAGAGATTCTCCAGCAGTAACTCTGGGGTGCAGCCAACACTGATCATTTAGACCAGGGGTGTCAAACTGGATTTCTTTGAGGGCTGGATCAGCATTGTAGTTCTCCTCTGTCACAATGTGAACATTGCCAGTTGAGCACCTCTGCAATATTTCTAGGTTTATTGTATTTTCTAATCAAGCAGACATGTGATATGTTTTACTACGCATGTGTGCATTCCAGGAGTCTCCTCCTTCCTTCTTCTCCTGTGAGCCTCGCCCGAGGCAGACGTGAATTCTTAGCTGAGAAAATGTAGCTTATTTAAGGTTTATATTCTTTTGTTACTTTTGTACTGAAATAAATATTTTGTTAATTAGAATTGAATCTTGGTTTTATTTTCTAAGTAAGGATGACTTCAAAGAAGCAAGATCCTATATCGCCTCAATAGGAATAATTCTTATTCCGTCATCCTCCGTGGGCTGGCTGGGGTGGATTGGGGGGAGATGGGATGGATGCTTTCTGCAGCACCCTGCTGGTCAAAATGAGGTGTGAGGGAGATGTGTTTTTGACCTGCAGCACCTGCTGCCCTCCTGCAGCACCCCTCGCACCCTGTTTTGGCTGGTGGGGTGTGCAGGAGGATGTCCAGGCTGAAAATGGGGCACAGGGGGGCACACGCAGCCCCCCGTACCCCATTTTGGCTGCCAGAGGCACCATGGGCCAGTCCTTTGCTATTTCCAGGCCGGCCCCGTGGGCCAGATTTAAGCACTTGAGTTTGACACTCCTGATTTAGACGCTGTTATATATTCTGGGTAAGGTCAACCATTAAGAAAAAAAATGTAGTAGAGATTTGTCAGGAAAAGGCTTCCCCTTTTATTGGAAGATTTTTTAAAAAGAAACTTTTCAGAAACATTCCTATCAAAATGCAATCTGAGCAGGTAGGGATAAACTCCTGCCTGCTCACCCCACCTTTTTTCTTCTTCTCTCTTCTTGACATTTCCATGATATCAATCCTTCTTCTCGGTTATCTATTTTTTTTTAAATTACAATTTTCATTTCCAGAACCAGATCTCCATTTTACAGATAAGAGCAGAAATTCTCTAGTCATCACAATCAGATCCATAAGGCAAAGTCAATGGCTTAATTGTGCATGCATTTGTTCGGCTAAGCAAATTGCAGATGCGAAATGCAACATTGATTGAAATTGGCAGTGGTTTTTGCTGCGGTCAGAAGGAGGGCAGTTTCCACGAGATTAGCCACAGGACTTCAGGACCGGGTAATAGATTGTCCAGTTCAACAGAGGATATTTGCTCTGATCATGGTAAATACTTTGCTGCTATGGGACAACCATGGTTGAAATCAATCAGCAGCTGGGAATACTACTACTGACATCTCAATCCTCATCAAAGATGCACTTCAATGTGAAAAGAAGTGTCCAATCGCCATCTTATTTGGACTTGAGTACAACAATGAAATAGATGACATCACTATGGTTCACAGTATCATCAGCAACTTTCCGGCATCGACCATATCTCCTGAGAAAAATATTAACATCTGTCGTGACAGCCAAGAATACAAAAACAATGATGGCTCCTCGCTTCTGCAGAGTCATTTGCAATAGTGAGGCCAGTAAATGCAAATTTATCCACTCAATAAACACACTTGCTAGAAACCACACTAACCATAATAAACTACGTTCGCGACCCGACCTATCCATATTACAATGTGCACGCTACTGTGAGCTCCGTGCAGAGCTCAAAAGACACCTGGATCATGGAGAGACTGACCTATACATCAACTACCGTGCCGACTGTATCAAACACAAGACCAACAGTTCACGTCCCTACAACCACAACAACCCAATAATCAACAATTGACAATACCAACAACCCAACATCCCAACAACCAACAATCAACAACCCCAACACCCCAATATCCAATACTAGGTATGCACGCCCCCAAGATAATCTAGGTTCACTGCAACTGACCTTAAATGCAAACTACTAAATGCAAGAAGCCCCGCAAACAAAATGCCGGAGCTTTTTCTTCTACTAAATGCGGCTCAATTTGACCTAATATTTGTCTGCGAAACATGGTTAAACAAATCCTTTTCTGACTCCATTATCACTACAAGTGACTACCATGTCCACCGATCTGACCGTGAAATCTGAAGAGGTGATGTTGCTATCTTCTACAAAAAGTCCCTAGATCTGAAAAATATTGAAGTAACACAAGAGTTTGTTCTTCCTGAGACCATTATCTGTGATCTATCTCTAAATACTACAATTTGCTTCCTATTATGTTACAGAGCCCCTGATTATGACCTTGATCATGTGAGCAAACTAACTACATTACTAATGTGGGCAGCCTCATGCCCATATCCCATTATCTTTCTTGGTGACCTCAATTTACCTCTTATAAATTGGACCCTAAATGAGTGCTCAACTGAAACAATACATACGACCCTTTATAATGCTGTCACTACTTTAGGACTTGATCAATTGGTAACTATCAACACTAGATTAAGCAACTGCCTTGATGTAATCTTTTGCAACAGTTTAAATAAAATTTATAACCTTCATATCAAAGAATCTTTTTCCAACAGTGACCACAGCATGATTGACTTTTGTCTAAATTTACATCCATACAAAGAATCTCATAATAGGACTCCAAATACAACTTCAAAAAAGCAAACTACGATCTCATAGCTACTGACCTCTCATCTCTAGATTGGCAAATCCTATTCAATGACTGCAACTCTGCAGAAGACTATTATAACACTTTTCTACTTGAAGTGCAAAGAGTCATTAATCTATATGTACCTTTAGCATCTCCCAAAGCCAAAAAGAACAAATTATCCTTATCAATAAGAAAACTCCAATAAAAAAATCCCTTTGGCGGAAAAACAAAACTGGCTATGTAGCTAACTTCAAAAACCGATACAAAACCTTATGCCACCAAATAAAAACAGAATGTACCAATTACCACTGTAAACAGGAAGAAGAGCTGTTACACACAAAATCCAATCTTGCCTGCTATAATTTCATAAACACCAAACTTAAAGACTCAAAAACCATCCCACCTCTAAAAGGGCAAAATGGTGAAGATTGTAACGATGATGCCGTTAAGACTAATTTCTTCAACACTTTTTTCAGTTCACTCTTTGTCAACAGCAATCGCATCTCCCCCTCATTTCCTAGTCGTACCTCAACCAATTTAATTTAATTTAATTTAATTTAATTTAATTTAATTTAATTTAATTTAATTTAATTTAATTTAATTTAATTTAATTTAATTTAATTTAATTTAATTTAATTTAATTTAATTTAATTTAATTTAATTTAATTTAATTTTTTAATTTAATTTAATTTAATTTAATTTAATTTAATTTAATTTAATTTAATTTAATTTAATTTAATTTAATTTAATTTAATTTAATTTAATTTAATTTAATTTAATTTAATTTAATTTAATTTAATTTAATTTAATTTAATTTAATTTAATTTAGTTCTTATAGGCCGCCCAATCCCATAGGACTCAGGGCGGCGTACAACAAGGATAAGAACAATACAAATGATCTAATCCACATTGATTTTACTGAAGATACCATCAAAAGGGCACTACACAAATTAAAACCATCTCTATCTATTGGTCCTGATGGAATATGTGCCTACTTTCTAAAAAAGCTCTCCTTTGCAATAGCTGAACCTCTAAGTACCATCTATAAAGTATCTTTTAGAATGAGCTCCTTGCCTGTCCTATGGTCATTAGCAACAGTCATACCTATCTTCAAAAAAGGTGACCCCGGCCTTGTTGAGAATTATAGACCAATCTCCCTTTGCTGCGTCACCTGTAAAGTCATGGAAGCCATCATAAACCAATCCATCACCCTCCACTTAGTGACAAATAACCTACTGTCTAATAAGCAATTTGGTTTCAGGAAAAATTTGTCATGTAATCTGCAACTCATACATTGCAAAAACATTTGGACCTCTCAACTTGACCAGGATAAAGCAATAGATGCAATCTACATAGACTTCTGCAAAGCCTTTGATTCTGTGGTACATGACAAACTTCTGTTAAAACTAAGTTCTTGCGGAATTTCTGGGTCCTTGCAAAAGTGGATAGCTGCATTCCTATCAAACAGGCAACAAATAGTTAAAATTGGAAATGCTATATCAAACCCAGCACCAGTTAATAGTGGTGTTCCCCAAGGCAGCGTTCTAGAACCAACACTCTTTCTGCTTTATATAAACGACTTTTGTGATCATATTGTAAGCAGCTGCGTCCTCTTTGCTGACTATGTAAAACTATTTAACACCACAGACAATTCTACTACCCTACAAAATGACCTAGATTATGTATCTGAATGGTCAAACAATTGGCAACTCCAAATCTCTGCTAACAAATGCTCAGTCCTGCACATTGGCAATAAAAATCAGAATATCAAATACAAACTGGATGGAAATGATCTAAAAGATGACCCACACTCTGTCAAGGACCTTGGTGTACTCATTTCAAAAGATCTAAACCCCAGAGCTCACTGTAACAACATTGCTAAAAAGGCATTAAGAGTTGTCAACCTTATTTTATGAAGTTTTCTCTCTGGTAACGTTATACTTTAACTAGGGCACACAACCACTTTGCCAGACCTATCCTTGAATACTGCTTACCTGCCTGGAACCCACACTGTATTTCGGACATTAATACATTAAAGAGGGTCCAGAGGTATTTTACAAGAAGAGTACTCAACTCCTCTGCTCGCAATAAAATTCATTATTCCAGTAGGCTTGAAATTTTAGGCCTGGATAACCTTGAACTATGCCATCTACGTTCCGACCTAAGCCTAGTACACAAGAACATCTACCTTAACGTCCTACCTGTTAATGACTACTTTAATTTCAAATGCAATAACACTAGGGCTATCAATAGATACAAACTAAATGTAATCTGCTCTAATCTTGATTGCAGAAAATACGACTTCTGCAATAGAGTAGTAAATGTCTGGAACACTTTACCTGATCCTGTTGTTAGTTTCTCTAACCCCCATACCTTTTACCTTAAACTATCTACCGTGGACCTTACACGTTTCTTAAGAGGTCCCTAAGAGGGCGTGCATAAGTGCACCAGTGTGCCTACCATCCCTGTCATACTGTACCCATTTGTATGTACTCATTTTATGTGTTTATGGCTATGTTTTGCTTCTTTATATCCATTTATTTGTGACATTTTTTCATGTGTCCTGTTTCCTTGCACTTGTTGACAAATAAATAAAATAATAAAATATAAAATAAAATAAAATAAAATAAAATAAAATAAAATAAAATAAAATAAAATAAAATAAAATAAAATAAAATAAAATAAAATAAAATAAAATAAAATAAAATAATAAAATAAAATAAAATAAAATAAAATAAAATAAAATAATAAAATAAAATAAAATAATAAAATAAAATAAAATAAAATAAAATAAAATAAAATAAAATAAAATAAAATAAAATAAAATAAAATAAAATATAAAATAAAATAAAATAAAATAAAATAAAATAAAATAAAATAAAATAAAATAAAATAAAATAAAATAAAATAAAATAAATAATAAAATAAAATAAAATAAAAAAATAAAAAAATAAAAAAATAAAAAAATAAAATAAAATGAAATAATAAAATAAAATAAAATAAAATAAAAAAATAAAATAAAAAATAAAATAAAATAAAATAAAATAAAAATAAAAAATAAAATAAAAAATAAAATAATAAAATAAAATAAAATAAAATAAAATAAAATAAAATAAAATAAAATAAAAATAATAAAAATAATAAAATAAATAATAAGATAAAATAAAATAATAAAATAAAATAATAATAAAATAATAAAAAAAATATTGAAATATTTTTTATTTGTGTCCTGTTCATTTAAGTGTGGCTGCGAATAACCCTTACATTCTTGTCCTGGATAACACATACAACCAACCAACACACACACACACACACACACACACACACACACACACACACCATGCTGTTGGGTTCCTAGATATATCATGTACCTTTAGTACTGTGAAGGATTATATGAAAGATAGAGCACATGGGACTCATTTGAAGCAGCACACAAGGGACAGAGGTTGTTCTGGAAGATTTCAACCTTTGTGGCCTGTAGAAAAATACAAGAATTTCAACTGGTAAAGAGATCATTTTCAAAGCAAAAAAGAGGGATCTTGAGAGACGGCTCATCCATAAACTGGATACGGTGATGATTCACCTTTGGAACATTGTCCCCCCTCCCCCACGTGTCAAGACAGGTCCACAAAGGTTTCTGGCCTTTCAAAAATATCTAAATACCTGGTTCTGCTATCTCACTTGGGGTTCGCAGAGGAGAATGTAGCCATGGGATTGGTTGGTCACAGAGGGACTCTGGGTAGCATACAAATAAAAGGTTAAAAATATAAAATCTGAATATATAAAAAAAATTAAAATAGAGGCAAGGATGGTTAAAATTCAATGTTAAATATTAATTAAAAGGCAGAAAACGGAGCTCGGGAGGACTGCGGGAGGCCCTCCCGTACTCCATTTTCACTGGCAGGGAGTTGCAGGAGGCCATCACAGCCAAAAATGGAGCTTGTGAGGGCCGCGGACGGCCCTCCCGAACTCCGTTTTCACTAGCAAAGAGCTGCAGGAGGCTGTCATAGCTCAAAATGGAGCTCAGGAGCCTGTTTTCATTGGCAGAGCGCTCGGGCCACCACAGGCTCCCTCAGCATGAGTGATGTCCAGCTGGCCATGCCCATTCTGGCCACGCCCACCATGGCCCCCTGAGGTCAAACACAACCCTGATGCGACCCTCAATGAAATCGAGTTTGACACCCCTGCAGTAGATATTCTGCTGCCATTATGTGTAACAAGATATCACAGGAAAGAAACAGAAAATAAAATGAGATGGTCCTGCCTCCAGGCACATATTGAACATGTTATAAGAAGACCAAAGGGGAAAAGAAAGAGAGGACTTCATTTTGATGATCAGGTGGACATCTCTGCACTTGAGGTACGACTTTGCTTCAGACCTTATGAAGATAGACTTGGTTTTTCCCTCACAATTTCCTGACAGAGATAAGAAAGGAAGGGCAACGGGAAGTTACAAAGAGTGAGGAAACAACAACAACAAAGCCATGGGAGAATGGATGGCCACACTCACTTTTAGATTTAGATTTATTATTAGAGTTGGAAGGGACCTTGTAGGTCATCTAATCCAACCCCCTGCTCAAGCAGAAGTTCCTACACCCTTTGAGACAGATGGCAGTCCAGTCTCCCCTTGAAGGTCGCAAGTGTTTGGGCTCTCACAACCTCCGCTGGCAAGCTGTTCCACTGGTTGATCGCTCTCACCATCAGAAAGTTTCTCCTCACTTCCAGGTTGAATCTCTCCTGGGTCAGCTTCCATCCGTTATTCCTTGTTTGGCTTTCTGGTGCCATAGATCTTTTGGCCACATTTTCTTTTGGCCCCAGAGATCACTTGCTTCGTCTGTCTCCATCAGCACCAGCAAATAATCTCGGAGGGAAATTGAGGGGGAAAAGTCTTCCAATTTTTGATGGAGATCATGCTTAACCCAATTCTGCAGTAAGAAACCACAAGATCCCAGGGGACATGTTCGCAAGAGGGAACAGTCATGCAGATCCTTTGGAATGGAAAATGTGAAGCAAAGGATTACTGCCACAAGCTGTTTTATCATTAAAGCTACTGAGATCTTGGCCCACAACTGAGAGTGACATTGACCATTTTCTCACCACAAAAGGGGACTCACTTAGAAAAAATGCAGTGGAAGAATGAATCCTCTCCCACAAATCCTAAAGTCCTGGTCACCTCCAATAAGAAGACGCTTGTCCTTCAAAATTGTCCTTCTATTACACTTCATAAAACGTGTCCTTTGAAAAGAGATACATTGATCCAATTCAGTTACCCGTGACATACTGTACACAGTCTTTGGAATAGAGAGAAAACATAATTTGAATAGTTCCTTTCTGGTCCAGTGTATCCAAACACATAGTTTCAAAAAATTAGCCATTCCCATGGAGGGGGGGAAGCTATCAATTTTGCACTCTTCTGGTCAGGAGTTACCTTATTACATTCTCCTCTCTTTGTTCTTTTTTATTTTTATTTTTTTAATTTGGACCCATTTTAATCCACAGATTTCCTGCTGCCATAAGAAGAAACCCTAATTAGAAGCTAGAAGGTTCACAAGTTTGGTCCTGATTAATACTTTGAGGAGAAGCCTCCAGGAAAGATTTCTTCCCTGCAGGTTTAGATTCCCAATGGGAAGCTTTTAAAAAAAGAAAAAGAAAAACAAGAAGCCAGCAATTATAAGACAGTTCTGCCCTGGAAAACAACACAGCTTCTGCCAAATCACTAAAAGTTGAACGAAGATTGAAGAAGATCCTAGCTTTACTTATTCGCTGAAGCTCCTTCCCATTCGATCAAGATTGGAGTGAGAGAAATTCTAGAGATCAAAAGATCTTCACGGTGATGCCAGGCTGAATAGCAAGATGTGGTTAGAATGCAGTATTGCAGGCTAACTCTGCCCACTGCCAGGAGTTTGAACCTGACTGGCTCAAGGTTGACTCAGCCTTTCATCCTTCTGAGGTTGGTAAAATGAGGACTCAGATTGTTTGGGGGCAAGATGCTGACTCTGTAAAACCACTTAGAGAGGGCTGTAAAAGCACTATGAAGTGGTATGTAAGTCTAAGTGCTATTGCTATGGTTATGATGCCCTTTTCTGGAGATGGCGTAGTTTGATAATGCTTCAAAGAGACCTATTTTAAATTGTTAGATTCAAATAATCCCTGTTGCCCAAGCCCTTTAATATTCCTTTGGAAGAACATTTTTATATCTTTGGCTGTGAACGTGTGGAGAATATTGTTCATTATTTGTTATATTGCCCGTTGGACAAGGACTCAAGAGGGAAGTTTCTGCCTGGTTTTTTTTAAAGCATGCCAAAGTTTTAATTGTCAAACTCCTAAGAGAGGCTTATTTCTTATGTTAGGCTAACAATTGCTTTGTTCATCAGTCAAAAGACAAAAATCTGCTTTGTAACAAGTTCAAAAAGTTTTAGGCTGCCCTTTTAAAAATATATATTCTGTGTCTGTGATTGCAACCTATTCCTTATTCATGTTCAGGGTGCCATAGAACGGCCACACTTGGAATATAGCATCCAGTTCTGGTCACCACAATATAAAAAAGATGTTGAGACTCTGGAAAGAGTGCAGAGAAGAGCAACAAGGATGATTAGGGGTCTGGAGGCTAAAACATATGAAGAACGGTTGCAGGAATTGGGTATGACTACTCTAGTGAAAAGAAGGACCATGGGTGACATGATAGCAGGATTTCAATATTTGGGGGGCTCCTACAAAGATGAGGGGGCCAAACTATTTTCCAAAGCACTAGAAGGCAAGACAAAAAACAATGGTTGGAAACTAACGAAGGAGAAAAGCAACATGGAACGAAGGAGAAATTTCCCAATGGTGAGAGCAATCAACTAATGGAATAGTTTGCCTTCAGAAGTATTGGGTGTGCCATAACTGGAGGCTTTCAAAAAGAGGCTGGACAACCATTTATCTGAAATGGTATAGGGCAGTGATGGCGAACCTTTTTTGGTTCGCGTGCCAAAGGGGGGGGGGGAATGCGGGGGATCACGTGTGTGCATGCCCACTCATAATTCCATGCACCCCTGCACATGCACGCATGACCCCCCTGCTCCCAGCATGCAATGGCACGCCCATTTTTCGCTCTCCCTAGGCTCCAGAGCCTTTCTAGGAGCCTGGGGAGGGTGAAAACGGCCTTCCCCACCCCCTCTGGAGGCTGGAATCAGCCTGTTTCCCGACTCCCAGTGGGCCCAGAAGGCCCGAAAATCAGCCGGCTGGTGCACACATGCACGCCAGACCTGAGCTCGCGTGCCCACCGATATGGCTCCGCGTGCCACTTGTGGCACCCGTGCCATAGGTTCGCCATCATGGGTATAGGGTCTCCTACTTGGACTAGAAGCCCTCCGAGGTCCCTTCCAACTCTTTTATTCTATGTTCCATGTGTGGGACCTTCCCATCTGATCTGTGGCTTCTTGTTTTCAATGAATGAATATGGAGAGTAGTACAACATCGGTTTAATGGTTAGTTTTGGAAGATATCTCACTGGTGTCTCCTATATGCATTTGTACTCTGAGCTAATCTGCATCCAATACACAGAATTGCTATTTAAAAAAATAGGCATGCTTGCTACCTCAGTATCTCAAGAACACATGACTGATGTTTTTTTTCAAGATGGAAATGCAGTTAATTTACCTGATCATGCAGCAGATGTTTAATCAACTAAGATCCTTCAGACACTGGGCAGTCTAATTGGAATAGAAGAAGCCTTAGATTTGAGTGTTTACAAAGGATTTATGATCAGAGAATGGGAGAAAGAGCCAGATGGCATCAAAGCCATCTTGTGTTTATATCACACACGCTCTCTCTTAGCTTTCTGAAAGAATCACTGGAGATGTTGATGCAACAGAGGGCAAAAGGCACCCCTGGTTTGTTTTTATCTCCATCCTTCCCCAGTTTGAACAAGAGCCTCAAGAAAGAGACAGCAGGGGCTGTTTGAGAGGGCAAACACTCCACAAATAATCCGTTCCTTTCATTTACAAAGCATGCCTTTCTTTTCATCAGCAGCCCCTTTGTGTGGGCAGCAGCCCCTGTTGGGCTGATAGAAACTTCCATGGCCTCTTTGATGTAAAAAGCTTGCAGTTAAGAATAAAGGTATTTGTGGTGAGCGAGTCCCCTGTAGCATGGAAGCAAAAAGGAAGTGAAGAACAATCGGCAAGTGGCTTGGCTCACTAGTTCTGACTCCCTTTTTCTGCCCTCGTCCCTTTGCACTGAGGTGGTTACCTAGTTTGCTTCATGAAATGTCTGCAATGTTGGGGTGAGAATAAAATCTCATAGAGGCGATGTTGGATCTTTACTTGGAATTCAGACAGTTAGAAATAAAACCGAGATTAAAAGTCTAATAGAAAATATTTATTTCAGTAAAAAAACAATAAATCCTGAATAATTACATCTTTGCTAAGAAAACACGACCATTCAGGTCAAGAGCCAAGTCAGAAGAAAATTAATGGTGGATTAGGAATTTGGACATGCGCAAAACATCACATCACGTGTTCTGCTTATATTGGAAAGTACCATAATATTAGATAGGGGTGCATCACCCTGCATAGACATACAACTGACAATATTCACTACGTGACATGCAAGAAAACCACCAAGCTTAGGGAGCCCCAAGGACCCCTCATTTGAACCCTGAGCTACAAATTTAAAAACATCATAGCCTAGTGAAAAGAAGGACTAGGGGCGACATGATAGCCGTGTCCCAATGTTTGAGTGGCTGCCACAAAGAAAAAGGAGTCAACCTATTCTCCGAAGACACCAGAAGACAAGACAAGAAGCAACGGATGGAAATTAACCATGGAGAAAACCAACCGAGGTAGGAGCCGAGGTGGCGCAGCGGTTAGAGTGGGGTACTGCAAGCCACTTTAGCTGACTGTGATCCGCAGGTCGGCGGTTCAAATCTCACCGGCTCAAGGTTGACTCAGCCTTCCATCCTTCCGAGGTAGGTAAAATGAGGACCCAGATTGTTGGGGGCAATATAAATATACATTGCTTACTGGTGTAAACCGCTTAGAGAGTGCTTGCACTGTGAGGCAGTATATAAATGTCACTAATAAATAAATAATAAATAAATAAAACTTAGAACTAAGGAGAAATTTCCTAACAGTGAGGACAATTAACCAGTAGAACAGCTTGCCTCCATCACTGGAGGTTTTTAAGAAGAAACTGAACAGTCCCTTGTCTGAAATGGTATAGGGTCTCCTGCTGCAGCAGGGGGTTTGACTATATGACCTTCAAGGTACCTTTCCAACTCTGTTATTCTGTTAAATTTTATCCTTTATTGCTACCTCTTTCCTTTCTCAGCAGGACTCAGGTCCACAAGATGTCAGTAGTGGATCGAGAACAGCAAAGGGCAAACAGAAATGTCCATTGTCAACCTCTCCAGAGTGTCAGTGCTGCTGACTCACAAGGCAACACGTAGCATCGCAAACCAGCAACAATGTGATTCATTATTAATAATCTGTGGGCAAGAAAGATCTGAGAGCACCAGTATGCAGCTGATTTGGGCAGCCTTGGCAGCTGGCAGGGAGGCTGCAGGGTCCTAAGTAACAGAACCTCTGTCCTGTAAAATTGCTAGCAGGTAAATTAGGCCAGATGTTCCAGGGGTTAGAGTGGACCTAGGGATTCCCCCAGGTCCAACTCATCACACCAGATGTCCCTTTGACCCTGGGACCCACATTTTAGCATACATTTATGAATGCTCTCTCTCATATGAGAGATTCTCTTGCTTGTGCTTTGAATTTAGACCCAGTGGAATTCACCCCTTTGATTTCTCACTATGTTTTGTGTCAAAATGAAGCTGGTACTCTTCACCTCTATATCTTAACCAGGAAACCTCGGCCTGTCCAATCCATCCCTCTGCAATATTGTTACCCCCTCCTCCTCCTCCTCCTTCCTATTGATGTGTCAGCCAGGGAGCTCTGAAGCAAAATGAATTTTTTGGAAACAATGAATAGGCAAGAAAACAATAAAGGAAGGTAGCTGAATAAAATGCAATTTCCTGCCATCGCCCACTTCAGAGGCTGCCTGTTAGTGAAATATGAGTCAACTGGTGTTTTTTTTTTCAAAAGACATACCAAAGATATGATGGTTATAAAGAAAAGGGTTGGCATGGCAGCTCACAAGTGAACAAACAAGACACGCAATTTATACCTGTTGTGTCAGTTGCCAAAACTGATCTAACTTAGAGTCCTTTCATTAAACGTCTCTCCTGATTCAACTCAACACTGACTTACCTTTGTTTGCATCATTATATTTTTTTGCCAGTGTTGAACTGTTGGGAGAAATGTTGCCTGGCTATGTTAAACCACCCTTTTTTCTACAAATAAATCATAAAGTATATTTTATCCACTTATCCACCTAGAGAGTACTGTGTGGTAATAGGCCAATAACTGTTATCCAAATTAAACAAAACCAATGAAAATAGGTCAGTGGTGAAATGCTACCGGTATGCCCCGGTTCGGGCGTACCGATAGTGGCGGCCGCCGGTGGTTCGGAGAACCAGTGGTGGGTTCCTACCAGTGCGGTCCACTCTATAGCACCGGTAGCGGCCCGCTGGTGATGTCACAGTACTGGTGCGGTCGGTTGCCGGTGCCTGGGTGCCACCATTTTTTAAAAAAAAATTATTTATTTTCTAAAATTTTCTTCTGCGCATGCCCAGAAGCCGAACTGGGACTTTGTCCATTGGGATCATATTTTTTGGAGTATAAGATGCTCCGGAGTATAAGACACACATTAGTTTTTGGGGAGGAAAACAAGAAAAAAAAATATTCTGCCTCTGCCTACCAGCATCCATTGGTGTTCATCTGGCTAGCGTCCTTATAGCAAACAGCCTGGTCAACTTCAGCACATTATCGCAGCCTGATTAAGCATGAGCAGCTGATTGGCAGGTGGATCAGCCTCCCGGAATATTGCCGATCAGCTGTTCCAGGCTGCAGGGATTGCCACAGACCATTTCTGCCTCTGTGCCTCACGTTTTTGGCCTCCACACATCGTGTTTTTTGGCCTCCGAACTCTCAAATTGGGACCCATTCCAGGCTGTGGGGATCACCACAGCACATCGCCACCAATCGCTGCTTCCACGCATCGCATTTTTGGCCTCCGTGTGTTGCATTTTTTGCCTCCAAATGCCCCATTTTTGGCCTCTGCATGTCACATTTTTGTGTAGTTCCAGACGGTGCCACCTGGAACCGCCTGAAAATGCAACATGCAGAGGTCAAAAATGGTGTGCGCGGAGGCCGAAAACGTGATGGATGGAGGCAGCGATCAGTGGCGATGTGCTGTGGCGATCCCCGCAGCCTGGAACAGGTCTAAAACAGAGCATGCGGAGACTGAAAACACGACACACAAAGGCCGAAAACAGCCGAAGGGTAGGGGCTGGTAGGTGGGTGGGCTTCAGCAACATTTGGTGTCTAAGACGCACCCAAATTTTCACCCTCTTTTGGGGGGGGAAGTGCATCTTATACGCCGAAAAATACAGTAGCTATATAGGAACTGAATCACTGGTTGCATTTGCATAGCACCAGAGGATGCTGGGAGGAGTGACTCAACACAAATTGACTGATGAAACATGAAAATAGGAGATGCTTAGAAGAGACTACTCATATTAATTAACATTTAATATGAATGAAATTAACTCAAATTTAATTTTAGACCTTACCAGCCATGTTTTAGAGTGCATTTTTCCTCTGGTGTATCATACAAAATGTCAATATTGTCTTTGATTTAAGAACATCTGTTTAAATCATACTTCTCTATTTTAAATTGCATGGGGGCAATGTTTGTGGTGGTCAACATTGCATGGATGATAAGTTTGGGGAAGAGTGTCCCTGTGGGCCCAATTCCTTTCCATTGAACTTGGCTGCTCACCTCCCTTCAGTCTAAATTCAACTGTGGTTGCGTGAGAAGAGCTGTGACTGCACACCACTCTCTGGAGATATGAGGAGGCCCTGTCTCTCTAGCTCTTTGCCACTGAGTGTTGATGGCCCGTTCAAGAAATGAGTTGTTGATCCTGGAGGTGAGCAAATCTGCCAACGTCCAATGTGAATTTGAGACCAGAGGTGGCATGATTCAATCTGAATTTACCCTTTGAGATTTGAAGGCAGCAAGAATTGATTTGAACTGACTGGAGATTCGATAGGATAAAATTGTCAGGAAAAACTTATAACGGAGATACATCAAAATTGATGCAGCTGCTTTGTGCTTGTCAAGGTGGGATGAAAATACCTAAAGATGGTAGACTCTTTAGAGGACATTAACCACATCCATTTTCAGCCGAGTATCCAAATGATACCTCTGCAACACTTCTTCTTTTCTTTGTTTTTAATATAACCTCTCTACAGAGAAAGATACAGGATCTGACAAGACAGAGAAAGTAATGAAAGTGGAACTACAAATGACAAGCATGGAAAATGATTTGGAAAAGGAGGCTTTCTGGATGTATAAAAGAAAATGACTGAAGTCTTAAACATTAAAAGGGAAATACCAATGATAAACCAGGATAATGACCTGGAAAATGTTTTCTAACTGGATCCACAAAAGAGGCTTCTTAACACTTTAAAGAATATGAGATATGAAAGCCAGTTTGGTCTCGTGGCCAAAGACCCAGGCTAGAAACCAGGAGACTGGGAGTTCTAGTCCCACCTTAGGCACGAAAGCCAACTGGGTGATTTTGGGCCAATCACCAGGAGATGGTGACTTCTAGTCCTGCCTTAGTCACGGAAGACAGATGGGTCCACCTATCTCAGCCCAACCCATCTCACAGACTTAATAGGGAAAATAGGAGGAGAAAGGTGTGTTGGATATGTTCACTACTTAGAGTCATTTGTAAAAATAATAAAAGTGGGTCATAAATAAATAAGTAAATATATCTGGTTTATTTGATCAACTTTTTTTTAGCAATGTTCTGGCAATCTTTATGGAGTTTTTGTTGATACCAGGATTAGAAAGTTTTTTTTTTTTATGGATTTGCTTATAGATAAAGGATGGGATCAGGGAGAAAGAGTTATCTGTTTATAACTATTTAGATTTATTATTAGAGTTGGAAGGGACCTTGTAGGTCATCTAGTCCAACCCCCTGCTCAAGCAGGAATTCCTATACCATTTGAGACAGGTGGCAGTCCAATCTCCCCTTGAAGGTCGCAAGTGTTGGGGAGAGTTTCTAAGATGGTTTATATTTGTTTTGATAAAAGTTGAAAGTCATTTATTTACATTTTTTTCTTTATTATGTTCCTTTTTTATTTTTCTTCTCTTTTTATGTACTTTTTATTCTTTTTTTTCTTTTCTCTTTCTCTAAGTTTAGTCTGCATTGGTTTTTACTATTGTAATCAAAATTCTTAGTACAAATGATGTTTGGAATATCTGTAAAGAAAAATATGAGGAAAGAACAGCACAATAACTCTGAAACTGCAGGGATGAAATTGAAATCCGCAACAATATTTGAAGTTCTACAATGCCAGAAGAAGCGTGAAACCTTCTATGGGTTTTCCTCTGCTTCAGAGGAATCTGAAAATGATTAGGAATCAGGGGTGTTTTGATAGAAACGCTTTGATTCAAATCTAACATTTTGCAGGGTCTTCATGGATTCTGCATCAGGCTTCCCACAAAATCAGAAAATCCTTGTGTATCTGGTCTTTGTGTGAATCATTTTAACATTCGTATACTGCTGTCCTTGCAAGCAAATCAATGTTCCTAAGAATCAAGAAAATGAGTGGAGCAGCTTCAAAGCACTGAGACAACAGAGCAAATAAAAGTGAAAGAACAGGAAAAAGCAAGACAAGATGAAGGTCAATAATCTAAGAGGGAGCTGCTCCTACCCAAGGCTCTACTGACTTGGAACTGCATGAGTTGCAGTCCAGTGCAAGAAAGTCAAACTTAAAATAATTTGATCAACTCCTGTCTTGCCAAAAGGAATTTAAGTCACTGGAAAGAAAGAAGGAAAAACTAATTTCCTCCTTCTAAAAGCCAAACTGAAGCAGTGGTGTAGTTCTCCATAGTATTAAAATGATAGATAAATAGATAGATAGATAGATAGATAGATAGATAGATAGATAGATAGATAGATAGATAGATAGATAGATGGATGGATGGATGGATGGATGGATGGATGGATGGATGGATGGATGGATGGATGGATGGATGGATGGATGGATGGATGGATGGATGGATGGATGGATGGATAGATAGATAGATAGATAGATAGATAGATAGATAGATAGATAGATAGATAGATAGATAGATAGATAGATAGATAGATAGATAGATGATAGATGATAGATCAGTGATGGCGAACCTATGGCACGCGTGCCACAGGTGGCACGCAGAGCCATATCGGAGGGCACGTGAGGCGTTGCTCTATGTCAGCTCCAGCATGCATGCACGTGCTGGCCAGCTGATTTTCGGCCTTGGGGAAGGCCGTTTCACCCTCCGGAGGCTTCAGGGAAGCTTTCCTGGAGCCTCTGGAGGGCGAAAAATGGCCCAACAGGCAAACCAGAAGTCCGTTTTTCCGAACTTCCGGTTTGCCCGTTTGGCTGTTTTTTCACCATCCCAGGCTTCAGTGAGGCCTGTGTGCATGTGTGGGGGTGGGGGGGTTGTGCGCATGTGTAGGGGGCAGTGGGGGGGTGCACATGCATGGGGGGAGGGAATGGGTGTGGGCATTTGCGTGCGCACTAGCGCACGCACACACACCCTTTTGACACGCGAACCAAAAAAGGTTTGCCATCACTGTGATAGATGATAGATGATAGATGATAGATGATAGATGATAGATGATAGATGATAGATGATGATAGATGATAGATGATAAATAGATGATAAATAGATGATAGATAGATGATTGATAGATGATAGATAGATGATAGATAGATAGATAGATAGATAGATAGATAGATAGATAGATAGATAGATAGATAGATAGGTAGGTAGGTAGGTAGGTAGGTAGGTAGGTAGGTAGGTAGGTAGGTAGGTAGGTAGGTAGGTAGACAGACAGACAGACAGACAGACAGACAGACAGACAGACAGACAGACAGACAGACAGACAGACAGACAGATATAGATGATAGATTGATATATGGATGGATTTATAATGCAGAATCAGGTGTTCATGAGGAAGATTTTTTTAAAAGAGAAAACTTATAGTTTATCCAATCAGTTTATGAACAGGTGATGTTTTATCTGACATATCAATTGTTTCCTGAATGGGTGAGCTTTGTTGCATTCCATCCGTATAGCAATAATATCATAATGTCCAAATTTCACAACCCTCATATTTTGTTATCCTTGGATATAGAGACAAGCGGCTTCCTTGATATCTATTTAAACTCTTGGCGCAACTATTTCCTTTCTCTCTATTGCCTTTCAAAAGTTCCTCGTTGGTGGAAGAATCTTGACTATTATTGCAATTTTCTGGGAAGTTCACATTAGAAATAAAACCCAACAAATTCTCATTTATTTTCAGCAACCAAATTCCCTCTGTGGAATACACTCTACTCGATTTGTTTGGATTGGAGCTGTTAAAGATGAGAATACTAAAAAGAGAAAAAGAAGCAAAACATTGATATAGAACCTTAATTACATGCCACAAATAGAGTTGAATATCATGGGGATTCAAGTCCAGATTTTTAACTGCAAATAAGCTGCATCTAAATGGATTTCTCAATTCACCAGGTTTTAAGGTATTCTCAAATGTTGATAAAAATCTTATTTAGAAAGAAAAGTAAAAGAATTTCTTATTTCTACAACCAGCTATGAGTTTTTCCTGAATATATTGAAGATATCAGGAGTTGAATCTGTGAATTTACAAGCAAAGAGCAGGTATTCTGCTCCTGGGCTGTAACCCTTTTCCCTGTTTTGTTGTCTAATGTTATCTAGTATTTATTTATTTATTTATTTATTTATTTATTTATTTATTTATTTATTTATTTATTTATTTATTTATTTATTTATTTATTTATTTATTTATTTATTTATGTATGTATTTATTTATTTATTTATTTATTTATTTATTTATTTATTTATTTATTTATTTACTTACTTATTTATTTACTTATTTATTTACTTATTTATTTATTTTGCTGTTCTTATATGTTACCCAACTCCCTGGGGACTCAGGGCGGCATACAACAGAGTATAAGAACAATATAAAAGAACAGTAGCAAAAATAATAAATGATTTAAAACATTTGATTAATTAAAAGATTAAAAAGCCAAACAGCATATTCATACCTGGGGGAGACCTGAGATGTTCATCGCTCACATACCCCACCTGCAGGAAGAGTCATGTCTTAATAGCTTTCCGGAAGGCCAGCAAGGTGGGGATAGATCGGATCTCTGGGGTTTGTTGGTTCCAGAGAACCGGAGCCCCCACAGAGAAGGCTCTCCCCCTTGGTCCCACCAACCGACATTGTTTGGCTGAAGGGACCTGGAGGAGACCGACTCTGTGGGACCTAACTGGTCATAGGGATGTATGAGGTAGGACCGGAGATAACCTGGTCCTAAGCCATGTAGGGCTTTAAAGATGATAATCAACACCTTGAATTGCACCCGGAGACCAATGGGCAACCAATGCAGCTGGCGGAGAATGGGTGTTACGTGGGTGTATCTGGGGACACCCACCACAGCTCGCGCAGCCGCATTTTGCACCAGTTGCAGTCTCCGAATACTTTTCAATGGTAGCCCCATGTAGAGTGCATTACAGTAGTCCAAACGAGAGGTGACAAGGGCATGAGTGACCGTGAGTAAAGCCTCCTTCTCCAAATATGGTCGCAATTGGTGCACCAGGTGAACCTGTGCAAAGGCGCCCCTAGCCACAGCCATAAGATGTTGGTCTAATTTTAGCTGTGGATCTAGGAGCACCCCCAAATTGTGAACCAGGTCCAAGGGAGATAGTTTCTCTCCCCCAAAGACCAAGGAGGGACAGTCAGTATAATCCTTAAGAGGCAGCATCCACAGCCACTCAGTCAGGGTTGAGCTTGAGCCTGTTCCTTCCCATCCTTATCCTAACATCGTCCAGGCAATGGCACATCACATCCACTGCCTCCCTGAATTGCGACGGGGTATAGCTTTCCAGATCCCTGCCAATTATTTGCCCATAGTCATCCACTCAACAAATGAATGACATTAATTACAAGTGTCTCTTGCAAGGTCTTTTAGAGAAATTTACCTTCCACACACAAGAAGCAGATTTTTTTTTTTTACATTTATCCAGGATATCTGCAGTTTGGCAAAATATATCGATAACAATAACTTTGCTAGAGAGGTAAAACTCTTGGCAAATTTCACTGAACTCTTCAATATCTTTTTGACCTCACCTTCAAGTATCTGAGAAGTAGAGAAGTAAAAAATCTCATTTGTAGAAACATGAAGAAACACCAGTGTTTTCATAAAAGTAGAAAGGAGAAGAGATATTACCCAGGAAAAGATTTTAATAATAATCCTGGGGGGAAATGATTAATTTTGTTAGTCTAATTTCCATCCCCCTCAGTTTCAGAAAATGACTTCAAATAATTAAAAAACAGAACCCCAACTCTGAAGGAATAGATAAATTTTTAAGGGCTCGCTTGAAAATAAGTAGAGTGAGATCCAAACAGACCTATTGTGTAGAAGCTATGGCAGAGAAGGCCCACTTCTTGTATCCTGATTCACAACATTGCAAGTTGAAGATGGCAAAATTTTGTTCTTAGTAGATGATCACTTCAGAAACTGCAACATCTAATTTTGTCTTAGAGCAGTCCTTCTCAAATAGTGGGGCACCCCCCCGGGGGGGGCTCAAAGTGATGCCAGGGGGGCATGTGTGACCCCGGGGAACATGTGTGGTCCCTCTCGATTGATTCCCCCAGACAGGGAGTATTTTCCCAGTTGCACGCTGCTCCGAGCCTGGAAGAGAAGGCAGACAGGCGGGACGGGTGGCTGTGTGGGTTCTTGTTGTTCTCGGCAGGCGCCACGGTAGCCATGAATGGCGTGGCTAACCTGCTGCTGGACAAGGAGGAGCATCCTCTGCAGCTGGGCGAAAGCTTCGAATGGCACCCTAAAGCCTCCTTCCACACCATTCGCTGTGAGTGCCCGGCAGAGGTGGCGCTTATGGGCCAGGCCGGCGACCCCAAAACATCGGCTTGATTAAGCTGGCCTGGCCCCGTGTCAAAAGAGGGCCCTAACCACGGTAGCCTATGCCTGTCTAACCGAAAACAGTCTCCACTGAGTTCAGTGTGACTTACTCCCAGGTAAGTGGGTAGAGCAGCCTTCCCCAGCCAATAGTTTGCTTACAGCTTACAATAAGTAAAATGATAAATATTAACACTAAAATTCCATTGGGGCCCAGATCGGAGAGTTGGGGGGGTGCAAAATGTTTACTTCTTCCTGGGGGGGGGGCGTAACAGAAAATAATTGAGAAGCACTGTCTTAGGGGTTGCACAGCTATAGGTAGTCCTTGACTTACAATCACAATTGAGCCCAAAATTCCTGTTGCTAAGCTGTTAGGTAAATTTTGCCCCATTTTATGAATTTTCTTGCCACAGTTGAGAAGTGAATCACTGAAGTTGTTAATTTAGTAACACGGTTATTAAGCGAATCTGGCTTCCCCCCCATTGACTTTGTTTGTCAGAAGTTCGCAAAAGGTGATCACATGACGCCGGGACACTGCAACCAACACAAATATTGATTGGTTACTAAACTGTTGTAAGTTGAGGACTACATGTGCTATGTGAGATAGAGTGTCCTCAGAAAGCTAGATCATGTAGGGTTTTATGAGTAATGCAAATCCAACTGCTATGAAGCAGCCACGAAGAATCTAGTCAAAGTTCCCGAGCTATAAAATGCAGCATTAAAAAGAAAAAGAAAGTAAAAATGGGAAAAAGACACAGCAAACTTCTAAATTACATAAGGACAAATTTTCCAGAGCATTTCTTGGTGGAAGAATGACCTCCGTCTCTATCTTCTATATTAAAATTACTTTGTATCATTTCAAGTCATTCAGCTTTGTTTTAATAAGTATGGGGGTGTGTGGTGCCCACATACAGGTACTGAATGTAAAATAGCAAGTTGTTGTATAAAGTTAAAATGTGGTTAAAAGGAACTGTTTAAACAAGTAAGTATAGAGCCAAACAGCTTTTAAATGCATGGTAAGTAGAAAGGGGGAGGTGTTTATCCCAGTGCTCCAGAAGGGAGGGGGGATAGATGACATCATAAGAGACAGCCAATCAGAGCATAGATAGCAGGACCAGGAACTATAAAAGGCCTGATGTGAAGAGCTGAGGAGAGCTCTGTTATGTGGTAAATTCCATGAGGGAAGGTTTAGTGTGAAGAGCTGGAAAGCTCTCTGTTATGTGGTAACTTCCAGGAAGGAAGGTGTAGTGAGAAGAGCTGAGAAGAGCTCAGTCTGTGTGTTTTGTGTGACTTCCAAAGAGGGAAGATTTATAGAGAATCTCTGCCTGAGTTTGACTGTCCAAGAGGGAAGTTGACAGGAGAGAAAAGATAGGCCCTAGGCAGTTCTGTGGGAAGCAGGTACCAGGGTCAGTGAACTTTATTGTCTGATATATATTGAGTAATTTGTAGATAGAGATAAACGGTGAAACATGCTCTTATCTATAGGCTAGAAACAAAGAAGAATTGGATTTGCTTAGATTTAGTCAGGAAAGCATTGAGAGTTACTGAGGGGAAGAAAAGAAAAGAATTAAATAGTTGCTTGTGGCTGTAACAAATTCACTTGACAATTACTGAGAAGTTGTATTTAAATAAACTGTTTAATAGTTTGTTCAAGAAACGTGTCAACATCTTTCTGTTTATCTCATAAAGCAAATCTTAAACAATCCTGCAGAGCTTGGAGATATTGTAAAAGTAAAAGCAAGCCTCTAAAGAGAGAGAAAAGTGAAACAGAGGGTGCAACCCTTGGTCAGGGAGATATAAGAAAAGAAAATTAAACATAAATCGCTACCAAGACATATAAAACAATAAATCTGACAGGAAGGGGACGTGTGCATCCCCGCACGGGGTAATTTCTCCATCAGTCTTCATCAGATATTGATAATATCCAATTGCAGGGAATTACAGTGCCTTGAATTTAGCAACTACTATTAAAATCCCATTTTTACTCATTTGGATTCTACATATATTATCAGCAGAGATTGTCACAAACTTTCGTTCTTGGATGTATAGCAACCTCAAGACACATGTTGCCATCACACAAATTCTTCTTGGACAATTCCTTTAGAACAGGGGTCCCCAAACTTGGCAATGTTTTTGAGGCCGGGCGCATGCGCAGAAGGCTCCAGTGCAAGTAAAGTGCATGCGTGGGTGGTTGTGCGCATGTGTGGAGGTGGGCACTTACATTTGTGAACCGGTAGGGAAGGTAAGTAAAAACCAACCCTGGTTAGATGTCCATGGGCCCTTGGAGGGAAATGAAGATGCTTGGAAGATGCTATCCATCTCTAACTCTTCTCTTCACAACTAGGGGATGTAGGATACCAGGTAGGAGAATCTGAGCGATCTGATCTAAATGTAGTTCATAAAATCATATACCAAAATGTCCTTCCTGTTAATGACTACTTCAGCTTCAACCGCAGCAATACATGAGCACGTAATAGATTCAAACTAAATGTAAAGCGCTCCAAACTCGACTGCAGAAAATACGACTTCAGCAACAGAGTGATCAATGCCTGGAATGCACTACCTGACTCTGTGGTTTCTTCCCCAAACCCCCAAAACTTTAACCTTAGACTGTCTACAGTCGACCTCTCCCCATTTCTAAGAGGTCTGTAAGGGGCGTGCATAAGTGCACCACCGTGCCTACCGTCCCTGTGCTACTGTCCTATTGTCCTTTTTTATTGTTACTTTTTACTTATGTTTATACAAACTACTACTATCCTATACATGTTTGACAAACGAATAAATAAATAAATAAATAAATAAATAAATAAATAAATAAATAAATAAATAAATAAATAAATAAATAAATAAATAAATAAATAAATAAATAAATAAATAGCATTTTCTACTTCCTTGGAGAGAAGCAGTTCATTTATCTTCATACAAACAAATGTGCCCAGTATGATCCAGTGATTACAAGAGGTGAGCCATGGCATTCCTGGGTCATTTTATCTCAGTATCTCTCAAAGTTATTATTGTAAGAATAAAAGGAGAAGGATTTTATACAAGCTGCATTGAGCTCTTTAGATAAAAAGGTGTGATGAAGAAAAGAAAGAACACGTCTAAGAAAAAAAGAACACTTACACATCTATTCTCATTTTCCATTTCATGGTGGCATTGTTCCACCTCTTGGAACTATTGTAGTGTATAAATATAAATCTTTATATTTTTATTTATTTTAAATTGTAAAAACAATGCTGTGTTGTGCATGATGTTTTCTGTCTGGTGGTGCAGGTGGCAAATGTAGTTCTTGGAAAAAAATACTGGCTACCACACAGTGAAGATTGTCAATTCTTCTGCTTACCTGACTGAAATACCTGATTAGAGGTAGGAACAGGTGCCAGAGAAGACAGGCTGTATTCCTAGATGCTGATAAAGTCAGATGTCCTGATAAACATGCAACATTGCATCCAAGACCTGAAAATTAATCAAGGGTTGAGCAGGAGTGGGAAGATTCTACTCTCTTCCTGATGGCTATGCTAAAGGATGGGAAGTAGATAAATGGGGAAATGCTTAATGTTTGGCAACCGTGGTTTGATCTCTAAAGTTGGCAAACTTCTCTTCTTAGCAGCCTTGTCCTTATGACTGCTTCAGAAACCGCCACAGAATGGAAATAAGCATGGGATTCAGAAAATTGTGATTAATTTCCAAAAAAAAGGGATGCAGCTACTTAAAAGCAGTGGTGGGTTCCTACCGGTAGCGGCCCGCTGGTGATGTCACAGTACAGGTGTGGTCGGTTCCCGGTTCCTGGGCACCGCCATTTTTTAAAAAATTAAAATTTTCTTCTGCGCATGCTCAGAAGCCAAGCTTCCGGCATTGCACATGCGCTGCCTTCCTACCCCACAGTGAGTCCAAGCAGGGGAGGATGGCTGAGGGAGCGCGTGAGATGCTGAAAGAACGGGCGGCAGGAGCCTACGATCATTGAATGGGGAGAAGCATCCAGGCCAGATGGAGCCTCCTAGAAGAACTGCTGCCGTGGTCTTGCTGCTTCCGCTGCGGGGGGCTGCGTTGCGGGAGGGCAATGCCCCCCCCACTTCTCCAGCCGCTGCCAAGCTCCCGAGGCCCACGCCCACCCGGTCACATGTCTGGCAAGCCACACCCACAAAATAAGCCACGCCCACAGAGTGGTAGTAAAAAAATTTGAAACCCGCCCCTGCTTAAAAGGTGTGTTTACCAGGTGGGTAAAATTAACCAGGTGAGACAGTTAAAATTAACCAGGTGAGACAGTTAAAGGAAGGAAGGAAGGAAGGTAGGGAGGGAGGGAGGGAGGGAGGGAGGGAAGGAGGGAGGGAGGGAGGATAGATGGATGGATGGTTGGTTGGTTGGTTGGTTGGTTTTGGGTCCAGATAGATGAAACTGCATTGGTCACCTACATAGATGCCCTGCAGAAGAGCATCATGGAGAGAGAACAGCTATTATAGCCCTGTTGGAACTCTTGTTATATTATTGTTGCTCTTTGTATACATGCTCAAAATCTTTTCAGAGTGAAGCAATGTATACATTTTAAAGGTAAAGCAAATAAATAAATAGATAATTTTAAGTTCACCTTTGCATTCTGTGGGTGGAATTGCACAGGGAGGAACAGGTATTTTAGGAAATGTATATTAAAAAAATGATTTCCCAATCTCTTTTGTCTATACAAATAAAAGCAGGCAAGCAACAAAGAAATATCTTTATCTTGTTCACCCTTGGCATTTCGTGCCATTCTCCTTTGAATATTTTCCAACAAACAGAATCACACACGAAAAAACTTTTTTTTTTCAATCGCTGGCAGATTTTTCATCCCAGTAAGATCCTTTAGATAGGCTTCACAACCCGAGTCCCAAAGGTTTTAGAACTTTGATTTAAAGCAGTATATTTCTCATGAAGGCTTGACCCAAACAATGCTTTTGAAGTTATGAGTCATATATTTCTATTTTGCGGAAAGTCTGTTTTGGATCAGACATTCAATGAGGACGAAGTGAGACTTATCATTATTTCCCACTATTCTTTCTTTGAATTTGTCAACAGGAACCTGGGCTGACAATTCCAAGGCGATGACCCCAAAGCCTCCAGAGAGAGCTCCCCATCAAAAAAGGTACAAATATTCCCTTAGCAGAACATTGCTGAAAGATGAAAAAAAAAAAAAGTCCAAGGTCTCTCAGAAAGTCAAATTGTGACATGGCAACTGTAGCCCACAGAGGTTCAGTATTTCTCTGAGCAGCCCATCAAAAAACAGAATTTCAGCAAATTCCAACATCATTTTAGGAAAAACCAAAGAGAGAATTCTGATTTAGAAATTAAGAATCATATCCAACTCTAAAGAAAGTCTTTAAAATGACCTGAAATATTCAATTGTACCAAAAGAAGATAAAATCTGTAGCTATGGAGTGACACCTAATTTATTTATTTATATATTTGTGAGATTTATATACCGCCTCACAGTGCAAGCACTCTCTAAGCGATTTACACCAGTAAGCAATGTATATATTTACATTGCCCCCAACAATCTGGGTCCTCATTTTACCTACCTCGGAAGAATGGAAGGATGAGTCAACCTTGAGCCGGTGAGATTTGAACCGCTGACCTGCGGATCACAGTCAGCTAAAGTGGCCTGCAGTACTGCCTCTAACCGCTGCGCCACCTCGGCTCTTGGGAAATTGGTAGTTGGGTAATGACATATCTCCAAGAAACAACCAAATTTAGAAACCATCAAGAACCCCTGAATTCAATTGTGGGATTTGTTAGTTCCTCTCTGAGAACAGTTGATCCTTCTGATAGCCACATACCACAAGATTTCATTTAGACCAAGATCCAGCAATTCAGGAAACAGAACAATTCACAAGGTCAGATTGGAGCAAATTGAAACCAGCCTCCACAAGTTCAAAGACTTGTACTTCTGAATAACTGTTAGGGGAAATACTGATACAGTTTAACAGAGTTGGAAGGGACCTTGTAGGTCATTGTGTTCAACACACACACACCGCCCAAGCAGGAGACCCTACACCAGTGGTGGCGAACCTTTTTCGGCTCGCGTGCCGAAAAAGGGGGGGGCGCTCGCGCGCGCTCGCATGCCCACACCCATTCCCTTCCCCCCCACGCATGCGCACAACACCCCCCCATGCTGCCTCCTGCGCATGCGCACACACTCCCACCCCCGCACAGGCCCACTTACCGGAGCCTGGAACGACGAAACAGAGCCTGGAACGATGAAACCGGCAAACCAGAAGTGCGAAAAAACGCACTTCTGGTTTGCCGGTATGCTGTTTTTTGCATTCCGGAGGGTTCAGGGAAGCTCCCTGAAGCTCCAGAATGCAAAAAACTACAAAACGGACAAACCGGAAGTGCGGAAAAGTGCACTTCCGGTTTGTCCATTTTGTAGTTTTTTTGCATTCCGGAGCTTCAGGGAGCTTCCCTGAACCCTCCGGAGTGCAAAAAACAGCACACCGGCAAACCGGAAGTGTTTGCTTCCGGTTTGCTGGTGGGAACCCTCGCGTGCCGGCTTCTATGGCTCCGCGTGCCAGCTCTGGCATGCGTGCCATAGGTTCGCCACCACGGCCCTACACCATTTCTGACAGATGGCAGTCCAGTTTTCTCTTGAAAGCCTCCAGTGATGAAGCTCCCACAACTTCTGAAGGCAACATCTGTTCCATCGGTTGATTGCTCTCACTGTCAGAAAGTTCCTCCTTATTTCTAGGTTGAATCTAGTCTGAATCTACTGAAAAGATCATAGGGTTAGGGTTAGGGTTAGGGTTAGGGTTAGGGTTAGGGTTAGGGTTAGGGTTAGGGTTAGGGTTAGGGTTAGGGTTAGGGTTAGGGTTAGGGTTAGGGTTAGGGCAGGGGCGGGTTCCTATTTTTTTTACTGCCACTCTGTGGGCATGGCTTATTTTGTGGGTGTGGCTTGCCAGCCATGTGACCAGTTGGGCGTGGGCCTCGGGAGCTTGGCAGCGGCTGGAGAAGCGGGGGGCATTGCCCACCCGCAATGCAGCTCCCCGCAGCGGGAGCAGCAAGACTGCGGCAGCGGTTCTTCTAGGAGGCTCCATCTGGCCTGAATGCTTCTCCCCATTCGATGATCCTAGGCTCCTGCCACCCGTTCCCCCTCCCCTCAGCAACTCGAGAAGCCTCGAATGTGCGAAAATGCCTGGGATCATCACCGCGCATTTGTGGCTTCTCAGACTGCTGAAGGGAGGGGAACTGAGATAGGTCCTGCTGCCCATTCCCCCTCCCCTCAGCAGCTCGAGAAGCCTCGAACGTGCAAAAATGCCTAGGATCATCACCGCGCGTTCGTGGCTTCTTGGACTGCTGAAGGGAGGGGAATGGAGATAGCTCCTGCCGCCCATTCTTTCAGTGTCTCACGCACTCCCTCAGCCATCCTCCCCTGCTTGGACTCACTGTGGGGTAGGAAGGCAGTGCATGCGCAGTGCCAGAAGCTCGGCTTCTGGGCATGCACAGAAGAATTTTTTTTAAAAAATGTAAAAAAAAATTTTTAATGGCGGCACCCAGGCACCGGCAACCAACCGCACCGGTACTGTGACATCACCAGCGGGCCACTACCGGTGCTATAGAGTGGACCACACCGGTAGGAACCCACCACTGGGTTAGGGTTAGAAAATGGATGGTTTTATTATTATGGTTCATCACACAATCACCCAGATGTTCAGAGTGGATTGGGCATTTTTATCTGCCGATTGAGACCTTTCGAATGACCTGGGATTGGCAGATGTGGATGTTTGATGGTGTTATAGAGATCATGGCCAGAGGTAAGTTGTTCCAAGTAAAGCTGCCTTTTGCAAAGGACTGATAGGGAATTCATATCATTTTGTATTTTTTAGGCAGAGCAATTTTTATAGGAGGTACATAGTAGTTTCCAGATGTTCTGGCACTAGACTTATTCAGTTTTTGTTTTTAAGGAAATTCCAATAATTGTTGTTCGGCATAGAATTTGCACTCATAATTTCTTCTTGCAGCTGTGTGGTTTGGATGGACTGTTTGTACCTCAAAATATTTGTCATGTAGTAGTCCTTTAAGGTCCTGATCTGTCATGGTCACTAAGAGAGGACCTTGGTTGGGCTAGGCTGCAAAGAGGTTCTGGCCTTTACAGCAAAATGGTGTAAGAAAGCTATTTATGCATCACTTGAAATAAAGGATCCCATCATTAAAAAGGGGGGGGGGAAGGGGCGCCGATTTTGCACTTGTAATAATTTTAATAATAAGCAGCATTTTATAGTTTTCAAAGAAAGAATCCATGCATTTGGGAGCATGCAGGATTCTTCCAATTTCAGCTCTCCCTCTGAATCTAATGCCAACTGTTAACAGCAGGTTCACTTTTAATGACAGCTGTTTTCAGCGGGTGGAACTAATTTCTGGGTTAGCTCCTTCTCTCCGTCAGCAGATAAGTTGGAGGTAATGCTAATATCCAGATCACTAATATCCCAATTTTCTTTTTTCTGTTTTTCCTCCTAATTAAATTTCAAAATCCCTCCGTCTTCTGTGAAAGAAAGAGAATATGAATTATTAAATCCCATTGAATGAAACATTTAACATTTGTTTCAATGCTACAGACATTTTATGGGATTAAGAGAAGGTTATAACAAATTAATATTTGCAAAAGAACATTGCCTTACGAATCTATAAAACTCCACCCTAATGCTACTTCATAGAAGGGACTTGGATCTGGTAGAGATATATTAGTGTAATAGATCTTCACCAAAGGAAAATTATCATCATCAGTAGAAACAATAAGGATCCTACATAGAAATTTCATATCTTCATGTAAAACCAGTGAATGCAACGTTACTCCAAAGTGAAAATAAGCATGTGTGCTTTACATATCTTCAATAGCCAGTGGTGCAGTTTCTGGAAAAACAATGTGTCCTGTGTTGGGTGCTCTTTCAATAAGAATGTCATTACTTTATATAAAAAAGATCTATATACTCATTCAACCACATTGAGAGATCAGATAATCATACCTACCATCTGTTCCTCTACATATGAAAGCCTTTTGTGATAGGTTCTGTAGGAGATGACCAGGCTGAGCCTGCGGGAAGGGTTAAATGCGTCATCAGCCTCAAGTCAATTTGTGTCCACATGAGAATTATGTCCAGCCCACCTTGAATTCTGTTGATCCTTATCTACTGCCAATTTGCTTTGACTGTTGGTAGTTCAGATTCTTGTAGAGAACATTAGCATACAATAAACTTTTAGTCATTTGTACTTCCTGGACTTCTGATTTCCTGTGCTCGACAGGCACTCAAATTGCTTTGCATCCAAGAGAATATGATAAAATGGATGAGACATATAGGACATACAACAGATAGGGATATGTGGCAGCAATTATGGGAAAGGAATTATAAAATGACAATGGCAACAGCATTTAAAGAAAATATGTATAAGATGTTTTATAGATGGCATATGTCTCCAGAGAGATTAGCAAAAATGTTTAAGAATAAATCGATGAAGTGTTGGAAATGTAATCACATACCTGGCTCCTTTTATCATATGTGGTGGACTTACAAGGAAGCCAAAAAATATTGGACAGAGGTTCAAATATGGATTGAAAAGATTTTTTAAAAAAGCATTGATTTAAAACCTGAAATATTTTTATTAGGCATATTGCCAGAAAAAAATCAATAAAGAAGAAACATATTTAATTGTTCACATAGTGACTGCCGCTAGAATTGTATATGCACAAAATTGGAAGTTGAATAGAATACTAACAGGAAGAGAAGTATTAAGGAAGATAATGGATTGTGCGGAAATGAATAGACTTACAATGAAAATTAAAGATAAAGAAGACTCGGAGTTTTATAAAGTTTGGGGGAAATTTGATGAATGGGTTGAAAAAGAAGATAGATAAAATTACTTAATGTAAATTTAATATAAAAGAGATAAAGAAATGAGAAATATGACTGCGATAACTAGGATGACAAAAAGAGAAAAGGAGGTAGCATTAGATAAATATGTAATATATACCGAAAATTAAACTAGAATAGATTGGAAATGGAAATTAAGATTTAAGAATATGAATATTAGAATTGGAAAGTGAGAAAAATTTCTTAGTCTGTCTTTTATTAAATTAAAATTAGCTTTTGAAGTTATATTTTTGTTTTTTCTTTTAGACAGGCTGGAAAATTAGAAAATTGAAATGTGATTTAGGATATTTTATTATTCTCACGTAAGAGACATAAATATACAGTTGCTTATTGAAGATATATATGTTGTTATGTATGTATGTGCTTTTAAGGTGAGAAAAATAAAAAACTTTTTCAAAAAAAAATGCTTTGCACCCCAGATTGGTTACCGTAGTTAGATAGTTAGGTAGTATTAAGTTGGACCAGTTCTTGGGAGCTGCCTATTTAAATACTGTTCACTTTCACCTGTTCCCAGAGATAATTTGAAATTCCCTTCTACCATCTTATCTTTTGTCTTCTTCTATTTCACTCAACCTTGACAAACATAGTTGTTTTTTCTACTGCATCATCCCGTTGCACATAAACCCACAGTGTCAGCCTTAATTCGCTCCAGGACTGATTGATTGTTTCTTCTTACAGTCTGTGGTAATCTTAATAACTTTCTCAAAGTCCATAATTCAAAAGTGTCTATCTTCTTTCACCTGCTTTTTCTTGTGCCCAGATTTTGCAGCTGCAGGTTAAAACTGGAAAAACAGTGCTTGACTGATGGTAATATTTATGCTAATTGAAATGTCCTTAATGTTTAGCATCCTCTTTTAAATTTTCCATTGCACTCTACCATAGGAATCATCTTTCCCCACCACCCCATCTTGATCTAGTCTTCCAGAAAGGAAAGGAAAGAAAAGGAAAGAAAAGAAAAAAAGAAAAGAAAAGAAAAGAGAAAAGAAAAGAAAAGAAAAAAGAAAAGAAAAGAAAAGAAAAGAAAAAAGAAAAGAAAAGAAAAGAAAAGAAAAAAGAAAAGAAAAAAGAAAAGAAAAGAAAAGAAAAGAAAAGAAAAGAAAAGAAAAGAAAAGAAAAGAAAAGAAAAGAATCTACAACCTTCACTTTTTTGTGTTTGGTGGAATGTCTGGTTTTGTTTTAATTCTTCTTTAAGCCACCTAGGATCTTTAGATGAGATAGATAGCGTTGTAAGTCCTTTAATTAGCTAGCTAGCTGGCTAAATAAACAATCAAGCCAGGAATTCATTAAATATGTTGTTTGATATAATCTGTATCGATTTTAATATTTAGCACTAACCTAGATTGGTAGGTGTCCTTGAGGACTGGGTGATGGTGGTGGTGGAATTGTCTAGGGTTCTGGAATGAAATATACATACACTCATGCACAGAAACTTCAGAATGCTTTTGAGGATCTCTGCATTATTATAGCTAAATACTCAAGATCAGGGGTCCCCAAACTTGGCAACATTAAGACTTGTGGACTTCAACTCCCAGAATTCTCCAGCCAGCTATGCTGGCTGGAGAATTCTGGGAGTTGAAGTCCACAGGTCTTAAAGTTGCCAAGTTTGAAGACCTCTGCTCAAGATGATCCTTTGTAGAGCCAGAGGCATGAAGTAGTCCTCCCAAGTATTTCAAGCTAGCAACTTGTCCTATTCATTTCCCCCACCCCCATTTTTAGACAGAAAGACCATCAGAGATTTTGAAGTCCATAATTCAGGTTAGACAACCTTAAATGTGCATGAAAAAAAGCCAAGTGTGAACTTCAGTGGTGGGTTCCTACAGGTGCGGTCCACTCTATAGCACCGGTAGTGGCCTGCTGGTGACATCACAGTACTGGTGCGGTCAGTTGCCGGTGCCTGGGCGCCGCCATTTTTTTAAAAATTTTTTTTAAATTTTTAAAAAAATTTCTTCTGCGCATGCCCAGAAGCCAAGCTTCCGGCACTGTGCATGCGCTGCCTTCCTACCCCACAGTGAGTTCAAGCAGGGGAGGATGGCTGAGGGAGTGTGTGAGATGCTGAAAGAACAGGCGGCAGGAGCTATTTCCATTCCCCTCCCTTCAGCAGTCCGAGAAGCCACAAACGCACGGTGATGATCCTAGGCATTTTTGCACGTTCGAGGCTTCTCGAGCTGCTGAGGGGAGGGGGAATGGGCGGCAGGACCTATCTCAGTTCCCCTCCCTTCAGCAGTCTGAGAAGCCACGCCCACCCAGTCACATGGCCAGCAAGCCACACCCACAAAATAAACCACGCCCACAGAGTGGTAGTAAAAAAATTAGGAACCCGCCCCTGGTGAGCTTGAATTAGAAGCATTAAAGATGTGATGTGACCAGACTTGGTCTTCTCAACTCAGGAATAGTTCTACCTTTGTTTGGCCTTTGCTCCTTCTCTCTAAGGCTGGTTCCTCCATTTTTTGAGAAGCTAATTTTGAGCTTGCTGAGGGATTCCCCAAAGAATACCTCACCTTCCCTACCTGATGCTTTTTCCTGCATTTCTCTATCAGCATTACTCTAATTTCAATTGTCAAGCTGAAAGAGGCCATCAACCTGTCTACAGATTATAACTTATTCTCCAAGGACATGCTTACGATTCCCAAACCTGCATAAAAGGTTTTTCTTGCATCCACTGAACATGAAGAAGGAGAGAATATCTGAGTTTAAAGTTCTACATTTTATTGAATCTCTTCCTTTGTGACAAGCAATTCTGAGATATGACAAATATCAGTTCCTGGGGGTGCCGTCCTAAAGTAATAACAATGTTCCCTGCTTCTGTTCAAACATTTTCTTCCTTTTCTATATGATTCCTGGGCAGTAACCTGTGGCTACAGTTCCATTGTTTCTAAAAAGGTCTCTCGGTAGAAAAGAGTATTGGACACCTTCCCTACCGGTTCGCATCGCGATTGGAAGTGCGCGTTTTGCACTAATATTACTTCTATTTAATATGGAATGGAAAAGGTGCAATCTTGTGGAAAATGAATTAAGGCCACTCGCTTGGAGATGTTCAGTAGGAACACCTAGTTTTTTCAGAAAGAAATGGCTGCTGAGACAGAGTAAGGTAAAGTGCTTGTTTCACTTGGCAACCTCTTCGGCAGCTTTTTCAAAATTTTGTTATGAAAATGGCAACTCTCCTTTTTTAAAAAAAAATTCACAGAAAACCTTGCTCTGCTTCATTCTGTCAAGAGGTAATTTTTCTTTAAAGTAAGACAGATTAAAGGAAAACTGTTTTTTTTTTTGTTATCTCTGTTTTCTTATGCACACCCTTCCTCTCTTTCTTTCTCTGTGTGGGCTTGACTTGGAAGGTTGTTCTGTTGTTATTGTTGTTGTTGTTGTTGTTGTTGTTGTTGTTGTTGTTGTTCTTCTTCTTCTTCTTCTTCTTCTTCTTCTTCTTCTTCTTCTTCTTCTTCTTCTTCTTCTTCTTCTTCTTCTTCTTCTTCTTCTTCTTCTTCTTCTCCTTTTCCTTCTCCTTCTCCTTCTCCTTCTCCTCCTCCTCCTCCTCCTCCTCCTCCTTCTTTAAATTTAAATTTAATTAAACTAAACTAAACTAAACTAAACTAAACTAAACTAAACTCCTCCTCCTCCTCCTCCTCCTCCTCCTCCTCCTCCTCCTCCTCCTCCTCCTCTTCTTCTTCTTCTTCTTCTTCTTCTTCTTCTTCTTCTTCTTCTTCTTCTTCTTCTTCTTCTTCTTCTTCTTCTCCTCCTCCTCCTCCTCCTCCTCCTCCTCCTCCTCTTTTTTTCTCATCAGCAACAGGAAACACCCTCTTTCCAAACAAACAATAAACCATTTTTGAAGACATAATGAAAAAGTTTTCCTGCTAAATGAAAATTTAACATGTTACGGGTGATGAGAAGAATAATAAGCTAGAATAGATTGATGATAAATTAGGAAAATAATAACTTAGATACTGAAACATGACAATGATACGCAAAGCTGTACTATATATACATAATTCTTTTTCTTTCAATGTATGTATTTTTTTCTCTTTTTTTTTTCTCTAGTGTATGTTATATTTCTTTTAGGTTAGGTTATATTGTTTATGTTATTGTATATTTCTATATACGTTTGATTTGTATATATATATATACTTTTTCCTCTGTTTTTCTCTTTTATATTATGTGTTTTTTATATTTTAAAACAATTCAATAAAAATTATTTAAAAAAGAAAGAAAAAAGAAAGAAAAAGTTTCCCTGCTAAACTTGATATTAGATTACCCACTTAAATAATAGTTTGCCAACATCCATACCAAATGAAAAATCATTCTAAAGAGATTTAATTACTTCTTGATATAAGACTAAATTTTTCCAGGCCTTTCCTTAAGAACCTGTTTTCAGCACACAGTTTGAATCTGTAATTGAAGCCACAGAAAGATGGACAAGCCGCAACCAAATATAGAGTTAATTTTTTTTAAAATTTCAGGATGCTTGTATCAAATCACATTCAGAATTAAGACTTCACATCTTTTATTCCCTTTTTTGCTTTGATGTGATAGATTTAAACTGATTTGTATGAAGTCAGTGAACTTTTCCTTTCAATAATCTGCATTTTAATGCTCCCCGAAATAAATACTGCTTTATTGTTGTGGCACTTTGAGAGTTATTGAGGTTGTTATAGCCTAAACATTACGCTTCGTAAAAGAGGCTGGGTGACAGCTTTTCAGGTGGGAGAAAGATGAAAATGGAAAAAGATACAGAGATGAAGGGAAAAGATGAGCTGAAGAGACAGAAGGTTGAACAAAGGAATAGGATGTGTGGTGGAGAAGAAGCCAAAACAGGTCAACTGCAGCCCTCCCTGATCCCTCATCTTGTCAGGAAGATGGATAGCAATGCAGCAAAATGGAGGCAGGCAGGAAGAGAAGCAAGATTTCACAAATAGACATGAAAATAGGATATTATTATAACCCTGGTTCATTCCGATGCTTTCCAGGCATGTTGGAATGCAAAAATCCTATACATACTCCCCAGTGGCAGGTTGCCGTCTTAACGATGCCAGTGCACTGCGCACATCTCCAAGTTTTGGGGAAAAGGCGCTCGCTATGCGTGCGCACCACCTCATGTCATTTTGTTTCAGCGCATGCGTGGAAGCAAAATTGCGCTAAAATCTCACAAGGGGACATGCACGTGCGAGAGATTTCAGGGCGATTTTGCTTCCGTGCATGTGCGGAGACAAAATCTCATCAAAATCTCTCTCGCGCGCGCGTCCCCTCGTGAGATTTCGGCGCGATTTTGCTTCCGCGCATGCGCAGAAGCAAAATAGGCAAAAAATTAACGAAAAAAGATGGCGACACGCACGGTGGACCAGCAAAGAGGGCTCCGGAACGGTCGCGCGCAAATTGCGCAATCGGCCGCTCCCTACCCGAGCTGTGTACTGGGCAGCTCCGGCAGGAACCCACCTCTCCCATATGCCTACCACAGAGAGGAAGGGATCAAGCTATTCTCCAAGGCACCCGAAGGCCAGACAAGGAATAATGGATGGAAACTGACCAAGGAGAGATTCAACCTGGAAATAAGGAGGAACTTTCTGACAATGAGAACAATCAACCCATGGAACAGAAGTTGCATTTGGAAGTTGTGGGAGTTCATCACTGGAGGCTTTCAAGAAGAGACTGGACTGCCATCTGTCAGAAATGGTGTAGGGTCTCCTGCTTGGGGGGGTCAGACTAGATGACCTACAAGGTCCCATCCAACTCTGTTAATCTGTTAAACTTAAACCATCAAGGATGATTATTTTTTCCAACTCTGTTACCCTGCATTTAAACTGGGATCCAGGAAGAGCAGAGGACAAGAAATGTAACTCTACAAATAAATAAATAAAAATTGGATGTGAGGTGGCAAATAATTTATATTAATGAAAATATCAAAGATGTGTTTTTTTTCTTCCCCATGTAAAATTTCAACACTTTCCAAAATGAGTTCAGAGCTATTGCAACTCATGCAGAAGTACAGTGGGTAAACTCACTCAAAGTTCAGGATTTGGGTTTCAATATATAATGTTTCTTTAATCCATGCATTACCTTCAACATTCTAGGCTTTTATTTTCTTCCTGGTACATTTATGGTGCCTTAGCCCACAATCTGGGAATGAATGTACTACACAACTGCCACTCCAGAGGTTCGAGATGGCTGTGCGTAAACTAGTAATTATATTGAGCCTGACTTGCAGAATAGTTATTTCTTCTACCTACTGCAGTTGGGGGAAAAAAAGATAAATTGAATTTCTTTTCTTTTCTTCTGTGGGTGACTTGGGACACAGCAGGACAGTTATTCAAGAGTAACAACTCTTTGTTCTTTGACTTGTATTTAAAAATTCTGGTGCTGTTTTCTGTTATGTTTATCTAATGTCAATCAGCCGTGGTAAATAAGAAACAAACCAATAAAAAGGCCCGGAATGCAACATGATTCCTCCCTCCTTCTGTCTTTCTCCTTCCTTCCTTCCTTCCTTCCTTCCTTCCTTCCTTCCTTCCTTCCTTCCTTCCTTCCTTCCTTCCTTCCTTCCTTCCTTCCTCCCTCCCTCCCTCCCTTCCTGTTTTCTGTTATGTTTATCTAATGTCAATCAGCCGTGGTAAATAAGAAACAAGCCAATAAAAAGGCCCGGAATGCAACATGATTCCTCCCTCCTTCTGTCTTTCTCCTTCCTTCCTTCCTTCCTTCCTTCCTTCCTTCCTTCCTTCCTTCCTTCCTTCCTTCCTTCCTTCCTTCCTTCCTCCCTCCCTCCCTCCCTCCCTCCCTCCCTCCCTTGACTCCTACAAGGTCCCTTCCAACTCTAATAATAAATCTAAATCTAAAATCCCTCCCTCCCTCCCTTCCTTCCTTCCTTCCTTCCTTCCTCCCTCCCTTCCTGTTTTCTGTTATGTTTATCTAATGTCAATCAGCCGTGGTAAATAAGAAACAAACCAATAAAAAGGCCCAGAATGCAACATGATTCCTCCCTCCTTCTGTCTTTCTCCTTCCTTCCTTCCTTCCTTCCTTCCTTCCTTCCTTCCTTCCTTCCTTCCTTCCTTCCTCCCTCCCTCCCTCCCTCCCTCCCTCCCTTCCTGTTTTCTGTTATGTTTATCTAATGTCAATCAGCCGTGGTAAATAAGAAACAAGCCAATAAAAAGGCCCGGAATGCAACATGATTCCTCCCTCCTTCTGTCTTTCTCCTTCCTTCCTTCCTTCCTTCCTTCCTTCCTTCCTTCCTTCCTTCCTTCCTTCCTTCCTTCCTTCCTCCCTCCCTCCCTCCCTCCCTCCCTCCCTCCCTCCCTCCCTCCCTCCCTTGACTCCTACAAGGTCCCTTCCAACTCTAATAATAAATCTAAATCTAAAATCCCTCCCTCCCTCCCTCCCTCCCTCCCTTCCTTCCTTCCTTCCTTCCTCCCTCCCTTCCTGTTTTCTGTTATGTTTATCTAATGTCAATCAGCCGTGGTAAATAAGAAACAAACCAATAAAAAGGCCCGGAATGCAACATGATTCCTCCCTCCTTCTGTCTTTCTCCTTCCTTCCTTCCTTCCTTCCTTCCTTCCTTCCTTCCTTCCTTCCTTCCTTCCTTCCTTCCTTCCTCCCTCCCTTCCTGTTTTCTGTTATGTTTATCTAATGTCAATCAGCCGTGGTAAATAAGAAACAAGCCAATAAAAAGGCCCGGAATGCAACATGATTCCTCCCTCCTTCTGTCTTTCTCCTTCCTTCCTTCCTTCCTTCCTTCCTTCCTTCCTTCCTTCCTTCCTTCCTTCCTTCCTTCCTTCCTTCCTTCCTTCCTTCTGTCCTTCCTCCCTCCCTCCCTCCCTCCCTCCCTCCCTTGACTCCTACAAGGTCCCTTCCAACTCTAATAATAAATCTAAATCTAAAATCCCTCCCTCCCTCCCTCCCTCCCTCCCTCCCTTCCTTCCTTCCTTCCTCCCTCCCTCCCTTCCTGTTTTCTGTTCTGTTTATCTAATGTTAATCAGTCATGGTAAATAAGAAACAAGCCAATAAAAAGGCCCGGAATGCAACATGATTCCTCCCTCCTTCTGTCTTTCTTCTTCCTTCCTTCCTTCCTTCCTTCCTTCCTTCCTTCCTTCCTTCCTTCCTTCCTTCCTTCCTTCCTTTCCTTCCTTCCTTCCTTCCTTCCTTCCTTCCTTCCTCCCTCCCTCCCTCCCTCCCTCCCTCCCTCCCTTGACTCCTACAAGGTCCCTTCCAACTCTAATAATAAATCTAAATCTAAAATCCCTCCCTCCCTCTCTCCCTCCCTCCCTCCCTTCCTTCCTCCCTTCTGATTTTATTTACCTTTTCCAACATGGGAGTTTTTTGATAGCTAAAACTGTGCTGGAAGGAGACATCTGGTGAATTTTAAGTAGCATTTTTCTTTCTTTCTTTTTGAAAAAGAAAGAAAGAAAGATTGTGGACTGGCTGCAGGTAATCAGGGCAACTGCACTGTGCTATGTCTTCTTCAAAAGAAGAGCAACTTATCTTATTTTATACTCCATCTACCCTATTGTTAATTGGAAAAAAAAATGCCCAGCCAGAGGTGGATAAATAGTTCTCATCAGGGTCTGTTTCCTACATAATCATAAGCTTCTTTTGTTGCTATTTCTGCATCAATCTTCATTTTCCCCTAACATTTGCATCTTTATATATACCTTTCCATAATGTATGCAGGTTTGTGTGTCATTTTCCATAATATATTGATTTCCGTACACAGGATAGCCTGGAGAAGCATAACGACTAGCTATTTGCACAGAGGAGACAACAAAAAGAAACAGAAGCAGGAATTAACAAACTAGGAGCAAAAAGGAAATGAATAATTATTTCAGTTACATACTCTGACATTTAAATTACATGAACAACTTATAAACGGGACTTAAGCCAATGCAGAAATATACTTTTTTTTTTCCAAAATACACTTGTTCCTTAATTCTAACTAGAATATTACAATCCGTCTTGAGTTTTATCTTTACTTTCTACAGAGGAATCATTGAGTCTGTCATCTGCACCTCTATAACTGTCTGGTTTGGTTCTGCAACCCAACAAGACAGACACAGACTTCAGAGGATAATTAGAACTGCAGAAAAAACAATTGCTACCAACCTGCCTTCCATTGAGGACCTGTATACTGCACAAGTCAAAAAGAGGGCTGTGAAAATATTTACTGACCCCTCGCATCCTGGACATAAATTGCTTCAACTCCTACCCTCAAAACGTCGCTATAGAGCACTGCACACCAAGACAACTAGACACAAGAACAGTTTTTTCCCGAACGCCATCACTCTGCTAAACAAATAATTCCCTCACCACTGTCAAACTATTCACTAGGCTGCATTACTATTACTATTAGTTTTTCTCATCGTTCCTATCACCCATCTCCTCCCACTTATGACTGTATGACTGTAACTTGTTGCTTGTACCTTTACGATTTATATTCATATTGATTGTTTCCTGATTGCTTACTTGAACCCTATGACAACCATTCTTGACAAATGTATCTTTTCTTTTATGTACACTGAGAGCATATGCACCAAAGACAAATTCCTTGTGTGTCCAATCACACTTGGCCAATAAAGAATTCTATTCTATTCTATTCTATTCTATTCTATTCTATTCTATTCTATTCTATTCTATTCTATTCTATTCTTGTTGTATGCTTTCCCTCTGGAACTAAGGTGATAAACATGGATGCTCCTGTTCATTTTGTTCTTCACAGTTGAACTGTGACGTTGAAATGTTGAAATCAGGTAAATTGTGTAGAGAATGAATGATTGGTCCCAAGTCACGTATCTTGCTTCATTGATGAATGGAGACTTGGATCCGGAAGACCAAAATTATAACCTCTTTGTTGTGCCAACGATGTGCCCCTGAAGCACACAAAAAACTATTGCTCTCCTCAAACTACAATCTGGATCAAGAGCATAGCATGGGATTTAGCAACTACAAGACTGTTGCTGGACCTTGTAGTGTGTATCTCCAAATTTGTGTGCAAAAACAAAAGGGGAGGCGTCTCACTGTTTCATTCCAGAAACAGTGCATCTGGAATAACAGAATAACAGAACTAGAAGGGCTCTTGGAGGTCTTCTAGTCCACCCCTTTGCCCAAGCAGGAGATCCTACACCATTTTTGTTAAGGGGGGCATTCGCACGTAGAGGCGATCTGTGGATCTTTGCTTCTTTTGAAGTCATTCTCATTAGAAAATAAAACCGAGATTCAAATCTAATTAACAAAATATTTATTTCAGTACAAAAGTAATAAAAAGAATTCCTTAATAAGCTACATCTTATCGGCTAATGAAAGTCACGTCTGCCTTCAGCAGAAATGGAGAAAGAAAGGAAGAAGGAGTTGACTCCTGGAATGCACGCATGCGTAGTAAAACATATCACATGTCTGCTTGATCATAAATACAAGAAACAGTAGATCTGCACAACTGGCAATATTCACATTGTGACAATTTTAGACAAATGGTAGTCCAATCTTTTCTTAAAAACCTCCAGTGATGGAGCACCCATAAATCAATTGGCTATTCTGCTCTTCCACTGATCTGAGAGTTGAGGTCCTCACATCTAAAAGTTGCCATGGTTGAGAAACATTGTGATAGCAAACAGCATTCAATGAGTTCAGCTATGTTCAGCTGTTCAATTTTGAAGCCACTTGGGCAATTTAGGACAAGTTATTCTCTTTCCTTCCTTTCATTCACTTTTTCCATTTGCTTTAATTCCTCCCACATTCACCAGGTCTTTTTCGTACCCTTTCTAAGGCCACTGCAGGGGTGGGTTCCTGCCAGTGCGGACCAGTACTGCGCACCGGTAGTAGCCTGCTGGTGATGTAATTTTTATCGGAATTTTTGGCGATTTTTTCGGGTTTGGATGGCTTCTCCTCGTCCTCTGCTTTGGAAAAAAAGCCCTCCTGCCCACCCTCGGGTTAATACCGACCTTTATTTCTTCATCCGAAACACAGCTGAGCACCTTCTCAGCTGTGTTTCGGCCTGAAATGTCCTTCTGAGCATGCGCGGAAGTAAAATTGCTCAATGAAACGCACGTGTGCACACTCCCCTGGGCCACTGCCTTTGTTTGCCTTCCTTCCCCACCTTCCATTTGTCCTAGTCCTTTTAGGTACTGACCCAGAGAGCACCTGACTTGTTAAGGAGAATAAATCTCCATGGCGATGTTGATCTTTCTCTCGGAACTCAGACATTTAGAAATAAAGCCGAAGTTAAAAGTCTAATAGAAAATATTTATTTCGATACAAAAACAATAAATTCTGAATAATCACATTCTTGCTAATTAAATGCGACCGTTCCCGGTCAGAACCAAACCACAAGAGAAAGAATGGAGAATCAGGAATGCACACATGCGCAGTAGGATCACATCATGTGTCCTGCTTATAATGGAATGTACCATAATATTAGAATAGGGATGCATCACCCTGCATAGACATACAACTGACAATATTCACTACGTGACATGACTGGACACACATGATTGACTGAGATCAACCAAACCGTTTATCTAATAAGGAGATTCTGAGCCAGCTAATAAATAATAATAATAATAATAATAATAATAATAATAATAATAATAATAATAATAATAATAATAATAATAACAACAACAACAACAACAAGAACAACAACAACAACAACAACAACAACAACAACAATCAAGGACCAGAGAGGTACTAGTACCACTCTATAAAGCCTTGGTCAGACCACACCTAGAGCACTTCATCCAGTTTTGGTCACCACACTACAAAAAAGACATTGAAACCCTAGAGAAAGTGCAGAAGAGAGCAACCAGGATGATAAAGGGTCTGGAAAATAAAACATACAAAGAGCGGTTGCAGGAACTGAGCTTGGCCAGTCTAGCGAAGAGAAGGACCAGGGGTGACATGATAGCAGTGTTCCAATACTTGAGGGGATGCCACAGAGAGGAGGGGAGCAGGCTGTTCTCTATGGCACCAGAAAGCCAAACAAGGAATAACGGATGGAAGCTGACCAAGGAGAGATTCAACCTGGAAGTGAGGAGAAACTTTCTGACGGTGAGAGCGATCAACCAGTGGAACAGCTTGCCAGCGGAGGTCGTGAGAGCCCCAACACTTGCGACCTTCAAGGGGAGACTGGACTGCCATCTGTCTCAAATGGTGTAGGAACTGCTGCTTGAGCAGGGGGTTGGACTAGATGACCTACAAGGTCCCTTCCAACTCTAATAATAAATCTAAATCTAACAACAACAACAACAACAACAACAACAACAACAACAACAACAACCTCTTCCAGGCTGCTTCTCCCCATCTGACCTACTTTTCTTCTTCTATCTCCATCTGCTTCTTGGCTGCTTCTTTGGTTCTACTATTAAAGAGGAATTTCCCTTCAACATGCAAACGCCTTCATGGTTGAACTGCTGAATCCACCAAGCTGTTCGTGCCTGTGAAACCAATTCTTGTCAGTCCATTTTAAACCGGAAATATACCCAACAATTAATTTTGGCCGTTTTTCCACCTCCTCTTGGAAATTTCAAGGGAGGTTGATTCTGTTTATCATGAAAGCAGCTCCTTTGCTCCAGGACAGCTCTTGCCATTTAACCAGATGGAATCCCAGATGGGTCTCTGAACTGTTGGTGTTTAATTAAGCAATGTAAAGTATGACTGATAAACCTTTGGGAGCCGGCAATGCTATACACGGTTTTTTAAAAAAAAAATGCAAAGAGCTTTTTCACTTAGCCAAAATGCAAAGCTTAGCCAAAATGCAAAGGATCTTGACAGACTTGAACATTGGGTGCTATCTAACAAAATGAAATTCAATGGTGAAAAAAGTAAGGTTCTACATTTAGGCAAGAAAAACAAAATGCACAGGTACACTATATGTGGTACCTTGCTCAACAGTAGTAACTGTGAGAGGGATCTTGGAGTCCTAGTGGTCAACCATTTAAATATGAGCCAGCAGTGTGAAGCAGCTGCCAAAAAAGCCAACACAGTTCTAGGCTGCATTAACAGAGGGATAGAATCAAGATCACACAAAGTGTTAATACCACTTTATAATGCCTTGGTAAGGCCACACTTGGAATACTGCATTCAGTTTTGGTCGCCACGATGTAGAAAGGATGTTGAGACTCTGGAAAGAGTGCAGAGAAGAGCAACAAAGATGATTAGGGGACTGGAGGCTAAAACATATGAAGAACGGTTGCAGGGACTGGGTATGTCTAGTTTAATGAAAAGAAGGATCAGGGGAGATGTGATAGCAGTGTTCCAATATCTCAGGGGTTGCCACAAAGAAGAGGGAGTCAAACTATTCTCCAAAGCACCTGAAGGTAGAACAAGAAGCAATGGGTGGAAACTAAACAAGGAGAGAAGCAACTTAGAACTAAGGAGAAATTTCCTGACAGTTAGAACAATTAATCCGTGGAACAGAAGTTGCCTCCAGAAGTTGTGAATGCTCCAACACTGGATGTTTTTAAGAAGATGTTGGATAACCATTTGTCTGAAGTAGTGTAGGGTTTCCTGCCTAGGCAGAGGGTTGGACTAGAAGACCTCCAAGGTCCCTTCCAACTCTGTTGTTGTTATTGTTATTGCTCAGGACAAGAGCAGGATATATTATTTCTGGATAACTGAAGGCATGGATTTCAATGCTCTGAGGGTGATGAAACCAGGATTCAGTCCTCTATCTTTAAAGCTAGTTCTCTGTTGATATTCCCATCATTTTCACTCTTATAAGTGTAAGCATTCACACTGCACATTTAAGAATCAGTGGAGGCATTAAAATGTTACAGAAATCCATTAAAAACAATGGAGATTGTGAGGAGCAAAGGACGTGGAGTATAGTTGGTGTGTTTGAGTAGCTGAGAGTAAGAATTCCTTGCTGATCTATGTGAAATGATTCAGAATAACAAAATAAAAGAGTTGGAATGGACACCAGAGGCATCCTTTGCTCGTGCAGGACACCCTAAACCAGTGTTTCTCAACCTTGGCAGTTTGAAGATGTGTGGACTTCAACTCCCAGAATTCCCCAGCCAGCAACGCTGGCTGGGGAATTCTGGGAGTTGAAGTCCACACATCTTCAAACTGCCAAGGTTGAGAAACACTGCCCTAAACCATTCCAGACAAGTGGCTGTCCAGTCTCTCCTTAAAATCTTCCAGTGATGAAGCACCCACAACTTCTGAAGGCAATCTGATTTATGGTTCTCACTGTTGGGAAATTACTCTTTAGTTCTAGGTTGCTTCTCTCCTTGATTAGTTTCCACCCGTTGCTTCTTATTGTGCCTTCTGGTGCTTTGGCGAAGAGGGTGACCTCCTCTTCTTCGTGGCAGCCCTTTAGATGTTGGAATAGTGGTATCATGTCATAAATCTACAAGCTTCTTCACTGCTTGCTATATAAACTACGGTATTCCCACATAAAACGTACTTAGTTGAGGAATGTCTTCTGAAACTGCTCTAGACAGGACAGGAAGAGGTGGCCAGATGTGGACCCAACTCATTTAATTCAAATTAATTCAAATTCAGTTCTTCTGTTGAGAAGTAAGCACCATTTACAAGCTCAATTATTTACCCTCTTATTTGGTTGTGGAACAACCAAAGTTAAGTTGACTCTTAACTCAAAATTCAATGTTCAGAAATGTGCCAAGTTATTTTTTTGATTAAGAACCTTCATTTTCTTCTCTACGATCCTTTTTGTAAAAGGATTGCAAAATTTGCATTGTATGCAAATTACTGAGAGGATTCTACCATTTGTAACAGGCAGATGAATTCTTTGTTTACTGCTTGCATCATAGATACTAAGCATCCTATCAAATGAGTTTGATTCTTTCTAAACCTCCTGATCTATATTTGCTATCATTGCTTCTATTTACATTTTGACTAAGAGTTGTAGTGGCGCAATGGTTAGAATGCAGTACTGCAGGCTAACTCACTGCTCACTCCAGGAGTTCAATTCTGAGAAGCTCAAGGTTAACTCAGCCTTCCATCCTTCTGAACCCAGATTGTTAATATGCTGACTCTGAAAACTGTTTAGAGAGGGCTTTAAGCACTGTGAGTTGGTATATAGGTTTAAGTGCTATTGCTATTGCTATTACACTTATAACCCATCTCACTCCAGAAGTTCTAGGTGGAATACAAATAACATTGGTATTTTAATATGACTATACTTGGTAGCACACTTGGACCACACTTTAGTAAGATCACACTTGAAATATTGCATCCAGTTCTGCTCACCACAATATTAAAAAAAAGCTGTTTAGACTCCGGAAAGAGTGCAGAGAAGATCAACAAAGTTGATTAAGGGGCTGGAGACTAAAACATATGAAGAATTGTTGCAGGAATTGGGTATGTCTAGTCTAATGAGAAGAAGGACTAGGAGTGACAGGATAGCAGTGTTCCGATATTTTAGGGGCTGCCACAAAGAAAAAGGTGTCAACTTATTTTCCAAAGCACCAGAAGGCAAGACAAACAATGGATGGAAACTAATCAAAGAGAGGAGCAACCTAGAACTAAGGATAAATATTCTGACAGTGAGAACAATCAGCTTGTCTCCAGAAGTTTTGGGTGCTGCATCACTGGAGGGTTTCAAAAATAGACTGGACAGCCATGTTGGGGGGAGAATAAAATCCCATAGAGGCGATTTGGATCTTTACTTGGAATTCAGACAGTTAGAAATAAAACCGAGATTAAAAGTCTAATAGAAAATATTTATTTCAGTACAAAAACAATAAATCCTGAAGAATTACATCTTTGCTAAGAAATGCGTCCGTTCAGGTCAAGAGCTAAGAGCAGAAGAAAATTAATGGAGAATCAGGAATGTAGACATGCGTACATGAACATCATATCACGTGTTCTGCTTGTATTGGAATGTACCATAATATTAGGTAGGGATGCATCACCCTGCATAGACAATATTCACACCGTGACAAGCCATTTGTGTGAAAAGTCAGGAGGTTGGACAAGAAGACTTCAAAGGTCCTTTCCAACTCTGTTATTCTATGTTCTAGTACAATCACAACATTACAGTTTTTTTAAAAAAAGGAACAGGTTTTTCTACCACCCAGATATTTCTTAGTAGTCTCCTGTTCAAGTACTAACCAGACTTCAATTGCCTTAGTTTAGACAGATGCTTCCACTGTCAAAAGTAATTGGTTCTTTCACCTAGTTGCTTCTTCACTTTCAGCTTGACAACAATTGGGAGGTGGGTGGTTAGAATGTCAGGGTGGGAATGGAGCACCAAGTCTGCATATTGTGAGACCCTGTTGCCAGCCCCAAGGTCACACAGCACAGGTGTTTGAATGGCCCAGACTGTTCCCATAACAAAAGAAGCCAATGTAATTGGACAAAGCAATGATGGCCAAAGGGAAAAAGCAAGTTTAACTATGTGGGATTTTGTGCGGTAAAACTGGAGTTGGTTTCGCTTCTTCTGTGCCAATGTAGTGTATTCAATAAAGTTTTACTTTTAGGAAGCACAATGTCCCAGGAGTTCTGCTTTGGGATTCTCTAGCTGGACAGTTGAGAACCACTTGTGGTGACTTCGGTGCTATGGAAATGAACAGATACAAAATTCACCTGTAAAAGAATCCCCATTACAAACCAGCATGGAAAGCCATACAGGTAGCAGCAGAGACTTCAAAGTCTGGGTCACAGGGAATGAGGCCAAGTACTTTTAAATATTTAATCAGCTAGAACAGAGAGATGTCTTCCATTGGGGATTAACTTAATCAGTTTCACTTCACTTGCATGCCAAAGTGCCAATACTTGCTCCAAACGAGGTTCTTCTGTTTAGATCAATCACATTCACTACAGAGGTGGGGTTCAGCAGGTTCTGACCAGTTCTGGAGAACCTGTAGCGGAAATTTTGAGTAGTTCGGAGAACCGGTAAATACCACCTCTGGCTGGCCCCGCCCCCATCTATTCTTTACCTCCTGAGTCCCAGCTGATTGGGAGGAAATGGGAATTTTGCAGTATTCTTCCCCTGCCACGCCCACCAAGCCACGTCCTAGAAATGGTACTAGATATGTACATTGAAACACTGAATAATGAAAGAATGAAGGAAGAAACTTTAATATAAATAGATGTGAAGAGCTAAAGGGAAATATGAATAACAAAGCAGGTGAAAGATGAAAAATAGAAAAGAGACCTCTTTGAATATTGCAGTGAGATGGGAAAAAATTAAAATAGAGATAGAAATAAGAGGGGAATAATAACAAGATATATGTAATAACAAGAGGGAGGTTTAGAAACTGAAGGGCGGTAGTATTAGGTATGTTTAAACAATATGAAACAATTAAAATTAATGTAATAACTATGAGTAATAATATTATGTCTATTTGTATCAAAATGTATGATACCCAGGTATCACACTATTCACACATTGATATGTATAAATAATATAAAATAAAAAACTTGAAACAGAAAAAATGTTGTCTTTTATGTATTGAGAAAAACCGAGTTGGATTTCTGGACTATGCTCTGGTCCTTTGATTTGGGCAATATTGTCTACTATTGATCTCTGGGTTTACTAGAGGAAAGGAGAAAATTCAAAGAAATGCTAGAATTTTCCTTATTATTTATTTATGCTGATCTCATCAAACAGTTAGAAATGCAGCCTGCTGATCTTCAATTTTATTCATTTATTTCAAAAAAATTTACACCCCAATTTACAAATTGGGGTAAACCATATTTTTAAAAGTCAATATAAAAAAATAAAATGAGGAGGAGGAGGAAGGGAAGGAAGACACCTAATGATTATAAACGAAATTTCAGCTTTTGAAATCAGTTATTATAACAGCATATCTTCTAAAAAGTCATTTTAAGATTTTTTTTAATTGCAGCTGTTCTACGCATTCTCTGTGCTTAGATGTGTTATGTTCCCATATCAAATTAGCATTCTGCTGATTTGTACAGTTTCCTAAATCCAACTTAGAAGTTATTTCCAGGGGTGTAATTTTGAGCAAAAGAGGAGAAACAACTCCTCCATAGCATGTTGGGGGCAGGGCACTGGAAGAGAAGTCACTTTCAGTTTTGCATAAATATTTTGGGTGTAGAAGCCACATGGGGTCAGCAAGGGGTTGCTGCAGAAAATGAATGCATTGCTGTGACTCCAAACTTCTAAAAAGTCTTCTTTCTAAAGAAACCAGTTGGGGATTTGCTTGTGGTATCAGTAGAGATGGGTTGTTGGCTCTTTTAAAATTCTAATACTTGAAGTACTCTCTGGGGAAATCTTTGATCTTCTATTCATATATCACCAGCAGTCACTTGTCTAGGGAGATTCTCCATATCGTGTTTCCCAGAAAATAAGACCCTGTCTTATATTTTTTTGAACCCTGAAATAAGCGCTTGGCCTTATTGCCATGCACTCAAAAGCCCGATTGGGCTTATTATCAGGGGATGTCTTATTTGGGGGGAAACGGGGTAGTCATCCAGGTCATGGTTGTCCCAAAGGTGCTTTTTCCAAAAGGCAACTGGGCTTTCTTGTTTTTCTCCCCCTTGAAAATGTTTTGCTTTTCATCCAAAAAGCTTCTTCAGTTCACTTCAGAACTGCTATGGGTGTAGGCAAAAGGACTGGTCTTAAGTAACTTTTTTTAATGCCGTTGTAACTTTGAACGTGCATTAAAATAATGGTCATAAGTCGAGGAATATCTGTACTGGCTTTTTTCAGGAGTATCTGAATATTGCTGCCTAGCTGAATCTGCATCATTGTTCCTTAAGGTTCTAAAACTCAGATACAGTCTATTTTCTCTGACCTGTGTGCTATTCTTTATGAGGAAGTAAATTTATCCTCCCTGCATGCAAATTTAATAAACAGTGTCACTCTCCATAAATGTCAAAATTACCTCTGTCGGTAGCAAGAAATCCCTCAAAGGATATAATTTACAGAATGTTGTTAAATTATTCTACCTGGACCTGCTAGGTTCATAAAGTACAGCCTTTTGGGGCATTAAAAATCCCCTTAGGAGACAAGAAGAGAATTACTTCTTTAAATCAGAAAGTCCCCAATCCTAGACGATTCTCCTCATCCCAGGGAGAAAATGTTTAAACTGGTCTTTTATGGGAATTGGCATTTAAGAGGACTTGGGCAGAAAGGATTGACTTAATATGGCTATAATCAGTGCAGTACTGCAGGCCACTTTAGCTGACTGTGATTCACAGGTCAGCGGTTCAAATCTCACCGCCTCAGGGTTGACTCAGCCTTCCATCCTTCCGAGGTAGGTAAAATGAGGACCCAGATTGTTGGGGGCAATATAAATATACATTGCTTAATGGTGTAAACCGCTTAGAGAGTGGGCGGTATATAAGTCTCACTAATAAATAATAAATAAATTGGAGGTGGGATTCAGCCGGTTCGGACCGGTTTGGGTGAACCGGTAGTAGCGACCTGCGGATAGGCCTGCCCCTGCCCCCCCTGCCCTGGCACAATCCCATCCTATATAGCTGTGGTTTTGATGGCCCATGCAGGTGTGGATGGCGTGCGTGCGCGAGCGAATTGCCATGTTGTTTGATATTGCATGCATGTGTAGACGGTGTGCACAAGCGAATTGCTGTGTTTTGTGATGCCACAAGCATGCTTGGTGAACTGGTTGTTACAGTATGTGAAGCCCACCTCTGCCTATGATATTCATAGCACACACCAGATCTGTGTTCTGCAAAGTATAATCTCAGGAGGACTGTTATTGTGTATTTCTCAGCTGTCAGATGCTTTGCAATCTGACTGAACTTATTCATTCACATCCACTGCTTCCTTTTATGACTAATGCTTTCCTTACACGACATTATTACCATTTGAACCTTCTTCAGGGCTTCATGGCCTAGAGACATATTATTTGCTTTTCAATTTTCCAGCAGAAAGGAAGACAGACACGTTCCAGTCTCTGGCTTCAGTTGTATTTAAGTGGAAACCTTCCCTGCCAATGAACATTTTAGTGTCACAGAGGTAAAACGCTGGAAACTTTTAAGACTGCCCCTTGGTCTGATGGAGTGAAAATACTACCCGAAGGAGCAGGGAGAAAAGGGTAATGAAAGAAAAGTTTGTGACAAAGATGAAAAAAGGCTTTGTAACTTACCTTCTGCTTATTCACCTTTAGTTTGGTAGCGACAAGAAAAGGTGTTTTGAAAGAACTGGGTGGAGGCATTGCTCAGATCTCTTTTTCACTTCACTTCATTCTCAAGAATCTTTCTCGTTTTATTTATTTTTCTCAAACAGCTTCTGGGAACAGAAGATGGCTTCTTGAATCCAATGGAGAGAAAATGTTATGTTTTTGTTTTAACGGAGTGTGACATTATGTGCAAATGGGAACAATTTCTCCTGATTCAACTTAGCCTTCATCCATACAAGAAAACGTTATTGGGTTTTTTTTCTCCTGAATTCAGAAGCTCTCTTTGCACAAGAGGTGAAAATCCCAAGTGAGAATTCAATGAGGGAAAACAAAGAGGGTGAAGAAAGTAATTGTCTACGAGGAAGTCCATGTCCCCGTGAGCTTTGTATAACAACCTCCGAGGTTGTAGCAGTGTGTTTGTGACATGGTCTCTGTTAATACTATTCCACCATCAAGAATGTCAGCGGGTCCTTTCAATCAAACTATTCAGCTACTCACTCATATATATTCTTGCAACTGCACTGAATAACAAACATTTAGCCTGGGGGCTTTGTGGGTAATTCTGATGCACGGCTTTTTGTCTGCAATCATCAGAATCAGCAGCGGCATCTTAATATGGAAAAAGACGATAAAGGTTCACAGACTGCAGGGGCACGGGCTCACAAAACGAAAACTATTGTCGGCATGCAAATACCGTGGGAATATCCTTCCATGCGATGCTGATTCTGGAGAAAACAAGATGGATTATGGAATGACTACATCTAATTCCTTCATTAGAGGGATGGCAGCCTAACCTATGGGAGTATGCATCAATGTCAGAAAATAACTTCATACATGAAAGACAACTCTCATATTAATTTCAACCTAGCCTGGAAACCATTTATGGATTATAATTCTGTACGTAGCTTGTTGCCGCATCTGAGAGTTTGGTTCTCTTAAAATAATAGCGATAGCATTTAGGCTTATATACCACCTCATAGTGCTTTACAGCACTCTCTGGGCAGTTTACAATAAAGAAGCATTATTGGCATACTCATTTTACTGGCCTCAGAAGGATGGAAGGCTGAGTCAACCTTGTGTCAGTGAGAATCAAACTCCAGGCTGTGGGCAGAGTTTGCTTGCAATACTTAACCACTGCACCACCGATAAGGTTTCTAAACTCTTCAAACACATTTATTTATTGCTGTTACACAGATGTCTTAGCTAATCTTGAATTTGACTTCTGTAATTGCTTGGAATGTGTTCAAGTGTTAAACCGTTGTGAAATTGTCTTTCTGTTTGTTCTAATCCAAGCTGGGGATGGAGTGGGGGGAAAGAAGAGCTGATGAAGTCTGAAGAAATCCACAAAATTGATTTGTGCAATTGTGTTTAGGAATGAAGGCTGCAAAGAAGGAACCAGGAAATGCAAGGCCCAAACTCATCCTCACCTTATTCTGTCATTCTTTCCTCTGAAGCTCATCTTCCTTTTCCATTCCATTGGAGTTGGAAAGAAGAGAGCAATCGTCTACCATCTGGGACCAATCTCTTCCTTCCAGAAATGCTTTACTGCATTGCTAGCTTTCCAAAGCACCCTTGTTCTGTTGCGGCTGGGTGCAATTTTAGTTTATTTAGAGTTGGAAGGGACCTTGTAGGTCATCTAGTCCAACCCCCCACTCGAGCAGGAGTCCCTACACCCCATTTCGGATAAATGGCAGCCCAATCTCCCTTTGAAAGTTTCAAGTGTTGGAGCTCTCACAACCTCCGCAGGCAAGCAGTGAGGTTGATTGCTCTCACTGTCAGAAAGTTCCTCCTCATTTCCAGGTTGAATCTCTCCTTGGTCAGCTTCCATCCGTTATTCCTTGTTTGGCTTTCTGGTGCCATAGAGAACAGCCTGACCCCCTCCTCTCTGTGGCATCCCCTCAAGTATTGGAACACTGCTATCATGTCACCCCTGGTCCTTCTCTTCGCCAGACTGGCCAAGCTCAGTTCCTGCAACCGCTCTTCGTATGTTTTATTTTCCAGACCCTTTATCATCCTGGTTGCTCTCTTCTGCACTTTCTCTAGAGTTTCAATGTCTTTTTTGTAATGTGGTGACCAAAACTGGATGCAGTACTCTAGGTGTGGTACCTATCAATCCTGGCTTATAAATTGGCTTTATAGCTCAGATTAAAGTCTTGCATGATTAAAATATACACTACAAAGAAAAATGGGGGGGGAAAGGGGGAAAGTAGGGGAGGAAAAAGGGAAGAGGACAACATATAGGGTAAAAGAAGAAAGAAAAAGAATAACATTGACTGCCTACTCTTTTTATCGCAGTGGAATATGGTAATAACATAGAAGCTTTTTACTTTTACATAATAATATATACAGTACTAGCCATTTCTATAACAACAAACCTACCGGTATCTAATTGGTAAAACTCAAAATCAAAGTTTATTTATTTTTTCATCCTCTAGCACAAAGTCCAGAAGTAGTGTCCAAGTAGAAACAAAGCTAGACATATGGTGTTCTTTAATTAAAACTACCAGTTTAGCCATCTCTGCTAACTCCATCAGCTTTTGCGGCCATCCATCCATTGTGGGAATTAAAATATAAGGATTTCTATACTGAGTACAATAAAAATATTCCTTTGGGCTCCTTCTTTTCTGAGGGTAGATGGCAAATTTGGACCTTCTCTTCCTGTTCGTTGGCTGATTTTATTTTCCTGGCTACATTTAATCTGTGCGGCTTCATTTTTTTCTCTGTACAGGAGGTTAATGTTTCAGATGTTTTAATTTTGTCATGTACTTTGCCACATGACATGAATCTTTTCTGTCTAGGCCAGTATTTATTTGATCAGATGGATACATTTTATCCAGTATCTTTATTTTGTCTGCTATTTCAACCTGGTTTTTTCACACATTTGAATATTTGTTGTCTCTCTTGTTGGCCAAGCTCAATAATGCATAACCAACAGGAGGGGGAATAAATTGTCATTTTCCTAATTTCTCTGCAAATAATTCTCCCCCTACTTTTCTAGATTGAGATATGGTTTTCAAAAAGATTACAAAAATATATTACAAAATATATTACATATATTACAAAAATATTATTTTTGACTAGCTGTTTTTTTCAACGTGCATGTACATGTTCTCTCAGCATCAGATTAGCACGTTTCCACATAGGCATTTTTATATGTTTCTCGGTGTATTTGAGCTATGAGCAGCACTGCAGTATTTCGCAAAACCCAGTGAATAGCTACATTCCAATCTGCATAAGAGAATTTGGATATATAAGTTCAGGAGTGCAAAACAAATTAGTTCATATTGGAATGAGCAGAGACGGGGTTCCTCAAATCCTATTGTCTGGCTTCTTAATTCTTTATAAATTCCTCTTTGTTTACACTGTAAGGCATCACATTTAAAGTAGAAAGTCATATTTCTGATGTCACATTTCTGTAAGTCTTCAACTTATAAACCGTTTGTTTAGTGACCATTTCAAGTTACAACATGGCCGTGCTGCTTTCTCCTTCTTAGCTTGCTTCAACTACAATTCCACATTTTATTGGTTTAAGAAATGTGCAATCACTGTCTCAGTCAAGGGATAGTTCCTGGACTAATTATTTCACATCCTCTTGGTATGTTAATCCTCTTGGTATATGGTATGTTTAAGGGGCGTGCATAAGCACACAATCGTGCCTACCGTTCCTGTCCTATGTACCCATATAATCATACCTCTTTTACTCTTATTCATGCTTGTAATATTACATATATATTCAATCATGTTTTACTGTTTGTACTTTGCTTATAATCATATATGCTTGACAAATAAACAAATACAAATGTTTATCACGGAGTTCTCATAAAACAGGAGTGTCAAACTCGATTTCATTGAGGGCCGCATCAGGGTTGTGTTTGACCTTGGGGGCGTGGCGTGGCTGGGGTAGCGTGGCCAGCTTGACGTCACTGGTGTCGGGGGCGCCTGTGGTAGCCCGAGTGCTCTGCCAGCGAAAACGGGCTCCCAAGCTCCATTTTTGGCTGCGACAGCCTCCTGCAACCCTCTGCCAGCAAAAACAGAGCTGTTTTTTCTGGCAGAGGGTTGCAGGAGGCCATCGCAGCCAAAAACAGAGCTCGGGAGCCCGTTTTTGCTGGCAGAAGCACCATGGGCTGATCCTTCGTTGTTTCCAGAGTGGCTTGCAGGCCAGATCTAAGCACCTTGCGGGCCAGATCCAGCCCCCGAGCCTTGAGTTTGACACTGTTAGATTGTGGGCAAGGATCACAGGAGACAGACTTCATAACAGCTCTTTTATTCAGCTCACTCAAGTAACCAGCAAAACATAGTCTGACAGCTAGCTCTTTTATAGAGGGCTGTCAGACACAACAACCAATAGCGTATGAGCATTCAAACACATGACCTGGGTGGCAACAACAGTTCAGGTAGAGTTCAACTATAAACATAACAACTTACAGTTCAGTCAGAGGTCGTCTAGTCAAAACAAGTTTAGGGTTCAGTTAGAGGTCAGTCAGAACACAACAGACACCCCTGTCATAAAATATACGAAACCCTACACATGTTTAAAGTATCTCTAGAGAAAGTACATAAGACCTCCATCTGTGTTCGCTGGAGGAGACCTAACATTTAAAATGGCCTCTGTCTTGATAATGGACTGACAGATTGTGTTTTTCAGAGATATGGCTCTGTATATGGCTGGTTCAAAGGTAACTTCTAACTCAGCTGAGCAAGACAGCATAGGGCAGTTAAATGAACTGGTTCTAGGGTTTGATGCAGTGTGACAATACTCTGAATCCTCAGGCAAACCAGAAAGGAGATAAATGCATTTCTTCCCATCTACTTTCTACTAAAGGTGTCAAAATAATATATATTTAAATGTATATATAAAGTGAAAACATTCCGAGAATTCTGTAGCTCCTCTATCGTAAGCAAAAGGAAGGTCTACAATTTAAAATGTGTTCAGAAAATGGTGAATAATAATAATAATAATAATAATAATAATAATAATAATAATAATAATAATAATGATAATGATAATGATAATGATAATGATAATGATAATGATAATGATAATGATAATGATAATGATAATGATAATGATAATGATAACGATAACGACAACGACAACGACAACAACAACAACAACAACAACAACAATAATAATAATAAAGCAAGGAATGGCATTCAAAGATGTGCCAGTGAAAGTGGAAGTGTATCTCTACCTATACATGGTTAAATTTCGAGCAATGACCTAAAGCACTGAGTGGATAGTGTTTTGATCCATCTCCAAAACCTTTCATTATGTGAGCTATAGTAATTGCTAAAATCTAATTAAGGCTTGATCCCTTTGGGGAGGGATATCTTGGACAGAAAACCCACAGCTTTCAGTAAAACACTAACATTTGTTTTGTTTGAAAAATGGGATTAATCACAACTGCAACGGCTACACTTTGATGCCCAATAGGACAAGTAGTCTTCATTTCAAAAAAAGGAAAAGGAAATGTGTTGAATGGATGGGGAGGAATATTATTTTTTTCCTCTTAAAAAACCCCTACAAAGTACTGTCCTCCCCCAGTTATACTATATGTAGTACTTTTTTCCCAACTACGTGCAACAAGGAAGAGCTATTGTGAGTCACTAAATAATCCACATTCTGCTCTGAACTTTGACACTTACTCAGAGGATAATTATCCTTCTCTATTTCCCTTAATTATAGTTCTGTATTTTTTATTGGCCAAGTGTGATTGGACACACAAGGAATTTGTCTCTGGTGCATAACTCTCAGTGTACATACCAACAACAATGTGATAGGTCATAGATCCTAAATCATAAGATACAATCGTAAATCGTAAGATACAAAGTGTCAGGGTTCCAATTAGCATCTAGAATCAAATCAGAGTCCGAGGCAATTGCTTCCTCAAAGTGCCAATTTATTAATAGAGCCATGTTGGTACATCTGGGTGAAACCCGAATCTGAAGTCCCAGGGGTTTCTCCACCCAGTTGAAAGTTCAAGCCCTTGTCCCCACACCCCCAAGTCCATCACGTTGACCAATCTTCATCTGCCAATTTAGCAGCAACTCCCATCTCCTTCCATGCAGGTGCAGAAGTGCGAAGAAAAAGGGATGACCTTGACTATCTTAGAAGGAATTTGTTATCGCTACATGCAGACATCCCTCATCCAACCGCCCCTCCCAAATTCCCACAGCTAAGAATACATTTTAAAATGGCATAAAGTGTGGCAGGCCAAAGACCCCGACTAAAATGGCTTCGGCCTGACACAAACAACAAGTGATAAACCATAAGATACCAATAGAAGAAGGTAGTGGGAAAGATGAGAAGATGAAAAAGATGAGAAGGTGAGAAGGATAATAGCAATATAACTACTACATGGGTAAATATCTTCAGGCATAAGACAGTGCTGTGGGAATTAGGTTTTCAGCAGAGTGATGGTACTAGGGAAGGAACTATCTTTGTGTCCAGTTGTTTTGGCATGAAATGCCCTAGAGTGGCATCCTGAGGGGAGAAATAGAATAGAATAGAATAGAATAGGGTAGGGTAGGGTAGGGTAGAGTAGAATAGAGTAGAGTAGGGTAGGGTAGGGTAGGGTAGGGTAGAATAGAATAGGGTAGGGTAGGGTAGGGTAGAGTAGAATAGAGTAGGGTAGGGTAGGGTAGGGTAGGGTAGGGTAGAATAGAATAGAATAGAATAGGGTAGGGTAGGGTAGAGTAGAATAGAGTAGAGTAGGGTAGGGTAGGGTAGGGTAGGGTAGGGTAGGGTAGAATAGAATAGAATAGAATAGAATAGGGTAGGGTAGGGTAGGGTAGGGTAGGGTAGGGTAGGGTAGAGTAGAGTAGGGTAGGGTAGGGTAGGGTAGGGTAGGGTAGGGTAGGGTAGGGTAGGGTAGAATAGAATAGGGTAGGGTAGGGTAGGGTAGGGTAGAATAGAATAGAATAGGGTAGGGTAAGGTAGGGTAGGGTAGGATAGAGTAGAGTAGGGTAGGGTAGGGTAGGGTAGGGTAGGGTAGGGTAGAATAGAGTAGGGTAGGGTAGGGTAGGGTAGGGTAGGGTAGAGTAGAATAGAGTAGGGTAGGGTAGGGTAGGGTAGGGTAGGGTAGGGTAGAATAGAATAGGGTAGGGTAGGGTAGGGTAGGGTAGAATAGAATAGAATAGGGTAGGGTAAGGTAGGGTAGGGTAGGATAGAGTAGAGTAGGGTAGGGTAGGGTAGGGTAGGGTAGGGTAGGGTAGAGTAGAATAGAGTAGGGTAGGGTAGGGTAGGGTAGGGTAGGGTAGGGTAGGGTAGAATAGAATAGAATAGAATAGGGTAGGGTAGGGTAGGGTAGGGTAGGGTAGGGTAGGGTAGGGTAGGGTAGGGTAGGGTAGAGTAGAATAGAGTAGAGTAGGGTAGGGTAGGGTAGGGTAGGGTAGGGTAGGGTAGGGTAGGGTAGAATAGAATAGGGTAGGGTAGGGTAGAATAGAATAGAATAGGGTAGGGTAAGGTAGGGTAGGGTAGGATAGAGTAGAGTAGGGTAGGGTAGGGTAGGGTAGGGTAGGGTAGGGTAGGGTAGGGTAGGGTAGAATAGAATAGAGTAGGGTAGGGTAGGGTAGGGTAGAATAGAATAGAATAGAATAGAATAGAATAGAATAGAATAGAATAGAATAGAATAGAATAGAATAGAATAGAATAGAATAGAATAGAATAGAATAGAACAACAGAGTTGGAAGGGACCTTGGAGGTCTTCTACCCCAACCTCCTGCTTAGGCAGGAAACAAGTTCAGACAAATGATTATCCAATCTCTTCTTAAAAACTTCCAGTGTTGGAGCATTTACAGCATTTACAAGACTGGGAAGGATAAAGAACTTTGTGAGAAATTTATGTGGAAATAATAGAAGATACAGAACTACTAAAAAGTTAAGTTAGCTAACCTTAATTATTATCTCATAAATTCCTCAGGATTTTATTCACCGTTTGCTTCAGAGCCCATTTTCTTTTATCTCTGCATACATTCCATTTTCGGCTCAAATTAAACTCCACATCAGTCTTTGTTGCTGTAAGAGGTTAAGAGAGGGCACAGGAGATGAAGAGATTATAATGCATCGCTCAGGCCAGGCAGAACCTGATATATTTTTTTTCAATCAAAAGCCATGTTTACATTTTCAGAAGAAAAACAATGTAAAAAAACCCAGATTCATTTGTTTTGTTTTTTTCCTTTAGGAAGGCAACCGAATATGAATTACAAATTAAGAGGTGCATTTGTACAGGCAAACAACGTGTTGTTGTTGTTTTCCTTTTGTCCTCCATATAATATTGATAAGTGTTTACATTCCCCGGTGAGCATATTTCTCAGAAAGTTGAGTTTATTGTGTATCCCGAAGTCCCCTGATTGCTCCGTAAAAATGCAGCAAATAACCTAATTACAAAATATTAAAGTATTGTAGCAGAAGCGTGCTTGCTGGAACATTTTTATGAGATGACTTTTCCACCAGTGAAAAAAAAAAAACAAGTTATCTGCTCTTGTTGGCATGGAAGCCATCCATTTATTCAGAGTTTCCATGACTCGGGATCCCTGCAATGTTAAACTGTCTTTCGCAAACAAATAAAACAACAAACTGAGCAACAGATATAGCTTTGTTTCCATTTAAGTGGGCAATCCAATTAAGTAGCTAGTAGCATCTGACCACCCTTGTCTCTGCTTCAAACCTAAGGATATGCTTAGGAATTTGAGTTCTGAAGACTAAGGCGGATAGTCAAAACAACATACAGAAAGAATTGTAATTGCAAACTATTCTTCTTTTCTTCAGTAGTTAAGAAGGTATTCTGGACAAACACACACACACAAACACACACACACAACAAAAGCCTCTCCCATCTATTGAAATAATCTGTGTTTTTCGTTTCATTTTGCTATCAGTAGGGGTCTATGATGATTCATGAAGCAACTTCAGATCGGCGCATTGTTCAAATCATTGATGAAAGGAAGTCCATTCCTTCTCCTTCTTTTGGGTCTGTTTATTTAGATATAATGCATTGAATAGGATGCTATCAGGAGGATGCAATCTCAGGAGGTCCCAAAGTGGTAGGCATGAATTAAATACTGCAACCGAACACTGTGCTTAAATCTACTGTGTCTTTCAGTTTCTCCAAAGACTTCTCCACCTTCCAGCGGTGGGTTGCTACCGATCCGGTCCGGTTCTACAAACCGGTAGCGGTGGGAGGCTCCGCCCACTCACCCTGGATGCTCCTATTTTATTTATTTATTTATTTTATTTTTCAAGTATGTGTTGGTAATATACATAGATGTAACATTGTTTATATACATAAGATGAGTACTGAAAGAGGGAACATTAGGACAGGGACGGTAGGCACGCTGGTGCACTTATGCACGCCCCTTACTGACCTCTTAGGAATCGGGTGAGGTCAACAGTGGACAGTCTAAGGGTAAAGTTTTGGGGGTTTGGTGACGAAACCACAGAGTCAGGTAGTGAGTTCCAGGCATTTACTACTCTGTTGCTAAAGTCGTATTTTCTACAGTCAAGTTTGGAGTGGTTCACTTTGAGTTTGTATCTGTTGTGTGCTCGTGTATTGTTGTGGTTGAAGCTGAAGTAGTCATTGACAGGAAGGACGTTGTAGCAGATAATTTTATGAGCTATGCTTAGGTTGTGCCGAAGATGACGTAGTTCTAAGCTTTCTAAGCCTAGGATTTCAAGTCTGGTTGCGTAAGGTATTCTGTTGTGAGTAGAGGAGTGGAGGACTCTTCTCGTAAAGTATCTCTGGACACTTTCTAATGTATTTATGTCTGATATGCGGTGTGGGTTCCAGACAGATGAGCTGTATTCGAGGATTGGTCTGGCGAATGTTTTGTATGCTCTGGTTAGTAGTGTGATATTACCGGAGAAGAAGCACATGTGCATTCTGCGCATGCGCGCAAGTGCATGCACAAACTGGTAGCGATGGGATTTAGAACCCATCACTGCCACCTTCGTGTTCTCAAAATGCTTTTGAAATTGTTTTCATGGTGTTTTTGGGGCTACCCTATTATTGCAAAATGGGCAAGGTTATCTCTGTTTCTCAGGTTGCCCCCCTCATGGGAGCAGAAAATCCCCAAATTGCTGTAGATTTTTGGAGAGGCTGCTAAACCATAAAAATTGAGACTAATTTATTTTACCTTGTTTCCACTTATTTTCTTCTCAATCAAAAATGTTATGAAAACAATTTTTACTTTGCCATATGAAATAAGAATTGGGGAAGGGAAGAAGGGAAGGAGGGAGGGAGGGAGGAAGGACAGAAGGAAGGAAGGAAGGAAGGAAGGAAGGAAGGAAGGAAGGAAGGAAGGAAGGAAGGAAGGAAGGATCTATTTGGCACATGATTAGAATAGCTTTTTTAAAAAATATGGGAAAATGCTGAAAAGTTGCACTGTCAATAACTGTGAGAATTAGTGAATAAAAGAGAAAATATTCCTTGATAAATCATATACTTTCATTATATCTGGCACTTGGTGGATTAGGGGTCAAATCCAGAGGTGGTATTCAGCTGGTTTGGTCCAGTTCACCTGAATGGGTAGTGGAAATTGTGGGTGGCCCCGCCTACCTGCCCTGGCTCTAAGCTATCCTATTTGTGCACGTTTTTGAGGCCGGGGGCATGTGTGTAAGGCTCGCGTGCGAGTAAAGAGCATGCACGGGTGGCCGTGCGCATGTACGGAGGTGGCATGCGAGCAAAGCTAGCACGTGTGTGTGCTCACGTTTGCGAACCGGTAGGGAAGGTAAGTGAAAACCATCCCTGGTCAAATCATTGTCCATTTCCTTTATCAAGTTATTTTAACAGGTCATTTGAGCGGCAGCAAATAAATAGTGGCTGTTTACAAAAGTCTAGCGGTACTTAGGACATCTGAAGGGTGAGGAACTCTTCTTTTTTTCTCACATCCAAGATCTGATGCCAACCTACCGTATTTTTCGGAGTATAAGACGCACCTTTTTCCTCCCTAAAAGTGGCTGAAAATTTGGGTGTGTCTTATATTTCGAATGTAGCTTTTTTTCCAGCCCTAACTAGGTGCTAACAGATCTTCCCAGCTCTTACCTTGCAGGCTTTTTCATTGTTACTCTCTCCAAAGAATGTTTTTCCAGCCCTAAGTCTTTGCAGAATTTTTTTTCATTGCTCTACTTGCTCCGAATAAGTTTTTTTTTTAGCCCTAACCAGGTGCTAACGATCTTCCCAGCTCTTACCAGCTTGCAGGCTCTTTCATTGTTATTCTCTCAGAAGAAGTTTTTTTAAGTCTCAATCAGGAGATAAAATAATGTGCTGAAGCTGCTCCGAATAAGTTTTTTTCTAGCCCTAACCAGGTGCTAACTATCTTCCCAACTCTTACCAGCTTGCAGGCTCTTTCATTGTTACTCTCTCAGAAGAATGTTTTTCCAGCCCTAAGTCTTTGCAGAGTTTTTTTCATTGCTCTACTTGCTCTGAATAAGTTTTTTTCTAGCCCTAACCAGGTGCTAACTATCTTCCCAGCTCTTACCAGCTTGCAGGCTCTTTCATTGTTACTCTCTCAGAAGAAGGTTTTTCCAGCCCTAAGTCTTTGCAGGGTTTTTTTCATTGCTCTACTTGCTCCGAATAAGTTTTTTTCTAGCCCTAACCAGGTGCTAACTATCTTCCCAACTCTTACCAGCTTGCAGGCTCTTTCATTGTTACTCTCTCAGAAGAAGGTTTTTCCAGCCCTAAGTCTTTGCAGAGTTTTTTTCATTGCTCTACTTGCTCTGAATAAGTTTTTTTCTAGCCCTAACCAGGTGCTAACTATCTTCCCAGCTCTTACCAGCTTGCAGGCTCTTTCATTGTTACTCTCTCAGAAGAATGTTTTTCCAGCCCTAAGTCTTTGCAGGGTTTTTTTCATTGCTCTACTTGCTCTGAATAAGTTTTTTTCTAGCCCTAACCAGGTGCTAACGATCTTCCCAGCTCTTACTGGCTTGCATGATCTTTCATTGTTATTCTCTCCGAAGAAGGTTTTTTTAAGTCCTAACTAGGGGATAAAATAATGTGCTGAAGCTGACTAGACTAAGGACGCTAGCCAGATGAATACCTGCTAGGCAGATTGTTTTCCCCTATTTTCCTCCCCAAAAACTAAGGTGCGTCTTATAATCCGGTGCATCTTATACTCCGAAAAATACAGTACCTGGGAGTGAAGCTCAGTGCAAGAGGGCTTCTTTCCGAACAGACTTTGAATCCTAGATGGGTGAGTCAGGTGAATAAAGACAGGCACAATGCATAATTAAAACAGCTGGAAATAACAGCACACCGTGAAGGGTATTTGTTGATTAAACGACCTTTACTTAACTAACGCTGCCCTTTGCATTGGGCTTATAAACATTTATTCAAAAGCTCCGTGCTGAAATTAGCCCTGCATTGAAATTAGAAATGCGCAACTGGCTGTACCTCATAAAGATTCTAAGAATAGTGTCTCATTCCATCTCCTTTTAATTAATGGGAAAGCATGTAACCCATTTTATAAACAAACAAAATTACTTTGCACAATCAGATCCGTATGTCAGGCTTGTGCCCAGATAAGTAGATTTACTGTAGAAAAGATAATGAAGCCGTTACAGAAGAATTCCACCAACTGCTGCATAAGACATTGAGTGAGTGAGTGAGTGAGAGTGCAATCAAGTTGTCTTGGACTCCCAGTTGTCACGTAGTGAATTTTGTCAGTTGTATGTCTATGCAGGGTGACGCACCCCTATCCCAATATTATGGTACATTCCAATACAAGCAGGATACGTGATGTGATCTTCTGCGCATGTGTGCATTCCTTTTTTTAAAAAAAGTTTTTTATTTATAAAACAGATAAAAGAACAAAAAGGCAAAACACACAATAAACACAAAGAACAAGTACATGACGAATCGTGATCTAGTATACATATTTACATTCCGCTAATTTATATCTCATTATTTATCTTAAATTACAAAGAGTAAGTTTAAAGTTTTTTCTTTCATCTCCACCATATGTGGTGGGAGTGCCACAAAGCACGAGATTTCTGGATAATAATCAAACAATGGTTGGAAGAAATATTAAAAATAAAATTGGACCTTAAACCAGAACTCTTTCTATTAGGGATAACAATGGACAAATATGACAAAAATATATTATATTTAATGTTACATATATTGACTGCCGCAAGGCTAATTTTTGCTCAAAATTGAAAAAAACAAAACATACCCACAGAAGATGAAACTTTACGTAAAATATTAGCAGGTGCTGAAATGGATAGGTTAACGTTAGAAATGAAGGGAAAAGATGAAACAGAATATATTGAAACCTGGAACAAATTTTATCATTGGTGGGGAGAAAGGAAAACCAGGATTGAAAACTGAAATGGTGGAGATGTGTGCATTCCTGATTCTCCATTATTCTCTTTGACTTGGCTCTTGACCGGAACGGTCGCATTTTCTTAGCAAAATGTAACTATTCAGAATTTATTGTTTTTCTACCGAAATAAATATTTTCTATTAGACTTTTAATCTCGGCTTTATTTTCTAAATGTCTGGATTCCAAGAAAAGATCCACATCGCCTCTATGAGATTTATTCTCATCTTAACACCAGTGACCACAAATATATATTTGGTTCCCATGATCATGTATCCCTAACCTGATCTTTCAGGTCTTCCAACTGTGCACTCATTAACATTGTCACTGAGTCAATCCACATTGCTACTGGTCATCTTTTTCTCCCTTTCTTCTCCTAGGTTAGAGGTCTTCAATCTTGGCAACTTTAAGACTTGTGGACTTCAAGTCCCAGAATTCTGGCTGGAGAATTCTGGGGATTGAAGTCCACAGGTCATAAAGTTGCCAAGTTTGGGGACCCCTGTCCTAAGTCTTTGCATGATGTGTCTGAAGAAGGATAATTTGAGCAGAAGCATTTGTGTCTTGAGTGAAACCTCTGGGTTGAAGCGTTCAATGATCCATCCATTTATTTTCTTGACTGTCCCTGGGGTTTTCCAACACCAAAGTTCAAAATCATTACTATTCTTCCTATCCTGGTTTTACAGAGTCCAACTTTCACTTCCATAGTGTGTCACGGGGAATACTATGTCTTGTACGATTCTGGTCTTTGTAGATATAGACAAGCATGTCATTTGAATCCAATGCTGTGCTACCAAATATAAATCTGTGGCATATTTCTTGATTTCTTATTTCTTTACCATTGTTGGTTGATTCTAAAAGACCAGAGCTAGCCACTACTTTGATGTCTTCATTGTCAATGCCAAAGCTGGTTATTGGTCTTCTTTATATTTAATGTTGTCCCATTTTTTCAATATACCCCTTGATTTTTATTACTAGAGCTTGCAGATCCATTGTATTTTTGGCCGTTGAAATAATGTCATCATTATAAGGAAAATTATTGGTATCCCCCACAAACAGTTTTAAAACCATGTTCATCATCTTCCAATCCAGCTTCCCTTAATATATATTCAGCATATAGGTTGAAGAGGGAGGGCATACAATTTTGTCACATTCCTTTACTAACCAAAATCCACTTTGTTTTGCATGTTCTGTTCCTACTGTGGCTTCTTGACCTGTATATACCATATTTTTCGGAGTATAAGACGCACCGCAGTATAAGACGCACCTTAGTTTTGGGGGAGAAAAACAAGAAAAAAAGGCCTCTGTCTCCCAGCAATTTGCCAAACAGCCAACAGCAAACAGCACAGATGATATACACTGTTTTCTGTGTATTTCTGTGCATGTGTGCTTGACCCATAGAAATGGCAAAGAGTTGGAGAAATGTACATTATGGCAGTATATTAATCCCAGAAAGTTTTCTTAAATGTAATCACACTAACTCCTCCTAATTATTTAAATAGATCTACTCGAAACATGACTAAGTCAGGGTTTCTCAGCTGCCTTCTTTTAATACTAATACTTAATACTAATACTTAATACTAAACAGGACATTTCAGATTATACTTTTACAGATCTTTAAAATTGATGTGGCTTTCTGGAAGGCTTTCTGCTATTTAAAAGAAGATATAATAGCACTGGGCCTCTTCAGAGCAAGCATTTATTTTAAAAAGCTTCTTCATTCTGTTAAGTTCTCTAGAACAATAATAAAGCAGTCTTTAAAAAATAAGTCTAATAATTTGAACACTCTACAAACATTTAACAAAATAACATATTAACAGAATCTGCCTCTACCTAGGATAGAACTCACAACCTCCTGATTGTGAGGCAAGAGCTCTATCGCTGAGCCACAGCAGCTCTAGCTTGCCTTCTTGCTATTTCAGCAATCTAATATTGCCAGCAGTTTATCTCCCAGCAATATGTCTCATCACAGCCACCGTAGTTTCAGTTTCATTTTACCAGGTGGCTTGTAAGCCTCAGTCAGCTGTAGGTCGGGAGGCAGTTTATCTCTTCTTGTGCTCTTCTTGTGCTTTGCCCTGTTTGCTGCAAAGAGATAAATTGCTGGCAGGCAGAGGCCAAAGGGTGGGGGTGGCTGGGTGGGGCTACATTCGGTGTTTAAGACGCACCCAAGTTTTCACCCTCTTTTTGAGGGTAAAAAGGTGCGGTAAGTTTTTCATGAGGACAATGAGATATTCTGATATGGATAAAGTTGTGGCTGGAGAACGTTCAGCAATGGCGTAGGAAGCTTTGTGGCTCACATCTTTTCATATCTTTCTGGCAATCCTAATCTTTACCTTTCTAGACAGTAACCAGGAATATTCTGATACAGTGCAGAAGTTTCATTTTTCATGACTCAAGACTTATTTTTTGCTTTAGTTAGAAAATCAGGAAAAAATCTGTTTATCTTTTTCATTATTTTGGTTCATCACAGAGTCAGCCAGATGTTCAGACTGGATTTGGCATTTTTGTCTATCTATTGCAGGGGTGTCAAACTCAAGGCCCATGGGCTGGATCTGGCCCACGGGGTATTTAGACCTGGCCCACAGAGCCTCCCTGGAAACAGCGAAGGACCTGCCCTTGGTGCCTCTGCCAGCAAAAACGGAGCTCATGAGGGCGGCCCTCCTGGACTCCATTTTCGCTGGCAGAGCACTGCAGGAGGCTGTTGTAGCCAAAAATGGAGCCAGGGAGGGCTGTGCACGACCCTCATGAGCTCTGTTTTTGCTGGCAGAGTGCTAGCAAAACAAACTACTAGCAAAAGAGGCATTTGATCACATGAGTGATGTTGAGCTGGCCACACCCATCCCACTCCCCGAGGTCAAACACAACCCTGATGCGGCCCTCAATGAAATTGAGTTTGACACCCCTGCCCTTTTATTTATTTATTTATTTATTTATTTATTTATTTATTTATTTATTTATTTATTTATTTATTTATTTATTTATTTATTTATTTATTTATTTATTTATTTATTTATTTATTTATTTATTTATTTATTTATTTATTTTAGAATTCTTATATTCCGCCCTACTCCCTGGGGACTCAGGGCAGTGTACAACATTGAGTCCTTTCTGAGGACCTGGGATAGGTAGATCTGAATGTTTGATGATGTAAACTGTTCCAAGTAAAGCTGCCTTTTGCAATTGACTGATGGTGGTTTGATAATAATAATAATAATAATAATAATAATAATAATAATAATAATAATAACAACAACAACAACAACAACAACAACAACAACAACAACAACAACAACAGAGTTGGAAGGGACCTTGGAGGTCTTCTAGTCCAACCCCCTGCTTAGGCAGGAAACCCTACACCACTTCAGACAAATGGTTATCCAACACCTTCTTAAAAACTTCCAGTGTTGGAGCATTCACAACTTCTGGAGGCAAGCTGTTCCACTGATTAATAGTTCTGTCAGGAAATTTCTCCTTAGTTCTAAATTACTTCTCTCCTTGTTTAATTTCCACCCATTGCTTCTTGTTCTGCCCTCAGGTGCTTTGGAGAATAGTTTGACTCCCTCTTCTTTGTGGCAACCCCTGATGTTGAGCTGGCCATGCCCATCCCACTCCCCGAGGTCAAACACAACCCCGATGTGGCCCTCAATGAAATTGAGTTTGACACCCCTGCCCTTTGGAGTCCTTCCTGAGGACCTGGGATAGGTAGATCCATAGGCAATGCCAATGGTGTTCAAGTGCTCCAGTTGTTTTGACATTGCACACAGGGCACCAATTATTACTGGTATTATCTTTGCTTTCTTTTTTCACAATCGTTGTTTCTGTTTGCAGGTCTTTGCATTTTGTTATCTTCTCCAGTTATTTCTCGTCTGTTCTGCTGTCTCCAGGCACTGCCACATCCACTGTTCAGATTCTTTGTCTTTCTTATCAACAATTGTTAAGTCTGGTGTGTTATATGACAGGTGCCTGTCTGTTTGAATTCTAAAGCCATTGTTATTATTTAAGATTTAATCTTCAATTCGATTCACAATCTGGGACTGCTTAAAAACTTAACAGTTCAAGTCTTAAGCAAGGGACCTAAGAGATATTAAGGTAGCATCTGAATAAACAGGCAGTTCCGAGTAGGGTGGTTTTTTTTTTGCAAAGTCAGGATATTCAGGTCTAATAAATTCAAAATTTCCATTTATCTAGGTATTGCTCCAAGGGCCTCTGTTACTATAGGTACAACCATTGATTTCTTCCTCCATAATGACTCAACTTCAATTTGCAGATTGTGATATTTCGTTATTTTTTCCAGCTGTTTCTCTTCAATTTGTGCATCACCTGGTATTTTTCTTTTCCACAATAGTGATGTCAGGCATGTGGGCCAGATGTCTGTCTGTTTGGATCCGAAAGTCCCACAGGATCTTGACTTGCTCATTTTCAAGAACTTTGTCAATTTGGTGTTCCCAGTAATTTTTGCTGCATTTAAACCAGCGGTGAAATCTACTTACCTTCCCTACCGGTTCGGAAGCGCGTGCTTCATGCATGCATGTGCGACCATCGCACACACTTTTTCACCTTCTGCGCATGTGCAGAAGCTTAAAAACAAGAAAATGGTGACGTCCGGGTGGGTGGGCGGAGCCTCGCACTGCCGCCGCTACTAGTTTTCTGAACCACCGGTGGCTACCACTACCGGTAGGCCCAAACTGGGCTGAACCGGTAACATTTCACCCCTGATTCAAACCCAAACTTCTGGCAAAACTTTCAATGTATGATTTTGGCAACTCAGTTATGATGTTGCAGGTAATCAGTCTGTGAGATTTTGCTGCAGCCACGGATAAGCTAATCCACAGTTTCATCTTTCTCGTTGCATAAGCAACATTTGCTGTGTTACTGACAGGTTAATTTTTTGCTTTCATGGAATTGGTCTGCAGGGCTTGTTCTTGGGCAGGCAAAATAAAGCCTTCAGTTTCTTTCTTCAGCTCCCCCGATCTCAACCAGCTTCACGTTAGCGTAGTATCTACAGGTATTGACTGTGCATAGGCTTTCTTTGTTTCAGTTCGAAACTTGGTGCTCAATTGTTTCCTTTCGATATTCTGCTTTCAATTTTGTTGTTTTTTTAAAATTACTATTGTTGTTGTTGTTGTTGTTGTTGTTGTTGTTGTTGCTGTTGTTGTTGTTGCTTTCAAGATTGTAGTTAGGCTTCAGAAACCTGATAGCTGGGCTTTAACCACTGACTAGATTTCAGTAAGCAGCTGAATGCAATCAATGCCCTGAGTTTTTTTGAAGAGTATATTGTGGACATTTCAACGCGATTAAAAACATTATAGACAGCTTTGTATGACCCCTCAATTGTTTACTGGAGCATTGGAAGTGATTCACACCCAGCTGAATTATACCGAGCATCAGCCTTAAGTAAAACTTCATTGTGTGAATTGGCTGAATGTGCCAACTTGCCAGAATTCTACATGAATTAAAAAAAGGGGGGGGGAGCTTGCAATCTTATCTGTGGAATGGTCCTCATCCGACAGATGGAGAGCTGCAGGGAAACGAGAAGATAATCGTTTGCTGCCTGATGGGCCACTGGTGATTGTTGATTAGGCGAGCACTGAAATAAATGCACATCGTTGAACATCTCTGGGATAGCCAGAAATCAAATGAAGCTATTAGCTCAATTGAGCATCGCACAGAAAGTGGTGAATATTCCCTGGGTATATCTTGCATGTCAACACAATTGAGAAGCAGAGAGATATTCCAAAAGAAGCAACATCTTGGATAATTATGGAGGGAATTATAAATATCAGTAGAAAGGAATATGCAAGAGGGGGGGGGGTTAATTAATCTTCTGGGCTAAAATAGTGCATTCGTATCTTTCTGTTTAAATTTGCAATATTTTCTTCTGGAACCTCCTGATCATTAGAACATTGTTTCTACATGGTTTCCTTGTCTTCCCTTAAATGGTACCTCAGGCCAGAGAAGAGTACCAGATTAGCAACTGAGGAAGTATTTTATTTATTTATTTATTTATTTTATTTGGGAATTCTTCTATGCCGCCCTACTCCCTAAGGACTCAGGACAGCATACAGCATTTTAAAGAACACCAAACAATAAAATCATTAAAAACAATTTTTAAAAAGTTAAAAAAGACATACAACACCATGCATACATGGGGGAGACCTCAGATGTAAAGTTGTCTCAGAACCCTGCCTGCAGGAAGAGCCATGTCTTAATGGCTTTTCAGAAGGCAAGCAAGGTGAGGATGATTCGGATCTCTGGGGGAAGATGGTTCCAGAGAGCAGGGGCCCCTACAGAGAAGGCCCTTCCCCTAGGCCCCGCCAGTTGGCATTGTTTGACTGACGAGACCTGGAGAAGACCCACTCTGTGGGACCTGACCGGTCGAAGGGAAGTATGAGGCAGAATGCGGTCCTGGAGGTAACCTGGTCTTAAGCCATGTAGGGCTTTAAAGATGATGATCAACACCTTGAATTGTACCCGGAGACCAATGGGCAACCAGTGCAACTGGCGGAGTATGGGTGTTACGTGGGTGTATCTTGACACACCCACCACAGCACGTGCAGCTGCATTTTGCACCAATTGTAGTCTCCGAATACTCTTCAAGGGTAGCCCCATGTAGAGCGCATTACAGTAGTCCAATCGGGAGGTGACAAGGGCAATTTTAATACTCATTCGTTCAGAGAGAATGGACATCAAGATGAAGAGTTGTTCAACCAATCTGTGAATCTGCTCCCATTGGATAGCAAAATGTTTTCTAGAGATGAAAGGATACTATCATGGAATATATAGATTCAAAGTAAACTTGGAGATCATCTAGTTGAACTCCAGGCCCACTGCAGAATCTATTACTACAGCATCCTGACAGTTGACCAACCAATTCCTTGAATGAAGGAGAATCTACAAGGTAACCCAGCTCTTACATTAGGAAATTGGCCCTGAAGCTCAGCTGAGGTCTTATTCTTTGCAGTCCCTTAATCTACCTCCAAATTTAGCCTACCACTTCTTTTTTTCTTGATTATTTGAATTGCGTATCAAATCTTAGAATTTAAATCAATCCCAAGTTTGATCCAGTGATCCATCAGCTGGTATGTCAGCTACTACCAGAAACGTGTATCAATAATTACTTATTTTTGGCCAATGACAAAGCCAAAAAGATGGCTTTATTTGGGCAGTCCAAAGTTTAATTAGAAGAAGAATTTAAACTGATACCTTCAGTTAACACTGTTCCCTCATACTTTTCCAAAAAAGCCACTTTCTGATGGCATTGGTCTTCATATTCAGCTAAGAATAAAATAACAAATATGGATAGATTGATATCCATATTTGTTATGGATTTGATCCATCAGAAGCCACTGAGATTTCTTCATAGCTGTCTGTTTGAATTCACGAGTCTTCTCTGGTGTCCATCAGCACTCTAATTTTTCTTAACACACAATAACTTCTTAGTCTAAGTGCACTTCCACATGAGGATTCTGTACTAGTTTCAAATATCTCTAAAGCTCTGGATTCCTATAACACCAGCAGGTTGGAGAGTTGAAATCACAAAGCTGGAGACTCATTCATTCATTCATTCATTCATTCAGTGAAAGTGAGACCAATCAGACTATATATGGGTCTCCCCCCTGGTTATGAATGCTAGATGTTTTTTTAACTTTTGTAGTTTTTAACTGTTATGATTTTTATATTGATAAATGGATTTGACATGGTATGAGCCGCCCAGAGTCCCCTGGGAGTTGGGCGGCATACAAATCTATTTAAATAAAACAAATAAATAAATAAATAAATTCATTCATTC
>JALIGW010000017.1:13725078-13914777 GCA_023053685.1 Diadophis punctatus similis
AAAAATAAGTTAATAATTTGAACATTCTACAGACATTTATAGTTATTCACTTATCCTCTTCCATCCAGTTCAGCAGAAAATAAAAATCTTTGTGTCTCCCAGCCATTTGCCTCTTTGCATTTTCAGTTTCAGTTTCATTTTCCCACGTGGCAAACCTAATCAGCTGTAGGTCGGGAATCTGCTAGTGACTTGCTTGGCTTTACAGGCTCTTCCCTCTTTGCTGCAAACAGGTAAATTGCTGGAAGACAGAGGCCAAAGGGTGGGGTGGCTGGGTGGGTGGGGCTACATTCAGTGTATAAGATGCACCCAAGTTTTCACCCTCTTTGGGGGGATAAAAAGGTGCGTCTTATACTCCAAAATACGGTAAGTCTATTGCTATTGCTATTAAAAGCCTCCAGTGATGGAGCACCCACAACTTCTGGCGGCAAGCCATTCCACTGATTAATTGTTCTCACTGTTGGGAATTTTCTCCTTAGTTCTAGGTTGTTTCTCTCCTTAATTACTTTTCCTCCATTGCTTCGTGTGCTGCCTTCAGATGCTTTGGAGAATAGGTTGAAACCCCTTCTTTGTGGAAGACCCTCAAATATTGGAAGACTGCTTCAGTGATCCTTGTTGCTCTTCTCTGCACTCTTTCCAGAGTCTCAACATCTGGAGGAGAGTGAGAGAGAAGAGAGAAGAGAGAAGAGAGAAGAGAGAAGAGAGACGGAGAGGGAGAGGGAGAGGGAGAGGGAGAGGGAGAGGGAGAGGGAGAGGGAGAGAGAGAGAGAGAGAGAGAGAGAGAGAGAGAGAGAGAGAGAGAGAGAGAGAGAGAGAGAGAGAGAGAGAGAGAGAGAGAGAGAGACCTATTTGAGTTGTATTATTCACCATTTAGACAGCATAGGTTCATTGTTTGGGGACAATATCTTAGTTGAACCCCTTCTAAAAATGCCATAATTCTTGGGGTTTTTTTCTTGATGATAGAACTTCTGTCTAGGTCTCAGGTGAGCCACATACACAAAATAAAGCAATAGTCTATTGAACTCCTATTGCTTGTGGAAAATTGATTATTCACCTTCTTTGAACATCTTCAAAGGATCACCAGGGAGCAGAGCACTTACAAAGTGAGAAGCCTAGACATTCATATCACATTGCTGACGTTTCTGGTACCGAAAGGGGTTTCCATATTTAAATCCTAAGATACAACAGTGGAGTCTGCAGTCCTTCTTTCTCCATGCAGAATTCTGCTGTGGTTATAGCAGAGACTCTAGACATCTTGCTCACAAAAAAAATGGCCCCACTGTTCTGGCCATTTTTGCAGTTAATGTAGTGAAATAACTACAGTATAAAGACCAGGGGTGGGCTGCTGGGGGTTCGCAGCGGTATGGGAGAACCACTAGCTAAGATTCAGTGCAGTTCGGAGAACCCCCAAATCCCATTCCTGGCTGGCCCCATCCACCCTGCCCCTCCCCTCTCAGGAGTCCCCACGCAGCCCATTTTGGATGCAGGTAAGTGCAGGGTGCACATGGAGGCTCGGGGAAGGCGAAAAATGGGCCTACCGGAAGTTCGGGAAGAGAGCCTCCGGAGCCTGGGGAGGCCGTTTTTGCCCCCCTAGAGGCTCAAGAAAGTGGTGCAGGAGGCCGATTAGGCCACACCCACCCAGCAACTGGGTAGAGAACCCCTTGCTAAAAATTTTGAAGCCCACCCCTGATAAAGACAAGAGATTGGCTGAAATGTTGACATTTGCATGCTGGAAGGAACTAGCGGACACACTGGTCAACTTCTCAGCCATAACATTGGGGCCATTTGTAGAGAAATGTGTGAAGATTGGGTTTGCTCACCCTAGGGATGAAGCCATTTTTTTTTGCTAAAAAACATTTTTTTGTTTAAAAAAAATAGAGGTTTTTACCCAGTCAATAGCCATGCCAAGAAGGCTATCAAGAAATCATCTCTCTAGGGTAGTCGAAGATTCTATGGACGTTAAGAACTTATTTAAAAATAGAGAACATTTCAAAGGGGTTTTTTTTGTATTAAACTTTCTGCATTGCTTCAACATATTTTCTCATAAAGTTCTTTGCCAGACACTTTACAACAGGGGTGTCAAACTCAAGGCCTGGGGGCAGGGGCGGGTTGCTCACTTACCTTGCTGATGGAGCCATGCACGCGCATCTCCACGCTTCGGGGGTGGGCATGCTCACTTTGCACGCGCGCCCCCTCGCATGATTTTGCTTCTGCACATGCACGGAAGCAAAATCGCGCCGAAATCTCACAAGGGGACGCACGAGAGACAGAGATTTCGGTGCAATTTTGCTTCCGCGCATGTGGGGAGGCAAAATCTCACCGAAATCTCATGCGCGCGTGCGTCCGCTCACGAGATTTCAGCACGATTTTGCTTCTGCGCATGTGCAGAAGCAAAATCGCCCGAAAATCGCGGGAAAAAAACGGCGACGTGCCGGGATGACTGGCAGAGAGGGCTCCGGAGTGGTTGCGAAATCCGCTGCTCCTTGCCGGAGCTGCGTACCGGACAGCTCCGGCAAGAACCCACCTCTGCCTGAGGGCCAGATCCGGCCCACAGGGTGCTTAGATCTGGCCCATGGGACCGCCCTGGAAACAGCGAAGGACCAGCCTGTGGTGCTTCTGTCAGTGAAAACAGAGCTTGGGAGGGCCATATGCACACACCCCCGAGCTCCATTTTCGCTGGCAGAGGGTTGCAGGAGGCCATTGCAGCCGGAAACGGAGCGCGGGAGCCTGTTTTTGCTGGCAGAGTGCTCAGGACTCCACATGTGCCCCTGACACAAGTGACGTCAAGCTGGCCATGCCCACCCTGTCCACACCCACCTCAGCCCCCCCCCGAGGTCAAACACAACCCTGCCCTCAATGAAATCGAGTTTGACACTCCTGCTTTAGAAGTTACCATGATCTGCTTCCTCCTTGCTATGTCTATCTTAAAAGGATTGCAGGGTAGAATTTTCAAAAATTAATTGTAAAATCCTACCAGTAGGTTTAATATCCTTCCAAAGATCTAACATCCAGGACACTTTTACCCCATCGGAGCCCCAAATGAAGTAACTACAGGAACCCTGGTTCTTAGCCATGAATCTTTAATGGAGTTGAATCAATTCAAATCTAATATTGTTGCCTTCCAATGTTAAATCTCCTATTCAGATTGAATCTTGCCACCTCCAATTCTTGAATCCAAATCAGATCTTGGCTGACTCCCACATCTTTTCGTAGGTTAAATGTATGAGCAGGACAATAGGAATGCAAATGCGGCAAGCAGCAAAGCTGGACTCAATTCAATAATCTGTAAACTTGTACGCATATATTATTACTCATAGCTGCATTCCGTTACATTCTGATAATCAGATGAAGGAGAGATGGATTTAGCAGTGCATGAAATGAGCGGGTCATTTTCCTGGCATAATTCACTCAGTATAGATTTATGCATAACTACTTTCTTCGGTGTCTGACAGATTTGTGGAATAAATTCACTTTAAATAGCTTTGGGAATGGGGCGAATGTGGAAAACATCATGACTGTTTCCCATTTTGTCAGGGGATATAAAATTCTCACGTTCGTGGGCCAGGAAGCTAAATTCTCTTTTTCTGACTCAGGAAAAGGATGGGAACAAAATCATTCAACTTATGTCCTTTCCTGCCCCTCTTTTGTGCATGGTGTCCATTACATTTCTCAGTGTAAATTCTGCTCAGGACGTTTGATTGGTTTCACTTGCCAATAAAATGACATCTGCCAAAGGTCATCATTTTCATTTTCATTTTGCATAATCCAATATTGTTATCTTGAGAAAGTTTAATTGTAGAGGTGATTGGATCTTTTGCTTCGGAAAACAATTTATGATAAAATAAACCCGAGTATAAAGTCTAATAATAAAATATTTATTTCGGTACAAAAAAAATATAAAAACCTAATACTTAATGATTATATCTTGACAAATTAAATACACATCCTTCTCAATGAAGGACTACAGCAGAAGTAAGGGAGGGGTACAAAGGAATTTCACATCTGCGCAGATCACATCCCATGTGACTGCTTCACTTTGCTAAGAACCTCTGGGTCATAGTGCCCAACATATGAATACATATGAGTACAGCTGATAATCAAAAAAATCACCCTGTGACAAATATAAACAAATTTTAGACATACTAACAATGAATACATGACTGTAGCATGCCCAGCGTAAACAAAAACTGTATCAGCTTCTTATACTTTTATTTTCAAAGTACTTTAGAACTTTAGAATCCGAATCTTGTTTGCTTGAAAGTTTGTTTGTTAATTTTTTATGCCATCCATCTCACTCTGAAAGAGATTTTGGGCTTTGGGCTATGTTGCTCTGTGATGTTGGATATCAATAAATATATTGATATGATAAATCTCTTTGGCTTATTGTAAAAATATGTCTTTCATTTACTACTCTCTTTTGGCTGCAAATTCAGACATGAGATCCACAAAGGACATTGCTCTTGTCATGCCGCAGCATATAACCTTTATATACTGTTGTTGCTCTCTAGCCCCATCTAGTGGCTGGAGAGACAAATACCAAGTATATTGTCGAAGCTGATCCCACCCCTTTACCCATCAGCCTACACTCTCAAATCAAGTGCATGCTGGGAAGCCAGACTCCATTTTCCTTTAGCATTTGGAGAAGGCAGAGGTACAAAGAAGAATCCATCTTAATCTGTGGTACATGGTCATCCAAGGACAAAGCCACATCCCACACACAGAGCATCGCTGATGAGATTTAGATTGCTTGCATTTATTAATTGTTATGTTCAGCAGTAACTCAATACTGCCTGTCTTGTATTTGGTTCTCATTGTATGTATCCCTATTTTCCCCAGTTTCACCATATCCTGTTCTTTCAATAAAGCATTCAGATCTATGCACACAGTCTGTTTTATTGGAGGATAGGTGGGTTTATGACGGAATAAGAATTTGCGGCTTGAGGCGATAAGATCTTTTCCTTTGAAACTAATCCCTATTAAATGAAACCCGAGAATAAAGTCTAAGTAATAAAATATTTATTTCAGTATAAAAGAATATAAAAAACTATAACCCCAATAGCTACATTTCTGCAATCTAAGAAAACACGTCCTCCCTCATCAGAGGACAGCAACAGAAGAGAAAGAATGATTCAAAGGAATGTTACACTTGCACAGATCACTCATCACGTGTCTGCCTTGCTAGGAATATCTGAATATCATAGAGTGTATCATAGAGTACAGCTGAAAATCAAAATTCGCATTGTGACTGTTTAGCTGCATGTCGAGCTGCACACAGACTAATGTGTAGTGAGGACAGAACAATTGTGAAGATTCCATCCTGTCACGTAGTGAATATTGTCAGTTGTATGTCTATGCAGGGTGATGCACCCCTATCTAATATTATGGTACATTCCAATACAGGCAGAACACGTGATATGAGTTGTACGCATGTGTGCATTCCTAAACCACCATTAATTCTCTTCTGCCTTAGCTGTTGACCTGAACGGTCGTGTTTTCTTAGCAAAGATGTAATTACTCAGGATTTATTGTTTTTGTACTGAAATAAATACTTTCTATTAGACTTTAATCTCGGATTTATTTCTAACTGTCTGAATTCCAAGAAAAGATCTAAATCGCCTCTATGAGATATAATTCTCATCCTCAACACATCCTATAGAGAGAAGAGAACAGGCTGGACTACTGCATCATAGACTGTAATTTAGTCTCATTTGCAAATTAACTGTCCTGCCGCATAACATTTATAGAATTAAAGTCCACCATCCATTCCACAGAAGCAAGGCAGGGAGACAAACCTAAGAGACTCCCCAAGATGAGCATGGGAGCCTGACAAACTGGTTCAGCCATTCGGCCCAGTTCAACACAAGGGAGAGACACTTGCTCGTCAATTAGATGCCAAAGAGGACCTTTGCAAAGGGTGATGACTGCACTCAGCAAGAACAGGGAGGATTTGGGGCATTTCAAGAAGAATTGCAAACATTTTTATGAACCTGCAATTGCCTTCTCTAGAACTGGAGCCGAGTGAAGACAGGATACCAATTTCTATGCCTGCCATTTTGATTGCTTCTGATAACAAAAAGATGGGATGAGGTAGGGGGCAATGAAAAAAAACTACTGGTTACGGTTGTTGCTAAATTATTGGATATAATTTGCAAAGTGGAAGGAACACTTGCTAGTTTCATTGGTCAACTGTGGGAGCAACAGATTCTCTGGCCAAAGCATTAAGTCTAAATGGTGCCACATCAGCGGCCTTACACCCTCACCCCAATTTTGTGTTTCTAACACATGTTACTGGTGTCCCGACTTTGTGTAACGGGAATGAGGGGTCTGATGACCTTTACTCTGTTAGATGCTGGAGGAAAACACTCACCTTCTTGAAGTCCGATAACGTGCAACTCGTCCAAGGACGTTTGAGCAATCTTTTTGATTGCCTCCATCCACCTTCTCCATTGTCTTCTACTTCTTTCAGCTTCGCCAAGCATAATCATTTTTCCTCCTCTATCACATTCACCCCACGTACCCAAGGTATGAGTTTCTGCTTGCTGATTGTAGCCTCAAGGGAGCAGTCACTTTTTATTTGTTACAAGATAGATTAATTGGTTCTACTTGCAGTCGCTGATACTCTTAGCACAAAAAGTGCCTCCAACCCCATCTTTCAAAGGTGTCTATCTTCTTTCGCTTGTTCTTTGTCAGCTTTCACAACCTCACTTCACTAGAAAGGCACCCCTTTAATTGTTCCGATCTTTGTTATTATTGAACTACCCCAATCAGCCTGGATCTTCTTTCAGCTGCTTATTCATTCTTCCCTAAGATTGATGTGTATGGCTATATCAGATGACTTTATTTATTTTATTTTATTTATTTATTTATTTTGTCAAGTATGTATTTGATAGTATACATAAGTATAACATTATTTGAGTACATGAGATGGGTACAAATACAAGGGAACATTTGGACAGGGATGGTAGCAGTGGTGGGTTCCTACCGGTGTGGTCTACTCTATAGCACCGGTAGCGGCCCGCTGGTGACATCACAGTACAGGTGTGGCCGGTTGCCGGTGCCTGGGTGCCGCCATTAAAAAAAAAATTTAAAAAAATTTTTAAAAAAATTTCTTCTGCGCATGCCCAGAAACCTGACAATTAAGTCTTTCCCCGTCCCTTCACTTGAAAATAATAAGAAGCTCACACTTGACACTTTTCCTTCGCTTTTGCCTAAAGCTTCCCAAAGTGGGCGTTTTCCGAAAGCTTAACTTTTTATACTGTTAATTTTATACAGTTTTATACTGTTATTCTTTAGACGAAAACATTGAGGACTGTTCAAAGATACTGTTCTTTTAACAGTCCTCAATATTTTTGCCTAAGGAATCCATGACTGAAACCAAAAATGCTGTATGAGACTTGCTTGTCTTTTAACTATAGCATTTTCTGCATATAAAGGTTGCTGTGTTGCCATGGTGTAACACGCACTTTGTATGCAAAGCTTTTTATGTAAGGTATAAAATAGCAAAAATAGTAGTAACATCTCTCTGAAATTACTAATATATGACCGGCAAGCCACGCCCACCCAGTCACATGGCTGGCAAGCCATACCCACAAAAATACGCCACGCCCACAGAGTGGTAGTAAAAAATTAGGAACCCGCCCCTGGACGGTAGGCACGCTGGTGCACTTCTGCATGCCCCTTACTGACCTCTTAGGAATGGGGTGAGGTCAACAGTCAACAAACATGATGCTTGCTTGTTTATTAATGATACTTAATATGATTGTTATTGGGACTGCAATGCAGGTTTAGGCTTAGACACTTTAATGAAACATTTCTAACAGCAAAATAACTTGACCGGACTTAGCCGTGTAGTTTCTTTAGTATCAGCATGTGATATCCATGACACCACTGGATTCTTTGGAGATCAGGCCTGCTCCAGCCTTCAACAAGTGCTTTACTTCGACACCCTTTATACTTCGTAAAAGGGAATATAATCACCCATGATTATTTGCTAGATATATTTGAGTATAAATTGAAAAAATGAGTCAACTTCTGGTTGAAAAAATACTGTTTTGGATTGGGTCAAACTCTGTACCTTGCTTTTGAAGTTGATTTTCCCTTTCTCTGGCAATAAATCTTGAGTGAAGAAAACCACCCTACATTAGGCAGCTGGATTCTGAAGGCATCTGCACAGCCTCTCATCTTTATGAGTTCTGGGAAGGAAGGAAGGAAGGAAGGATAGAAGGATGGAAAGAAGGAAGGAAGGAGGGATAGAAAGAAGGAAGGAAGGAAGGAAAAAAGGAAAGAAGGAAAGAAGGAAGGAACGAAAGAAGGAAGGAAGGAAGGAAGGATGGAAGGAAGGATGGAAAGAAGGAAGGAAGGAAGGAAGGATGGAAGGAAGGATGGAAAGAAGGAAGGAAGGAAGGAAGGAAGGAAGGAAGGAAGGAAGGAAGGATGGAAGGAAGGAAGGAAGGAAGGATGGATGGATGGATGGATGGATGGATGGATGGAAAGAGGAAAAAAGGAAGGAAGGAAGGAAAAAAGGAAGGAAGAAAGGAAGGAAGGAAAGAAGGAAAGAAGGAAAGAAGGAAAAAAGGAAGGAAGGAAGAATGGATGGATGGAAAGAAGGAAAAAAGGAAGGAAGGAAGGAAAAGGAAGGAAGGAAGGAAGGAAGGAAGGAAGGAAGGAAGGAAGGAAGGAAAGAAGGACAAAAGGAAGGAAAGAAGGACAAAAGGAAGGAAGGATGGATGGATGGATGGATGGAAAGAAGGAAAAAAGGAAGGAAGGAAGGAAAAAAGGAAGAAAGGAAGAAAGAAAGGAAGGAAGGAAGGAAGGAAAGAAGGAAAGAAGGAAGGAAGGAAGGATGGATGGATGGATGGAAAGAAGGAAAAAAGGAAGGAAGGAAGGAAAAAAGGAAGGAAAGAAGGAAAGAAAGAAAGAGGGAAGGAAGAAGGATGGAAAGAAGGAAGGAAAGAAGGAAAAAACAAAGGAAAAAAGGAAGGAAGGAAGGAAGGAAGGAAGGAAGGAAGGAAGGAAGGAAGGAAGGAAGGAAGGAAGGAAGGAAGGAAGGAAGGAGACCTCATTTGGAGGAAGCTAGATATATTCTTGTCCACAGCAAACTATAATGAGGGCAAACTGATGACCTTGTGGGGCAATATCATAATGCAAATTCCATCCATTCATATGTGGAACCCAACATCTGACTAAAGTACATACTGTAAATCACATTTGTGTGATAACCTTATTGTGTACATCCCACCATTTGCCATCTTGCTGCCACCCACCCCCTTAAATGCCCACGGCAGGAAAAGTCTCATTCCAATGGGTGTTCTGAGCTAGGGCAGTCAATCAATTTTATTTTAAATCTACAAGTTCAATATTTTAATTGTGTTATGCAATATTGTCTCATAAATTTCTAAGTAGACAGACGTTATGAAAGGCAGAAAGGAAAATGCTGGGGTGACCACACATACTACTCCTTGCTCCTCACTCCATTATAATGCTAAGAGAACAGAGAATCTGGGCAATGGGCAACCTGGAAGTGAGGAGAAACTTTCTGACGGTGAGAGCGATCAACCAGTGGAACAGCTTGCCAGCGGAGGTCGTGAGAGCCCCAACACTTGCGACCTTCAAGGGGAGACTGGACTGCCATCTGTCTCAAATGGTGTAGGAACTCCTGCTTGAGCAGGGGGTTGGACTAGATGACCTACAAGGTCCCTTCCAACTCTAATAATAAATCTAAATCTAAAATCTAAATCAATGCAATTCTCCCACAACTGGCATGTCAAATGCCATAAAAACGTCTCCTTAAGCTTTTTGTATCTGGAAAGCAGCTTCAGGTCTTAAGTAAGTAAATAAGTCTTTAGGTGAACTTTTGAAATAAGCACTAGCAAACAAAGTTGTTTGAAGTAAATAGGATGATATTATGAGACAGGCATGACATTCTAACCTAGTTTGCTTGCAGTGACATTAGTAGGAATGCTTGGGGTCCAAATTCTTAATTGGTTGGAGTGGTGTTGTGGAATATTGTTTTGCTTTAAAAATAAAATGTAAGTATGTCAAGCCAAGGTATGAATCATTCCAATTTTTAAAATTAAGTCCCATGAAGCTAGTTAACAGAAGAAGAAGAAAAAGGTAGTATTAACAATACAATCTAACCCAGTGGTGATATCCAATTTTTTTTTACTACTGGTTCTGTGGGCGTGGCTTGGTGGACATGGCTTGGTGGGCATAGCAGGGGAAGGATACTGCAAAATCTCCATTCCCACCCCACTCCAGGGAAAGGATATTGCAAAATCCCCATTTCCTCCCCACTCCTGGGGGAAGGATACTGCAAAATCCCCATTCCCACCCCACTGCAGGGGAAGGATACTGCAAAATCCCCATTCCCACCCCACTCCAGGGAAAGGATATTGCAAAATCCCCATTTCCTCCCCACTCCTGGGGGAAGGATACTGCAAAATCCCCATTCCCACCCCACTGCAGGGGAAGGATACTGCAAAATCCCCATTCCCTCCCCACTCCTGGGGGAAGGATACTGCAAAATCCCCATTCCCACCCCACTCCAGGGGAAGGATACTGCAAAATCCCCATTCCCTCCCCACTCCTGGGGGAAGAATACTGCAAAATCCCAATTTCCTCCTGATCAGCTGGGACTTGGGAGGCAGAGAATAGATGGGGGCGGGGCCAGCCAGAGGTGGTATTTGCCAGTTCGCTGAACTACTAAAAATTTCTGCTACCGGTTCTCCAGAACCTTTCAGAACCTGCTGGATTTCACCCCTGAACCTGAAAATTAAAAATCATGCTAATAAAAAGGCAAAATCACAACATATTGGTTCAAGATATTGAAAGGATGACAAACAACCGAGTACACGTACCCTTGATAACCTTCGTTCTACCCACATATGATAAAAATGGAATCTGTTACATGCAGAAGCATATGCCACATGTATAAAAGAGCTATGGATCAGAAATCGTCTACCTCTATAGTCCAGTCCTATATTCTGAGAGGCTTAGAAAATCTGCACAAACCTTCAAGCCCCAGCACAATGTAGGTTGGTTCAGAGATTTTTCAGAGATTTCAGAAATTTCAGAGTTTTTGTCACCACATTATTTAAAAAAAAGATGTCGAGACTTTGGAAAGAGTGCAGAGAATAGCAACTAAGATGATTAAGGGCCTGGAGAATAAAACATATGAAGAACCATTGGGCTGAACTGGGAGCAACCCACCACTGGGCAGGACAAGAAGCAATGGATGGAAACTAATCAAGGAGACAACCAACCTAGAACTAAGGAGAAATTTCCTAACAAGGAGGACAATTAATCAGTGGACTGACTTACCTTCAGACGTTGTGGGTGCTTCATCACTGGAGGCTTTTAAGAAGAGACTGGACAGCAGTGGTGGGTTCCTACTGGTGCTGTCCGGTGCTCTGTTCCGGTAGGGGCCAGCCGATTGCGTAATGTCAGCATGACGGCTCCAATGCTTTCTTTGCCGGTCCGTGCACGCCGCCATCTTTTTTTTTGGAATTTTTCACGGTTTTCGGCTCTCTGCGCATGCACAGAAGTAAAATTGTCCTTCTGCGCATGCGCAGAGAGCCAAAATCGCGCAAGAGGACACGCGCGTGCACGCACACAACATCGTGATGCGCACTGGTAGGAGAAGGTAAGAGGAACCCGCCCCTGCTGGACAGCCATATGTTTGAAATGGTATGGGGCAGGGGCGGGTTCCTAATTTTTTTACTACCACTCTGTGGGCGTGGCTAATTTTGTGGGTGTGGCTTGCCAGCCATGTGACTGGGTAGGTGTGGCTTCTCGGACTGCTGAAGGGAAGTCGAGTTTCAGGCACTGCTCATGCGCTGCCTTCCTACCCCACAGTGAGTCCAAGCAGGGGAGGATGGCTGAGGGAGCCTGTGAGATGCTGAAAGAACGGGCGGCAGGAGCTATCTCCATTCCCCTCCCCTCAGCAGCTCGAGAAGCCTCAAACGTGCAAAAATGCCTAGGATCATCACCGCGTGTTCGTGGCTACTCGGACTGCTGAAGGGAGAGGAACTGAGATAGGTCCTGCCGCCCATTCCCCCTCCCCTCAGCAGCTTGAGAGGCCTCAAACGTGCGAAAATGCCTAGGATCATCACCACACGTTCGTGGCTTCCCGGACTACTGAAGGGAGGGGAATGGAGATAGCTCCTGCCGCCCGTTCTTTCAGCATCTCACAGGCTCCCTCAGCCATCCTCCCCTGCTTGGACTCACTGTGGGGTAGGAAGGCAGCGCATGAGCAGTGCCTGAAACTCAACTTCTGGGCATGCACAGAAGAAAATTTTTTAAAAAAATTAAAAAATGCTTAAAAAATGGCGGCGCCCAGGCACTGGCAACCGACCGCACCGGTACTGTGATGTCACCAGCGGGCCGCTACTGGTGCTATAGAGTGGACTGCACTGGTAGGAACCCACCACTGGTATGGGGTCTCCTGTTTCAGCAGGGGGTTGGACTGGATGACCCCCAAGAACCCTTCTGACTCTATTATTCTGTATTCTGGGAGATGCTATTGTCATTTCAGGCCTGTCCAGGATGCCTCTGTGAAATCTTTAAATCTATTTGGTGGCAGGCTATTGTAAAACCATCCATCAGTTGCAATTGCCAGGAGTCATTCTCTTGTCTCTTTGATAAACACACAACACAGCTCCCAAAGTGTGATCAGTAATATGTATAGTTCCCCTGTTTTTGTTCTTTGTGAGGTCTCTGTTTTGCAAGTGACAAGCGCAGGGGTGGTGATTCTACCCACATGTCTCTTTGATAAGGCAAGCTGAATGAACTTTGCTTCCCAGTTGTAGAAAGACACTTTGTGTGGTTCATGTGAGGCCAGAGGACAAGTTTACCTGCTCTGTGGTTAAACTACCGAGGACTTTCAAGGAAGCCTCAGAACCATCAAGGAAAATATGACATCTGAGCAACTGCATACTGTATGTTGTCACACAATCTGAGCTATGAGAGAAACGTTTTCCTTGATGTTAGAGGACGTTCAAGGAGAAAATATGAACACGGAGACTTACATTTATAGATGCTATTTCATCTGTGGAAGGCATTGCTCTGACTGAGCAATTGGTTCTTGCAAGAGAGAGAGAGAGAGAGAGAGAGAGAGAGAGAGAGAGAGAGAGAGAGAGAGAGAGAGAGAGAGAGAGAGAGAGAGAGAGCTCTTAAGAAGAGCCGAGGTGGCGCAGCAGTTAGAGTGCAGTACTGCAGGCTACTTTAGCTGACTGTGATCAGCAGTTCAGCTGTTCAAATCTCACCGGCTCAGGGTTGACTCAACCTTCCATCCTTCCGAAGTAGGTAAAATGAGGACCCAGATTGTTGGGGGCAATATTAATGTACATTGCTTACTGGTGTAAACCGCTTAGAGAATGCTTGCACTTTGAGGCAGTATATAAGTCTCACTAATAAAATAAATAATAAATAAACAATCAAACGGAAACTGTTGTTGCAGGGCACATATTCTGTAGGTGACAGTTCTTATATGGCTTATAAAAGTTCAAATTCTCAATATCAATGATTCTTTAATCTTTTGGGGAGGAAGAAGACCAGGCTCCAAAACCTAAGAAAGACGTGCCGAGATTCTTCTAAGTAGTTTCCTTTATTGTTTCTTGCCTACAGTCAGAAACCTTGTCAATTTGAAGCAACTACTTCCATCATTAAATATACATTCTGAGAACATCTAGGGAGGAGCCTATCTTATTGCTCTTCCTCCCAACCAGCAACTATCTAAACTTCCCTATCTCTTGCTCCTCTGGAATGTGACCCCCTCCCTCCTGGGAATTCAGACTACATTCCACCACAATGTTGCACCAAAAATAGGGCTGGGCAATTTTACATGATAATTCTAAAAGAGTGCATTGAAATCTGTGAGAGCCCAAACATTGCAGATGTCTGAAATTCTTTAGCAGTTTCTTTTTCCCAAGTCTTTTCTTAAGAACATCTGCTGATCCCTGCCAGAAGCTCACTGATTTCCCATGCTTTCCCAAAGAAGGAGATTGTGAAATAACTCTCCCCATTCACCCCCACCCCCAATGAGGAAGTATTAACTCCCAAGGAGGGTACAGTGGGATAGAGATATATGAAACCAAAAGGAAAAAAACAACAACTACTGTCAGTCTGCTCAACCACCTGTCAACTGTCCAGTTGGCGGATCCAGAAAAAGAAACTCCTGGAGCATTATTTTACCAAGAGTATAAACTGGGTTTCCCAGTTGCAATGTATGGCTGTGAAAGTTGGACCATAAGGAAGGCTGAGCGCCAAAGAATTGAGGCCTTTGAACTACGGTGCTGGAGAAGACTCCTGCAAGTCCCTTGGACTGCAAGGTGATCAAACTGGTCAGTCCTAGAGGAGATCAACCCTGACAGCTCTTTAGAAGGCCAGATCCTGAAGTTGAAGACTCAAATACTTTGGCCATCAAATGAGAAGGAAGGACTCACTGGAGAAGAGCCTAATGCTGGGAAAGATTGAGGGCAAAAGAAGAAAGGAACGACAAAGAATGAGGTGGCTGGATGGAGTCACTGAAGCAGTCGGCGTGAGCTTAAATCGACTCCAGAGGATGGCAGAGAACAGGAAGGCCTGGAGGAACGTTGTCCATGGGGTCGCGATGGGTCGGACATGACTTCACAACTAACAACAACAATAAACTTTACTGAATAAATCCACATTGGCACAGAAGAAGCAAAACCAGCTCTGAGTTTCCCACACAAACAACTGCATAGTTTATTTCCCCTTTCCCCATGGGCCACCCACAGTCCATCATGTCCACTAATCATTTCTGTTCATTTAGTTTTGAGAACTAGCCAATCACGCTGTGGCATCTGCTCTGGGTGTCCTTGGGGGGGGGGAGAAAGCAATGTCTCATGGCAACCAGCCATACTTGGAGGCCATTCCCCCCACCCTTGCATTACAATCCCCTCCATTCTTTCTCAAGCTGCAAGCAAAGCAGAATATAGGTGAAAGTTTGAATCAGTCTTCACACCACTTACAGGCCTAATGCCACCTCAAAACTCTTTAAAGACAGCTTCAAGGGCTCTGGGAAGCAGATGGCAACCTTTTCTGAATGGGAGAAAATGTCTACAAAATTGGAAGACAGCTTTTAATACTACTGGCATGTTAATTTAAGCACTGCATCTTTGGGAGGAGTACACCACCTTGAAGAGGCAACCCCTTTCCTACACATGATAGATCAACTACAGGGACTACTATGTCCTGTCGTCATTTAATTCAATTAATTTAATTAAAAGTTCTTATAGGCCGCCCAATCCCATAGGACTCAGGGCGGCGTACAATAGGAATAAGAACAATACAATGAAAAACATGACAATTTAAAATATAACGTCATTTTAAAAACCATTCATTCAGGGGGGAATCCGATCTTCATCATGCAATCTTGGGCAGCTTAAATGAGATTGATGCTGACTGGGCTTATATGTCTATGGAGATTCTCAGTCATCCAGGTCATGGTTGTCCCAAAAATGCTTTTTCAAAAGGCAACTGGACTGTTAACGGGGAGGAATAAATCCTCCGGAGGTCGATGGATCTTTGCTTCCCTTTTGAAGTCATTCTCATTAGAAAATAAAACCGAGATTCAAATCTAATTAACAAAATATTTATTTCAGTAGAAAATAATAAAAAGAATCCTTATTAAGCTACATCTTATCGGCTAAAGAATAAATCACTTCTGCTTTCGGCAGAAATGGCAGAAGAGAAGGAAGGAGTTGACTTTAGGAATGCAGACATGTGTAATAGAATATATCATACGTCTGCTTGACCATAAATGCAAGAAACAGTAGAAAACATAGAGATGCACAAACTGACAATATTCACATCGTGACATGGACTTCTGAAGAACCATGCAGAACCATTCTGTAGAACTGAAGAAGCTTTTTGGATGAGAAGCGAAACATTTTCAAGGGGAAACAAAGACCAGTTGCCTTTTGAAAAAGCACCTTTGGATAGGGCATAGAGTTAGGAATTTTGTCAATGAAAGAGTTTCTTTTCATGTGTTCTACAGCCTCCACTTTCACATAACAAGAGACGTCTCACCAAACAGAGCCTATTCAGAAGGAGCCTGGATTCGGTAAAGTTTCCGATTCAAGTCCTAATGACGCTGTGAAAATGTCTGGTTTATAGAGGATGATTGCTATATGCCCAAGAGCATCAATATATTTGAGTGCATCCTTTCCCATGGGATCTAATTAAGAAGATTCCTAAAGATGATTTTGCATCAGTGATGTTACACACTCAGTCCAAAGCAGCAGATTAAGATAATGTGAGTCTTTTCTTCAAAGGGACTCCAACAGGAATCAGTTGGAGTCTGACATATTCCCCCCTTGTGAACAAAATTTCTGGCTAATGTCTTTCTGGTTAGCTTTATTTGCATGTGCTTATGCAAGAAATTAAGACAAAGGATTGGTCCCTGTTGTCTCTTCTGGTACAGGAGCCATTAGGACAGCAGATAGGAGGGAAGGGCTAACAGGAGAGACCAAATGTTATAGTGCAACAAAATCAGTTCCATTTTCCTAAAGAAAGAAGAGGAGAGGAGAGGAGGGGAGGGGAGGAGAGAGGAGGAGAGGGGAGGAGAGGAGAGGGGAGGAGGGGAGGGGAGGGGAGGGGAGAAGAGGGGAGGGGAGGGGAGGGGAGGAGGGGAGGGGAGGAGAGGAGGGAGGGGAGGAGAGGAGGGGAAGGGAGGGGAGGGAAGGAGGGGAGGGGAGAAGAGGAGAGGAGAGGGGATGAGGGGAGGGGAGAAGAGGAGAGCAGAGCAGAGGAGGGAGGGGAGGAGAGGAGAGGAGGGAAGAGGAGAAGGGAGGATTAGGAGTAGGAGTAGGAGTAGGAGAAGGAGAAGGAGAAGGAGAAGGAGACCATTAATATTACATTAGTATTGCAGGTTTATATTCTAGATGGATAGTAGGAGAGTCCAGGGATGAAAACCTTTGTCTCCAAAGAACATCTAAGCAACAAGAAGCAAAAATCTGACTTAGAACCACACATTGAAAGATTTAGCTCTCTTCTGGGTGAAAACTGAATGGGGAAGGCAGTTGTCATCTCCAAGACAAGTTTTTGGGTCAGAAATGATCTCCTCGCATATTTCAATGAGTAGGAGTGTCACGCAGTGATTATTGCCTGTTATATGTATATGCTGGGAGAAGCATCCCTATCTAATATAATGGTTTATTCCTGAGCACGTGATTGATATTTTCTTGTACGCATGTACACATTCCTTTCTCCATTCATTCCTTCTGTTCCTAGCTTCTGTCGAAGCAAGACCTATTTTTATATCAGAAATGTAGACTAATGAGGATTTATTGTTTTGTACCGAAATAAATATTTTTACTTAGACTTTTAAACTGTGGTTCTTTTCTAATGCCTGATGTCCGGGAAAAGATCTATTTCTCCTTGTGAGATAAATTTTGCCTCCATCAAGGAGAGCCTAGAAGCAGCACCTCTAATGCCTGAAACAAGCAAGAGGCTCTCATGTCTATGGAGGGGACAGCAGCCCATGGGGGAAATGGGTGCAGAAGAGAAAGAATTTCCTGCATATCCTTGGGTTTCTTCTCCCCGGGCTGCTGTTCTCTCAACTGCCATGAAAACATGTCTATCAGCCAAGAGCTGATCGGCTGTGGCACATAAGCTTTCGAAGAATTCCCCAGCCTGAGGGTTGGCAGCAATCCTTTTGTGATAATTGGGAGGAAAACAGCTGGGTGGTGGTGGTGGTTAAGGGAGAATTCAAGGAGAAGCAGCAGAAGAGACCTGAAGGCCCCTGTTCTCTTGTTTTGCCTTTTAAAAATAATAATATTTTTTTTAAAATTAAGTTTCATGATAAAATAAAATCATGGAAGAAACAAAGTTAGAAAAAACAAGAAAGAGAAAAAGTACAAAGGATAAAAGAAGAAGACGGAGGGAAAAGGAAAATCAACAACTTTCTTTGGTGCAGTAGATTACAAAAATAATGTAATGGCTGCGAAGTGAGTCTCATCCAATTTTATGTTTTTTTTTTGTGATGGTTGTTAAGCAAAACTCTGCAGTCATCGTTGGCCTTTTGTTTTTTTCATTTCCCAACATTTCAAGTCCATTCTATCACGATCTCTTCTGAGTTATTTCTCTTCCTTGAGATCCCTTCTGCCTCTCTAAAAGGCTCCCTAGATGCTGAGTAGTGATCTGGTCCATTTCTGCAAGAGATGCTCACTTTCACTCTAGGGAGGACCACTGGTGTGAAGTTCTCCTTTAATCTAAGGCATTCAGATTTCAGAATCAAATCTGAACTTGGAAACCTGTTCAGGTTTCCTATACTCAACTATACTCAACTTAGAACTATAATTGGGTTCAGAAGTTCTGTAGGCACGTAAGCAAGGAAGCTGCTTAAGTGAGTCCCATCTGATTTTATGACTGTTGTGACAGTTGAGTGGTGTTGATAGCATGGTGTGGTGGCCTAGTGGTGAAGACGCTCGCCTCCCACTCAGAAGGTTGAGAGTTCAATCCTAGGTAGCAGATGTTTCTCTCCTCTAGGACGCAAAGAAACAGATATCTACTGTGAACTCCACATGGTGTCAGGAAGGGCATCCGGCCAGTAAACCCTCAACTCCATCCAGTCATCCCAACTCTGCCGCAAATAGGGACAACAGGATCATATAAATAAATAAATAAAAGGGAGTTAAAGGAAGTACTGCAGTTGAAAGCTAAGCAAATCAGGCAGTCATTAAGCAAATCTGGCTCCACCCACTGATATTGCTTGTCAGATGCTGGCTGGGAAGGTTGGAATTGGCAATCACATGATCCTGGGATGCTGCAACCCATTGTAAATACATGTCTGTTGCCAAGGGTTCACATTGGGGATGTTGCAACTGTCATAAGTGCAAGAGGTGGCGCAGCGATTAGAGTGGGGTACTGCAGGCCACTTCGGCTGACTGTGATCCGCAGGTCAGTGGTTCAAATCTCACCGTCTCAAGGTTGACTCAGCCTTCCATCCTTCCGAGGTAGGTAAAATGATGACCCAGATTGTTGGGGGCAATATAAATATACATTGCTTACTGGTGTAAACTGCTTAGAGAGTGCTTGCACTGTGAGGCGGTATATAAATGTCATAAATAAATAAATAAATAAATAAATAAATAAATAAATAAATAAATAAATAAATAAATAAATAAATAAATAAATAAATAAATAAATAAATAAATAAATAAGAGCCAGTTGTAAGTCACTTTTTTCAGTGCCATTACAACTTTGAACTAAACAAATGGTTATATGTCAAGTACTACTTGTGTAGTTCATTTAATAAAACAATGTGTTTGTTTGTTTGTTTGTTTGTCTGTCTGTCTGTCTGTCTGTCTGTCTGTCTATCTATCTATCTATCTATCTATCTATCTATCTATCTATCTATCTATCTATCTATCTATCTATCTATCTATCTATCTATCTATCTATCTATCTATCTATTATCTCCTGTTTCTAAATGACCCATCTCCCTTAGAGAGGGACTTAAAATATGCATTGGGTTTGTGACTGGCCTACATATTCTACACATTCATGATAATAATAACAACAGTATTAGTTCATTATGAAGTTCCTCGTGAATGTGTTTTAAACTGGTTAAAAAGCATACGATAGGACCTGCCTATGGGCTCTTAACAATGTAAGTAAAGAGAGAATAAAGTAAAAATGTAAAGAAATAAATGGATAAGGAAGGGTCTCACACACACACACCTCCCTTGAAAATGATCAGTCAGAAAAATGGTAAGAGATAGATCTCTCAGAGAATAAACTGGCCCACAATGTGTGGAGAAGAGACAGGCTATTGTTGTTGATATCGTTGTGATTTCTATTGCGGTTGTTAATATTTTTCTAGAAACAACTAAAAATATTGATTTGCTGATCTGATAGTTGCTGTTTACCAGTGATCTGCTAGGACGAAGTTCCTAATCCAGATGTTTTCAACAATAGAGCCCATAAGCTCTAGTTAGCACAGCTGAAGTTGAGAAGCGATGAGAACTGTAGTCCAAAATGACTGGGGTCTTCTATCACCAGCAATGATCACCGCATGACCTGTCCGGAAAGCAAAGCACTGCTTCATTTTAATTTGCCTTTGTTTCTTCTGATTGGCCTCGGTATGTGGTCAAGTCTTGTTGGCTGGTTAGCAGGAGCAGATCATTACATTCACGATTAGCTGGAATCACTCTGAGGAAACCAAAGGCAGAGCAGCCACAGCATGAACAGAAGAGAACAAAAATAGAACAGAGTTTTGCAGAAACCGTCTCTATCCCCAGAGCCCATTTTCATCTCTGCAAGAGAAATAAGCCAATTTCAATATCAGGACTAGTAAAATAAGTGAGAAAATGTGATAATAGAGGAGAGCAAAATAGCCATCCAGGCAAAGAGACAAAGCCAATGTTCTGACCCAGCTCCCAAACACGACAGTTGTAGTTAATGAAATGTTCCCTTTATTTGCAGCTGTTCTCTCTCTCTCTCTCTCTCTCTGTCTCTGTCTCTGTCTCTGACTCTGTCTCTGTCTCTCTCTCTCTCTCTCTCTCTCTCTCTCTCTCTCTCTCTCTCTCTCTCTCTCTCTCTCTCTCTCTCTCTCTCTCTCTCTCTCTCTCCACACACTTGCAAAGGAAGTCCTGGAAGGTGTGCTCGCTTTCTTCCAGCAGCACGCACGTGCACGCGCGCACACGCGCCCACACACACACTCAGAAGGCGCTGCAGATTTCAAGAAGAATTCTGATAATTTCCAGACATGATTCAGATGTGCATGCTATCAGTGATGGACTAGCAGGGAGATGAACAGTTGTCTGCCACACCTATTTGTCTCCGGCCCCTGCCTTTTATCCCCAGAGCTAAGGTGAGGCTTCATTAGCAGTGGTGGCTCTTCTGTCCCAAGGACCGGCCGATAGATTTCCATTGCTCTCCTCTTCTCTGCCTTCTGTGCATCCGCACATCAGGCACTGGACCCAGATGTTCCTCCTCTTCCTCATCAGCCACCTCCAGACCTGGGAGCTGTTGACTCTCCATCTGAGGGCTGATGGATGGCCCAGCCTCCATCTCTGTCTCTTGTCTCTATCTTTGACAGCTCCATTCCCTCTCCCCCCTCGGGGCTCTCAGATTGCCTCGATGCTGGCCGTGACTCTCACGCCTCCTCCTCCTCCTCTGATTCAGCTGCCGAAGGGGCCGGTGACCGAACAAGCTACAAAAGCCAATAAATTGGGTTCTTCTTGATCCTGAGTCACTGTAACAAAAGGCTAGTGAGATAAAGACATTTTGATCTCTTTCTCTGTCTATGATATCAGATCTGGGAGTGAGGCTCTCTGTTATCTTTGAAGGAATGGATCTTGGCTCATCCTACTGCCTAGCTCCTGGGATCTTGCACTGTAACTTTGGATATGATTAGGTAAAGCAACCAAGTGCAAAATTGTTGATGTGTCAGTATCAAGAGTCTGAAAAACCACCGAGGTCTCTCTATAAGGCAGTAGCCCCCAACCTTTTGGGAACCAGGCACCGGTTCTGTAGAGAGAGGTTTTTCTGCAGACTGGAGGGGTCGTGGTTTCGCGTGATTCCTGCATCCTGTGGATGAGGCTTTGCTTGTTTGCACAGACCAGTTTCTGGCATGCCACGGCCCAGTGCTGGCCCATGGACCAGAATTTGGGGACCCCTGCTGTAAGGGACACTGAAACACAGAGAGGTCATGTTTATTTTGTGATGAAGACTTTTGAAGGACAGGAAATACATCTATTAACAGCTCCAGATTGCACTAGTGGTTATGCAGGTTAATGAAAAAGAACTCGTGATTTCTTATGTATGGCATACTTGAAAGAATTGTGGATTATTTATATTTTCTTATGATGAAGCAAAGGTCTTCTACATGGACAATTTTATGGTCCATTCTCTTTAGTGCTAAACATGAAGCTCTCAAGTGTATCCCTAAAGATTCATTGGTGTTGGTTTCACAATCAATAGATGTAGCTCTGTTTACCATCCCACACTCAGTGTTTATGTGATGATAGAATATCTGCAATTCTGCATGGTTAACCACAGACTGTTGAATATGATGGAATGTCTGTTGCATCCTCATGATGCAAGCTTCACCCTTTTGGTACAGGTAGTTCTCAACCTATGACCACAATTGAGTCCAAAATTTCAGTTGCTAAGAAAGACATTTGTTAAGCGAATTTTGCCCCATTTTACAACCTTTCTCATCACAGTTGTTAAGTGAATCACGGCAGTTATTAAGTTAGTAACACAGTTGTTAAGTGAATCTGGCTTCCCGCTTGACCCAGGGGTAATGCAACCATCATAAGAATAGAATAGAATAGAATAGAATAGAATAGAATAGAATAGAATAGAATAGAATAGAATAGAGTAGAGTAGAGTAGAGTAGAGTAGAGTAGAGTAGAGTAGAGTAGAATAGAATAGAATAGAATAGAATAGAATAGAATAGAATAGAATAGAATAGAATAGAATAGAATAGAATAGAATAGAATAGAATAGAATTCTTTATTGGCCAAGTGTGATTGGACACATAAGGAATTTGTCTTTGGTGCACATGCTCTCAGTGTACGTAAAAGAAAAGATACATTTGTCAAGAATCATGAGGTACAACACTTAATGATTGTCATAGGGAACAATAAGCAATCAGGAAACAATCAATATTGATATAAATTGTAAGGATACAAACAACAAGTTATAAGTGAGAGGAGATGGATGATAGGAACAATGAGAAGACCAGTGAGATCACACAGGGTCGGCCTTCTTCAGGTCCCGTCCGCCAGAAAATGTCAGCTGATGGGCCCGCAGGGGAGGGCCTTCTCTGTAGCTGCTCTGACTCTTTGAACCAACTACCTCCCGAGATCCGTATTACCCCCACCTTACTGGCTTTCCGGAAAGCCGTTAAGACCTGGCTTTTCCGGCAGGCCTGGGGCCAATGACCCTTCGACGAGGTCTTTTTAGATCGGCCCATGTATGCATGTGTGAATGGATTGTATTTTAAATATGTTTTTAAATTGTTTTTCTTATTTGAATATGTATTTCTACTTGTTGTGAGCCGCCCAGAGTCCCCTGGGAGTTGGGCGGCATAGAAATTTTATAAATAAATAAATAAATAAATAAATAAATAAATAAATAAATAAATAAATAAATAAATAAATAAATAAATAAATAAATAAATAAATAAATAAATAAATAAATAAATAAATAAATAAATAAATAAATAAATAAATAATAGTAATGCAGCCTTAGTGAATAGTTAGACAGTGGTGAGGGAATTATTTGTTTAGCAGAGTGATGGCGTTCGGGGGGAAACTGTCCTTGTGTCTAATTGTCTTGGTGTGCAGTGCTCTATAGTGTCGTTTTGAGGGTAGGAGTTGAAACAGTTCATGTCCAGGATGTGAGGGGTCAGTAAATATTTTCACGGCCCTCTTTTTGACTCGTGCAGTATACAGGTCCTCAATGGAAGGCAGGTTGTTAGCCATTGTTTTTTCTGCAGTTCTGATTATCCTCTGAAATCTGTGTCTGTCTTGTTGGGTTGCAGAACCGAACCAGACAGATGACAGACTCAATGATTCCTCTGTAGAACTGAATCAGCAGCTCCTTGGGTAGTGAGTCAATACTGTGAGTCAGTTGCCAAGCATCTGTATTTTGGCCATGGAGATTCTGCAATGGTCATACGTGTGAAAAATGGACATAAGTCACTTTTTCAGTGTCATTGTAACCTTGAGTGGTCACTGAACGAACTGTTGTAAGTTGAGGACTACCTGAACTATTTTCAGGCAACATCACTCACGAGCACAAAAGAGATGGCATCCGCCCTTCTGTTTTCTCTCTGTGTGACTGTCTTTGAAGGTTCACAAATGCATCACAGTCACCGAATTAGTACCAAGTGCTTAAATGAAAAATCTTAGCTGTCAAGGGGATATGGTTACAGAATTCTTTATAACTTAGCCTTTAGCATCTATAAATAGTCCATTGATTCATATCATTAAGTACACTTGACTAATTCAAAGGATTTAAAGCTATGTCTTGAAATGATTGTTTAATGCTAATTTAATTGGAAACTTGCACTAATATCCCCCCTCCCCCATTTTTTGCAGCAGTAGCTTGAAATTCTGCTCTTGGGATAACCCTTGAGGACATACAGTACTTCCCCGGCCTTGATCCCTTTGCTTTGGTCTCTGCCTCTTCTGAGCAGCGGTCGGGGAGGAGAACAACATTGGGACTCAAAGACTTCATTAGACGATAAAATGGAGAGAGGTTACAATTAGTCTATCAGTTGTTAAATTTGAGTGTGTTAGATGAGAGAGGGGGTGAACTCTTAATCTCTTAATGAAACCCATTGTTGTAAGTGTGTAGACCTCGTGCCCCAACATGAATAGAATCTGCATCCATCTTCATCACAAAGTCACAGCCAACAATTGATCATGTGGCCAAACTAAAAGTCAAAGCCGGTGTGTGCGTGTGTGAGTGTGTGTGTATAATATACACATACATTAGTTGGCTAGGCATTGGCAGCTTGGGTATATATCAGCTAAAGTTGGCTAGGCCCTGGAAGCATCTGTGTATGTATGTATGTATGTATGTATGTATGTATGTATGTATGTATGTACAGTATGTATGCATGTATGTATATACACACACATGCATACACACGTACAAGCAAGCTGCCAGGGGCTAGCCAACTTTGGCTGATCAAAAAGCAGGGACAGGTTTAATTTAATTTAATTTAATTTAATGTTCTTATAGGCTGCCCAACTCCCGTGGGACTCAGGGCGGCGTACAATACAGGGAAAGAACAATTCATAAAAACAATATATAACAAACACCATAACAACAGTTAAAAAATTTAAAAAATTAAAACCATCCAACATTCATACATGGGGCGGACCAGAGGTGTTCTAATTGGTCTCACTTTCACCCCGCCTGCCAGAAGAGCCATGTTTTTACTGCTTTGTGGAAGGCCAGCAGGGTGGGGATAATCCGTATCTCTGGAGGGAGTTGGTTCCAGAGAGATGGAGCTCCCACAGAGAAGGCTCTCCCCCGCGGTCCCACCAACTGGCATTGCTTGATTGATGGGACCTGGAGGAGACCAACTCTGTGGGACCTAACCGGTCGTAGGGAGGTATGCGGTAGGATGTGGTCCCGCAGGTAACCAGGTCCTGAGCCATGTAGGCTTTAAAGGTTAAAACCAACACCTTAAATTGCGTCCGGAGACTAATGGGCAACCAATGCAGCTGGCGGAAGATAGGTGTTATGTGGGTGTATCTAGGAACACCCACTACAACTCGCGCAGCTGCATTTTGCACCAATTGCAGTCTCCGGATACTCTTTAAGGGTAGCCCCAGGTTGAGTTAATATTTGGATGGGAGTCTTGCCTTGATAGTATTTCACTGACTGTTTTAATTTATCTAAAGGTAGGTGTGACAAGTTCACACCTAGAATGAATCTGAAGATGTTCTACTATGAATTGGTGAAATTCTGCAGGTGTAGACTTTCCTATGACTTCTGTTTCACCTCTATTGTTCGTCTAGCTTAAATCTGGAAAGAGATTGATTGGCAGAACTCTACTCAACAAACACTGAATGGGCTAGCTGGACTGATAAAAATGAACTAGTTTCTTTTTTCCCCTAAAGATCTGTCTGGAAGTTTAGTCAAGGCCAGTTGCCTCAATTTCCATGCAGCTCTACCTAGATAACCGAGAATCTTTATCGACATGTTCTAAAGATCTGTCTTAAGACAGTGGTTCCCAACCTTTTTGTGATCGAGTACCACTTGGAGGTCCCGTACAGTCGCCGCGTACCACCTGGTTCCAGAGAAACTAAATTCGATCAGATATCACTTTATTTCCATAATTGTACAGTTCCTTTTTTGGCCCCGCGCATCCAGCAACTGGATTCTCGGGCCGCTGGGACCAGGTGGGTGGCGTGTGGCAACAGTTGCAAATCGTTGCCAGATTATCTTGTGTTAGGCAGTAAACATTTTTGTGAAGTAAAAAATAACTAACTAAAAATCGTTCATGACCCAGAAAGTGTTCGCGTACCACCTGGAAGGCCCTCGCGTACCACTAATGGTACACGTACCACAGGTTGGGAACCACTGGTCTAAGACTAAACAATGCTTGGAAAGACCATAATGAATATATTACTGAGTTAGCTTTCTCCCTGGCCTGAGATCCTCCCTTCCAGGATCCTGCATTGATTACAAGGGCCATTTCTGTTGAGAGGTTCAGCTTGTCTTGAGTCTGATGGGTGGGAAATCAGGTTACTCCTGAACTGAGATCAGTTGTACATGTTAGGAGGCATCCATTCAACAGCATGAGCTGGCAAGGGCAGCTCAACAACCAAGAGTAACCTGCTGAGACAACGATCCATGAGAAATGCTTTCATTTCGAGAATAAATGCACAGTTTGGGGACCCAGAGCAGAAGCAATGCCTATCTTTCCTTATGGGCATCAATAAGGAAAGTCACAGCATTATCAATATTTCATATTGTATATTCCACTGGGGGAGGAAACACGGCAATTTCCTTAGTTGTTCTTAGACAACTATGACACACTTAAGATGTCTTCAGGCTTTCAATGCTCAGTTGCTGCACAATATGAGCTGTAGCAACTGTGCTCAACAGCACTAATGAAGCTAAAGAGGCTTTCTAAATACCTCAGGAGGACAAGGATGGACAACCTTATGGCCTCCAAGATGTTGCTAAACTGTAATTGCACAGCCCCACTTGAGCTGAACTGCTGGGAAATGTACTGTAGTTCTGCAACATCTGGAGAAACCATCACTCTTAAACCTCTCCCTGTTTCTAAGAGGTCTGTAAGGGGCGTGCATAAGCGCACCACTGTGCCTACCTTCCCTGTCCTACTGTCCTATTGTCCTCTTTTATTGTCACATTTTACTTATGTTTATACAAACTACTACTATTCTATACACGTTTGACAAATAAATAAATAAATAAAAATAAACCTTTAGTGCTTGAAAGCTAAGATAGAGAATCAGTTCTCTAAAGGTAAAAGATAAAGGTTCCCCTTGCACATGCGTGCTGGTCGTTTCTGGCTCTAGGGGGCGGTGCTCATCTCCATTTCAAAGCCAAAGAGCCAGCGCTGTCTGAAGACGTCTCCGTGGTCATGTGGCCGGCATGACTCAATGCCGAAGGTGCACGGAGCGCTGTTACCTTCCCACCAAAGTGGTCCCTATTTTTCTACTTGCATTTTTTATGTGCTTTCGAACTGCTAGATTGGCAGAAGATGGGACAAGTAGTGGGAGCTCACTCCATTATGCGGCGCTAGGGATTTGAACCACTGAACTGCCGACCTTCTGATCGACAAGCTCAGCATCTTAGCCACTGAGCCACCATGTCCCTTATTCAGTTCTCTATCATCTTCTAAATAGCCCATCATCTCTTCTTTCTTCCTCCTTCTTCCTTATTCCCCCTAGCAGTTGTATGTTGGTTGTTCATCTTTCTTTTGCTGAACTACACTAAGGTGCAGTGAGTAGCCATTGCTAAGTCCAAACCTCACTTTCACTGCACACAGGTGTCCTGCCTATGGGCTTGGTTCTGCTTCTTTAGTCTTTTCATCAGAAGTTAATTTTACATATTTTAAAGAATTACCCAGGTAGGACCACAGAGTTTTATTTCTGAGACCAAAACACAAATAAAATGGTATATTGTCACATTTTGCTGAGCACCTTACAGCAGTCCAAAACAAGCAACAGGGATAAATAACAACGAAATGAAACAAGATTTGGGTAATTAGCAATAGAATTTTAACAGTGCAAGTGAAAGATAGCATGTGGATTAATCAATTAATAAATAAGTAGTCATTAATAAATATAGCTCCTTTCCCCTCTGCATTTATTTATTTATTTATTTATTTATTTATTTATTTATTTATTTATTTATTTATTTATTTATTTATTTATTTATTTATTTATTTATTTATTTATTTATTTATTTATTGCATTTATATGCCACTCAACTCCGCAGGGACTCTGAGCGGCTAACAAAAATGCAAATAACATCAGTATAAAAAATTTAAAAACAGGATTAAAACACAGTATAACAATATATAAAAAGACATTTAGTCAACTGAATCATTCAATCCTTTCATTACAAGGGCCAGCATCGACAATCAATGGCCCCAGGCTTGCCGAAAGACCCAGGTCTTCACGGCTTTTCTGAAGGCCAATAAGGTGGGGGTAGTCCGGATCTCGGGGGGAAGTTGGTTCCAGAGGGTAGGAGCCACCACAGAGAAGGCCCTCACCCGGGGGCTCGCCAGCTGACATTGTTTAGCTGACGGGACCCAGAGCAGGCCAGCCCTGTGTGATCTAACCGGTCGCAGGGAGGTATGCGGTAGCAGGCGGTCCCGAAGATAGCGTGGCCCTGAACCATATAGGGCTTTAAAGGTAATTATTCTCCATAAATGTATGCTCCTTGAGAGATAAAATTCAGTGCGTTTCTTTAAATTTAGTTTTTATTTGGGGAACATGACTGGTCACAGACCATTACAAATATTGATGATTATGATGATTAACCCTAACAAAGATCCTACTCATATTTAATTTAATTTAATTTAATTTAATTTAATAGATGCTCTTATAGGCCGCCCAATCCCGTGGGACTCAGGGCGGCGTACAACATGGACAAGAAACGTACAGTAGAAAACAATGATCATAGTTTAAAAATTAAAAAAGCATAATTAAAAACATTATAAAAACAACATTCATGGGGGAATCTGATCTTCCTATTCACCCCGCCTGCCGGAAGAGCCATGTTTTTATGGCTTTATGGAAGGACAGCAGGGTGGGGATAGTCTGGATCTCTGGTGGGAGTTGGTTCCAGAGGGACGGGGCTCCCACAGAGAAGGGTCTCCCCCGTGGCCCCGCCAACTGACATTGTTTGGCCGATGGGACCCGGAAGAGGCCCTCTCTGTGGGACCTAACCGGTCATAGGGAGGTATGTGGTAGGATGCGGTCCTACCACATACCTATTGTTGGATGTTAGTTTTTCTTCTGTGAATCCAGGAGTTTTGCTCTCCTTCGCTTTGCATGCTGGAAAAGGGCCATGCAAGCCTTTCCTTCTTTCCGTCCCCTTTAATTCCTCACATTTTATTTCACACCAAATGTTCCTTCCCCTCCCGCAGTGAAGGCCACCATTTCTATAGCCTTCCTTCCTTCCTTCCTTCCTTCCTTCCTTCCTTCCTTCCTTCCTTCCTTCCTTCCTTCCTTCCTTCCTTCCTTCCTTCGGGGCTGCATTCATTTCTGTGGCAAGGCAAGGCCTTCTACGGATCCCTTTCATGAGAAAAGGAGCAGCAGACGTAAGACAGACCTCCTGTGGGTGAAAAGTGACAGACTTGGATGCTGTGCTCCTAATCCGTGACTTCCCCGTCACTCCAGGGAGCCTCCACATCAGTGTCTCCTCTTCCATTTCAGCGCCTCTTAGTGAAATTGGAAAAGCTAATTTGGCGATGGCTTGCCTGCGAACCAAGCAGTTGTTCCTTCATGTGCACTTATAGAAGCAAAAGTTTCACTAAATGAGACATAAAGATCACCTTGCCTGATGAGACCAAATGGCCATCCAGGTCTGAACAATCTGCTTCCAACAGCAGCCCGCCAACAGCCACTGCCAACAATTAGGACTATGGATATGCATTGACTGGCCAGGACAGCGCCTGAAATTTCATGTAGTGGAACTTCCTGGTGAAAATATCTCAGGCACTCCAAATGCCAGTATGTTTATCTCCCCAAAAGTGCTCAACTTTCACTCAGGGAAATGAAACTTTCTTCCTGGTGGGCAGCCAGACCAAAAGTTAGGAACGTCACAGCAATTCTGGTGGAACTTAGAAAGCTGTGACCACAAATTTTAGCCAACTTTTATTTGTTTTTCTCATTTGCAATGTTTACCACCTGATTTGAGGACACCAGTAGGATGAGATGCTGCTTAAAATTTGAGGAAGCAAGGACTAGTGAATAGAATAGAATAGAATAGAATAGAATAGAATAGAATAGAATAGAATAGAATAGAATAGAATAGAATAGAATAGAATAGGAGTTGGAAAAAGACTTTGTAGGTCATCTAGTCCAAACCCCTGATCAATCAGGAGATCCTATATATATATATATATATATATATATATATATATATATATATATATATATATATATATATATATATATATATATATATATATATATATATATATATATATATATATATATATATATATATATATATATATATATATATATATATATATATATATATATATATATATATATATATATATATATCAGCCCCCATGCTGCTTGCTTGCTATTGGCTGCCATAGAAACGGGGGAATGGGGAGGCTTAGGTATTTGGGAGGGGGGAAACAGTGCTGGAGGGGATGTCTCCGTATATGTCTGATTAGGGAGGAGAAGGGAGGAAAGTTCTCATCATCTACTGCGCTGCTGAATGGACTTGTTTACAGCTAGCTCAAGGTCAACCGTCCCAGCATACCGGATGCGATGGCTCCACCTGAAGATGTGCCCCACATGACATCCTGGAGGGGATGGGGATGGGACATTCAGCCCGGGTCCTTGGGGGGAGGGATTTGGGAATGTTTTCAATATGTCATTTTCGCGCCTTTAGCCTCAGATCTTGCTTTCATCTTGTTGCTGTCAGTTCATACTCAGTAAAAGTACCTTTCTCTATAAACACAGCCTTCCATCCTTCCGAGGTAGGTAAAATGGGGACCCAGATTGTTGGGGGCAATATTTAAAAACCGCTTAGAGAGTGCTTGCACTGTGAGGCGGTATATAAATTTCACAAATAAATAAATAAATAAACATGGCGTTGGGGTTTTTCCTTTCTTGAGTTTTGAATGGAGACACATCTGACAATACCTGGACAGGTGGCTGTCCAGTCTCTTCTTGGAATGCTCCAGTGATGAAGCACCCACAACTTCTGAAGGCAAACTGTTCCATTGGTTGATTCTGTTCTCATGGTCAGAAAAACTCTCCTTATTTCTAGGTTGAATCTCTCCTTGATCAATTTCCATCCATTATTCCTTGCCTAGCCTTCAGGTGCTTTAGAAAATAGGTTGACCCCCCTCCTCTCTGTGGAAGCCCCTCAAATATTGGAAGACTGCTATCATATCACCCCTGGTCCTTTTCATCGCTAGGCTGGCCATGCCCAGTTCCTGCAACCATTTGTCATATGTTTTAGTTTCTAGTCTCCTAATCATCCTGGTTGCTCTCCTCTGCACTCTTTCTAGAGTCTCAACATCTTTTTTTGTAGTGTAGTGATCAAAACTGGATGCATTATTCTTCGTGTGGCCTTACTAAGGCTTTATAGAGTGGTACAAAGTGACTGAGTGGGATGGAAATTTGGCTGAATTTTTTCCTTCGCTCAAAAGAACATTCTTCATGGATTTGATGACAAATCGTTCTTTGTCATCAGTTTTCTTGAGAGATTGTATTTATACACACAGCTTTATTTAATGTCCCAAACTGGAGGGGAGACAGGGAAGAAAGTCCATCCTGCTTTTGAAATGTATTATAATCTCTTTGAATGTTATCAGTGAAGTTTGGAATATCTCATTTGCTTTGATGGTCTCTTTCCAGCAGATAGATTTCAGATAAAACAAGATATTTTGCTGTCAATAGCTTTGGGATACTTCCCCAATCACTCTCTTCATTCCCTTTTGCAAATACTTTTAAACTTGTGACAATTTGCATGTTCTCTGGAAGTACATGTTCTCCCCATTCCCTAGGGATGTCCAGAGGGTGAGGTCAAGAAGGGAACCACAATGGTGCAATCAAAAAATTATTTCATTGCATTACAATTTTCAACCATTCATTTAGCAACCATTCCAAGTTACTACAGCACTGCAAAAAGTGACTTATGACTGGTTTCCACACTTACAACAATTACAACAGTTGCAGCATCCCCACAGTCACATGATCAAAATTTGGGCACTTGGCCACTGACATGTATTTATGGCAGTTGCACTGTGCTGGGATTACGTGATCATTTTTTGTGACCTTCCCAGCCAGCTTCCAACAAGCAAAGTTAATGAGGGAAGTGTCAGGGTTCCAACAGATGCCCTAATTAACTCATGAACCTCGAGCCAAGTTTCAAAAGAATCAAGTTATTTATTAGGAGCAACATGTCTGCATCTACCCGAGTGAAGTCAGTTCTGCCGCACATAATTTACGGCTCAACTGTGACGCTGTTTCCAACGTCCTCTCAGGCTGTGTCATAAATCACATTCTCCAACGAGGCACTTTCCCGGGCTGTGGAAAACACACCTCACAGGCCGGCTTTGGTAATCTGAGATCCAACCTTGAAGAAGGTATGCGTGGAAAAACTGCTCCATGAGTTCTCCCCTCTCCTTCCCATGGCAACTCGAGAGCAGCCCAGAAATGCTTTGCGAGTTGACAGGAAGTTGGATTCAATTAATGGCCATATGGTTTTCTTAACAACTTTGGTTAAAAAAAAAAGTCTTGTAAAATGGGACAATACTCACTTAACAACTTCTTTGCTCAGTTGGGGTCGTAAACTACCTGTATCCTAGCATCTATTTTGATTTTTTTTTTACTACACTCTGAGGGCACCCTTTTTCTTATCAAACCCTAAAATAAATTGTTTGAAACCCCCAAGGGACTTACTGCCTCATTTAATTGACACCTACGTCTTCTTGATTTTGTCAGAATCTCGTTGTTAGGAATAATGGATGTCGTGGATCAAAATCCACAGTTTAAGGAGACTTCAGTCTATCTCCTTGGAAAACATTAGTGACAAACATCTTCCCAAATTAGCCATGCAAAATTGTCAGTCGCTCCCTCTGGGCACTCTCATTGTGACGGCAACTATTGCCAAGATGTACCACTTGGCTACATCTCTTCCACTTGTGGTTTTCCATGATTTGTTTAACAATGTCTTAGAGGAACCCCAGGATGCTTTCAAGGGCCTGCTGAGATGTTTTCAACCATTGTTTTCTGTTTTCTGTTTCCCGTTCAGGCTCAAGGTGATTGAAACGCGTATTAACCAAATAAAGAAGAGGCGCATCCAAATGAAACAAAGTAAAAAAAAAAATTGTAGAACTAATTGCCTCGGATTTAAAATATTTGTCCAAGGGGGAAATTACCCTGCCATTTTGTCAATGCTGCACTCTATAATATTTTATGAGGAAAAGAAGGGAAACATGATAGAAAGGAGAACTGAACAGAAACAATTTACCTCATGTTGTGTTAATGGATATCAAATACCATTTCCTATTTGAGTTGCTTATAGTACTTTCAGAGAACACTTTTTTTAAAAAAAACTCTTGTTATCATTCAGTGCCATTTCCCCTCAGTTATTTTGTCTACCCAGCACAGAGCCTTGTATGTTACGAACAGGTGTCCAGATACAACTGTTGATCTCCCAGGAGGTACAAAGTAGACAGTTTGTTTGTTTGTTTGTTTGTTTGTTTGTTTGTTTGTTTGTTTGTTTGTTTGTTTGTTTGTTTATTTATTTATTTATTTTTTTATTTATTTGTGACATTTATATACCGCCTCACAGTGCAAGCACTCTCTAAGCGGTTTACACCAGTAAGCAATGTATATTTTTTATATTGCCCCCAACAATATAAATGGGTCCTCATTTTACCTACCTCGGAAGGATGGAAGACTGAGTCAACCTTGAGCCGGTGAGATTTGAACCGCTGACCTGCGGATCACAGTCAGCTAAAGTGGCCTGCAGTGCTGCCTCTAACCGCTGCGCCACCTCGGCTCTTATATTTATTGGATTGAAAACTCTACAAACCCCATATCCTTCATCATCATCAACCCCATTACTTTAATCATCTGGAAGACACCAAACTAGAAGACAGTGTTTTTTAAAGTCTCTTTGCATCATTTTAACAGATTAACAGAGTTGGAAGGGACCTTGCAGGTCATCTAGTCCAACCCCCGGCCCAAGCAGGAGACCCTACATTTGCCTCTACCTAGGATCGAACTCATTACATCACATATGGAAGCTGCTTGGAGGTTCCTTCTTCTGAAATCATGAACTTCCTAGTCTATTCTATCTTCCAATGCTTTGGGGATGCTTCTCCCCCACATCTAAGTCCTTATTAATTTTCTGAGACCATGTTCTGGGTGCGTGCTGCTGATTTCAATCCCATCAGTCCAGTTCAGATGACCAAGTTGATTCAAACGGAACCATCCAAATTGGGCTGATTCAGTTCAGGTCAAAATGTGGTTCTCGACTCATGAAAGCTGCTCAGATGGAAACAGGCAAGTTAGGGAGGGTTCCACTCATCCCATGCAATTGTGGCTTCAGTTTTAAAACGTAGTTCAGTACAGATGTTCAGTCAAACTACCGTATTTTTCGGAGTATAAGATGCACTTCCCCCCCCCTAAAAGAGGGTGGAAATGTTGGTGCGTCTTATACACCGAATACAGCCATTTTTGGCTTCTGAAGCCCCACCCCACACAAAAACAGGTGCACAGAGGGCTTGGAAGGTCTGCAGAGTGCTCCTGGGGGAGGGCAAAAACCTTTTTTTTTCTTACTTACCATATTTTTCGGAGTATAAGATGCACCTTTTTCCTCCCTAAAAGTGGCTGAAAATTTGGGTGCGTCTTATACTCTGAATGTAGCTTTTTCAAAGCTTTTTTTCCAGCCCTAACTAGATGCTAACGATCTTCCCAGCTCTTACCTTGCAGGCTTTTTCATTGTTACTCTCTCTGAAGAATGTTTTTCCAGCTCTAAGTCTTTGCAGGGTTTTTTTTAATTGCTCTACTTGCTCCGAATAAGTTTTTTTCTAGCCCTAACCAGGTGCTAATGATCTTCCCAGCTCTTACTGGCTTGCAGGTTCTTTCATTGTTACTCTCTCACAAGAAGGTTTTTTTAAGTCCTAACCAGGAGATAAAATAATGTGCTGAAGCTGCTCCGAATAAGTTTTTTTCTAGCCCTAACCAGGTGCTAACTATCTTCCCAGCTCTTACCGGCTTGCATGCTCTTTCATTGTTACTCTCTCAGAAGAATGTTTTTCCAGCCCTAAGTCTTTGCAGGGTTTTTTTCATTGCTCTACTTGCTCCAAATAAGTTTTTTTATAGCCTTAAGCAGGTGCTAACGATCTTCCCAGCTCTTACTGGCTTGCAGGCTCTTTCATTGTTACTCTCTCCGAAGAAGGTTTTTTGAAGTCCTAACCAGGGGATAAAATAATGTGCTGAAGCTGACCAGACTAAGGATGCTAGCCAGATGAATACCTGGTAGGCAGATTGTTTTCCCCTATTTTCCTCCCCAAAAACAAAGGTGCGTCTTATACTCCGGTGCGTCTTATACCCCGAAAAATACGGTACCTCTTCGAAATCTTGGTGTGTCTTATATACCAGTGCTTCTTGTAGTCCAAAAAATATGGTATTTTCCAAAGCAACAGAAGGGAAGACAAGAAACAATGGATGGAAACTAACCAAGGAGAGAAGCAACCTAGAACTAAGGAGAAATTTCCTAATGGTGAGTGCAATTAACCAATGGAACAGAAATTGTGGGTGCTTCATCACTGGAGGCTTTCAAAAAGGGACTGGACAATGATTTGTCTGAAATGGTATAGGGTCTCTTGCTTGAGCAGAGGGTTGGACTAGAAGACCTCCAAGGTCCCTTCCAGCTCTGTTATTCTATGTTCTAAAGTGTCTTAGAATGTATTTTCATACCCACACAGCTACATTTGGAATCTACTTGTAAGGCAACGTGCATGTAGCCTGTGGTTTATAAGTTATACACAAGGAAGTTGAGAAAGAAAAGAAAAATATTCATCATAAAATTAAACGTCTGCATCTTGCTTGCACTGCAAGCATTAATACCAGCATGGAAAGATAATATAAGATCAAGATGCTTTGGGCTTGAGGAAAAAAAAAATCACAAATCTGCTTTTGTTGTTTTGCTAGATGAGCTATTCCTAAGAGCATTGTGTGAATCTCTTTTTAATTCTTCCTTTCTGTAGTTTCAAAAAATAACCCTCTCAGCTGCTTAGAGAGGGCCAAGCAAACAGCAACAAATCTTTTGATGCCACATAGTTAGTTTCCAGTTATTCTATGCTTTCATTCTTTTGAAGTCCTGCTGAGAGGTATGCAAAGTGCCATTGCTCAGAATTCTCCAAGCAAATCTCTCTAGACGGCTCCTTAGCCCAGCACTTCATATACTGTAAATAGAATCATCTATTTTCTTCCATAAATAGAAAAAAAGACAGACGTAGAAGGAAAAGGGAATTGACAGCATTCTGTCAGTTCCATTGCTTAGTCAAAAGCGGCAGCTATTTGTTGAAGCACAGAGTGAACATTTGCATCTTAAACCCTGCAGGTTTCATTTCTACCTTCCCACTGAGCTAGGATTTAGATCTGGAGCTGCCAGCTCCACTGAAAACACACCAAATTCAACCACGTACAGGAGTTTTTTCTTTCTTTCGCTGCTAGTGATTTTCCTGCACTCTCCAGGGGTGAAATCCAGCAGGTTCTGACAGGTTCTGGAGAACCGGTAGCGGAAATTTTGAGTAGTTCGGAGAACCGGCAAATACCACCTCTGGCTGGCCTAAGAGTGGGGTGGGAATGGAGATTTTGAAATATCCTTCCCCCAGGAGTGGGGAGGGAATGGGGATTTTGCAGTATCCTTCCCCTGCCACGCCTACCAAGCCATGCCCACCAATAGCAATAGCACTTAGACGTATATACCGCTTCATAGTGCTTTACAGCCCTCTCTAAGCGGTTTACAGAGTTCAGCCTCTTGCCCCCAACAATCTGGGTCCTCATTTTACCCACCTCGGAAGGATGGAAGGCTGAGTCAACCTTGAGCCGGTGAGATTTGAACAACTGAACTGCAGCTAGCAGTCAGCTGAAGTAGCCTGCAGTGCTGCACTCTAACCACTGAGCCACCTAGGCTCAGGCCACACCACGCCCACCAAGCCACGCCCACATAACCGGTAGTAAAAAAATTTGGATTTCACCACTGACTCTCCCTCATCCAAAGTGTTTTAAGTTAAAGTGAAAGCTCCTCTTCCTCCTCCTCTTCCTCCAACTACAAATACACAATCTCTCCTCTTCTTCCGATATCAATTGCAAATTGTTTTTTTGAAACAAATCCAAAATATTGTTGGAAGAATAACAAATGGTGCACACCAACAAAATTATACTGTTGCTGTTATTTCAGTCCCCAACAGTCATATTCAAGGTTCCATCCATTGCTTTTTTAGCATGTAGAGTGATTTCTTTAGCATCACCCATGAGAAGTTCCCTAACTTTCTCTGCTCTGTTTCAGAGCAGAGGTTACTACCTTAAGCCTTCTTAATTCAGTACTCCTGAAATAGAATACACAGAAGGAGAACCAAACAAAAGGAAGAAGCCTATAAGACTATAATCTTTCCTGAGCCTGGGAATGGGGGGTTGGGGAAGCACAGAAATTAAACATTGATTGCTATCTTGCTATTTGCTTCATGAGTTGACATTAGAAATCAATAACCTAGAAGAAGCATGTTCTTTTTAATTTTCCATCCTTGGAGAGAGATCTTGAGCCTGGCAAACTTTCTTACTGATGTGTTCATTCAAAGTCCATCTTGTGGCCACTTGGTCAGTCCAGGAGGTGGGAGAAGAGATGTTGGACTGTATATTCTTCAGTGGGACCAAGGCTGATACGAGGTGGAAGAGACCAGTTCACTGGTTGCTATTTATCTCAGTATTGAAGATACGCACATTTATATCAGGAAATTTGCAAATACAAGTCTCCTCTTTAAGATCTTGGCTGCTTTCATAAATATTTTGTTCCTTCTTTGTCTGTCTGTCTGTCTATCTGTCATTCATCCATCCATCATCTATCTATCTATCTATCTATCATCTATCTATCTATCTATCTATCTATCCCAACTTTCTGTCCAGAAGGCCCATGGCTACAATAAGAAGTTAAACATAAATGTTTAAGATCTAATTTTACAGAAACCATTATCAGCTAAATTAAACCTTAAAAGGCCAGGCCATAGATGTAAGTTATGACTCCTTTCCCCAAAAAATGTAAGAATCTGGTCGTCCCTTTTCCTCATCTCCAAAAGATAACTGTTTTCTGTAGCTATTGATTATTGATTGGTTTTGTCATATGTCACATTTGGAGAATTATGCTTACTTACTTCCGAAAAGCCATTAAGACATGGCTCTTCCTGCAGGCGGGATGATTTTGAGACAACTTTCCCCCATGTATGCATGGTTTTGTATGTCTTTTTAAAACTCTTTTTAAATTGTTATTAATAATTTTATTGTTTAGTTGTTCCTTAAAATGTTGTATGCCACCCTGAGTCCTCAGGGAGTAGGGCGGCATAGAAGAACACAAACAAACAAACAAACAAACAAACAAACAAACAAACAAACAAACAAATAAATAAATAAAAGTATAGATGTTGATAATAATCCTGGTTCACACAGCATATTTCCTGCTCTCCCTCAATCTGGCTGTATCAAACCTCTTACTGCAATTGCAAATATAGTTCTAGAAATTATCCAAGGCTGAGAGCAAGATGTCACCTTAAGCACTGTAAAAAGGTTGGGAAGAAGTAAGTCTGCTGTTTGAAGCCATTATTATGTTCAGCCAATTTATGAAGAAAAACACTATACCATCCATGTGAATCAGAGGTGGATTCCTCCCGATTCGGACTGGTTCGCCTGAACTGGTAGCGACCCACTGGTGATGTCATGATGACGTCACCAAACCGGATTGGTCGGTGCTGGTCCATGGGCGTCACCATCTTTTTTAAAATTGTTTTCAATTTTTTCCCCTGAATTTTTTTAAAATGTTTTCTTCTGCGCATGCGCAGAAGCCGGGTTTTCAGCACTGCGCATGTGTCACCATTTTGTTTTCGGCTTTTTTTATTTTTATTTTTTGGGGGTTTTTTGCACTGCGCAGCAAGGTACGTTGGAACCCACCCCTGATGTTAATGCGACCTCAAAGCATAAGTAATCAAAAATTGACTCATTGAAACAAATTATATGGCAAAAAGAAAAAGAGTAAGACTTTTTAGAATAACAAGGTATCTCCTCTCCTCTCACTAGGCCTGATCATTTGACTGCTTTGCTTCTACTTGTGGCTTCTGGAAGCTTCAAAATAAATTAGAAGTCTTCTGAATCATATTAGCATATTTATTCTCTCTTTCTTTTTTCTCTCTCTCTCTCTCCCTCCCTCCCTCTCATATATTGGCATCTAATATTTATATATTGCTTCCAATTAAGTGATGGGTAAATACTCATTAATAAATCAGTCTTAAAAATTCTTAATTCACATTCTAAGGTATTGTCTACCACTATTTGTGGAGGTCATAAATTTTATTAATTGAGTGCTGTGCTTTCTAATTATGCTACTTTTCCATTGTTCTAGCATTTGATTTTCCTTAATTCACAGCTATCTTCTTGGTGTTTTTTTTTTTGTTTTTTTTGGGGTGGTGGGTGGAATGCTAGACCTACTGGACTGAAAGTAATGGGTGAGAGTTAATTAATTTGAGCAGTGATGACCGGAGAATGGAATTGTTCTGACTGAATTGTGCTCTCCTTGTCAAAGCACTGGACACTAGGAGGATTTCAAAGCAGTTACAAAGTCCAATTGTGTAACAATACATAAAGTCTGGTTGTGAAAGTACTATATTCTTTGCTCTATTCAGCAACAGCTGTGGCACAGTTCTCATGAAAAACTATTCCACAAAGATCCTCAATCCTCCAGTCTCCAGTTCCTTTTCTGCTTTTTTTCTAAAAAAAATTTTTTTAACTATGACTACCGTATTTTTCGGAGTATAAGAAGCACCGAAGTATAAGACGCACCTTAGTTTTGGGGGAGGAAAACAAGGAAAAAAGGCCTCTGCCTCCAAGCAATTTGCCAAACAGCAAACAGCAAATAGCACAGATGATATACACTGTTTGCTGTGTATTTCTGTGCATGTGTGTTTGACCCATAGAAATAGCAAAGAATTGGAGAAATGTACATTATGCCAGAAAGTTTTCTTAAATGTAGTCACACTAACTCCTCCCAATTATTTAAATAGATCTACTCGAAACATGATTAAGTCAGGGTTTAATTCAGCTGCCTTATTTTAATACTAATACTTAATACTAAAACAGGACATTTCAGATTATACTTTTACAGATCTTTAAAATTGATGTGGCTTTCTGGAAGGCTTTCTGCTATTTAAAAGAAGATACAATAGCACTGGGCCTCTTCAGAGCAAGCATTTATTTTAAAAAGCTTCTTCATTTTGTTAAGTTGTCTAGAACAATAATAAAGCAGTCTTTAAAAATAAGTCTTATAATTTGAACACTCTACAAACATTTAACAAAATAACATATTAACAGAATCTGCCTCTACCTAGAACTCACAACCTCCTGATTGTGAGGCAAGAGCTCTACCTCTAGGCTACAGTAACTGTAGCTTACCTTCTTGCAATTTCAGCAGTGTAACATTGCCAGCAGTTTATCTCCCAGCATTTTGTCTCATTACAGCCACCGTAGTTAGTTTCATTTTACCACGTGGCTTACAGGCTGTCAGCTGTAGGTCAGGAGGCAAGTAATCTCTTAGTGTGCTAATATGGCTTTGCCCTGTTTGCTGCAAAGAGGAAAATTGCTGGCAGGCAGAGGCCAAAGGGTGGGGGTGGGTGGGGCTGCATTCGGTGTATAAGACGCGCCCAAATTTTCACCCCCTTTTTGAGGGTAAAAATGTGCATCTTATACTCCGAAAAATACGGTACTTATTTTTTCCCCATATTAGTACACTATCAAGTTTGCCTTGATTCATGTTCTGCGGGGAAACCTCTCAAATCATTGCCAAATTTGGTTTTGATAGAGATGGAGCTAATTCAGGATTGTTGCTAATCTTACCCTACTCTTTTGACATCTTTTGAAATTCCTTAGCTGTTTTGTATAAGTAACTATATTGCCACATTAGTGTTGTGGTGGAATGTAGTCAGGAGTCACAAGAGGGAGAGGCTGTTTCCCAGAAAGCAAAGCTACCGCAGAGCCTGGAATGTCTGGTGGGCAGGAAGAGAGCAAGGTTGGACCCTCCTTAAGCAATTCACAGAGTATATCTATAATTATGGTAGACAATTGCTTTCGTCTGGCAAGATTCGGTCTGTAGGTAAACAGTGATAAAGAAGCCACTCAGAAATAACTTCCTGTGTTGTTCTTGGTTCTTTGAGCCCAATAAATACTCAGTTTTTGTCCTAAACAAATTCAGCAGACAAACTGGAACTTTGTGGAATTTCTTGGGATGATGGAAGAAGCAGAGTTTACTTAGTTTGGGGGCTGTTGGAAAGTTGAACATGATTCCAGTTCTTAGTCTGTGCACCAGCCTATTCCAGATGTCCTCAGTTCACATCAGGTCTTGCATTAATACTGTTGTTTGGTGCAGATCAGAATTAAGAAACAGTGAAGAAAATGAAAAAACTTGTTCCACCTAACTAAAGAGAGACTACAGCAGGACCGGATTTGTAATTATGAAGTTGTCTGCTTGATTGAGAGGTCTCTGTGGGGCAGGGTGAAATACCCAACCTTTCCTGGTACCTCCAGCCACCACCAATAGTTTTCCCTTTTCCCCCCCAACTAATGTTCTTCCTGAAGATTCATACGTTGGTAACAGTAAATTAGAACCTGCATTTTCCCAAGGGATCAGACTTACTTGCAAAAAAAAATCTTAGGCTTTTATGAATATTATTACACACAGCTGTCAATTCTTTAGCTGTTGTTGGCTTTCAAATGCATTGAATTCTTTCCCAAAACTGAGGATGCCAGACTGCATCAAGGTATATATGTGCAGGTCCAAACAGTGTGACCTTTTGCAATTGACAGATGGCTATTTTGTCAATGCACACACTACTGTATGTCTAGACTCTTTCAGCCATGGTAGTTGGCTTTGAAGAGCATTTTTTCCCATTATAAAAATGGCTGCAATCTCATAAAATCTCCATATCTCATGTGATTTTGATATGCCCATCTGAGATCTTGAAAAACGTTGAGCAAGAACATTAACTTCTTGAAAGCTTTGATGATGTTGAGAGATTTTGACTCCTTTCTTTAAAAAGTTGATGGCCAGTTCAGGTCTACCTGCTATATCTGATCCCCAAAAACTTAATGCACTATAAGTCCCCCTTCCCCCAGTGGGAAATCTTTAACCAAACAGTTTGGATCTTGGCTTTCTCTCTACAATCTTTGATTACTGACTAAACTGAAAGCGGTGCCAGTATTTTATTTATGTAATTTGTCAAATTTACACACCGCCCATCTCATACGCCTGGAGTATGCAGATTAGAAAGGTTGTCAGACATTTCCACTGGATAGAGAATTGCATTGTTCTACCAATTTCTCTGCATGTATTTGTACTCCTTACCTTGTCATACTTCACTTCCTGCATGGTGTACCTTTCTCTTTAATTAATCATGATTTGTTAATCACCGCTTGTTCTCATCATGAAAGTTCTGTCGCGATAGTGGTTCTACAACACTATCCAAGAGTAGCTGACCAGTGCAGCCATGGCAAGGATTTTGATCACATGACATAAATAGGTGGTTGCCTGCCCATCACAAAACATAACAACTGCAAGATAGGAATCCAATTGTGAAGCTTTGAGCGATAAGAATGTTGAAGTTCCATCCATTATCCTTTTGGAATAAATGTTGGAAATTACTGGATATCCCACTTCTTATAATTATGGCCTATGCAAGTAAAATTAGCATCCAGCTCATACTGTGAAGGAACACAATAAATCTGTCATCAACTTTTGTCAGGATAAAATAAATGCATGTTGGATTCAGCAGTTACATTTCTAAAGGCCCTGACTGTAAAGAGAAGAATGATGTGGAAAAGCAAAATAAATGCACTTTCACTGGGAGCCCCATTATATTAAATATCCTTGATACTGTGAACAGAGTATATCATTGTTAGACATTATTTGTTCCAAAAATATTCAGAACAATTAATGATAATCATCCTGTCAACATTTTGTATAAGGTTTTATTGTTCTTGCTTTGCTTTCTACGGAGTAACAAACCTTTGGATGTTATTATTTTAATTTATCTTTGAATTCTTGTCTAACAGACCATCTCCCTACACAATAGCTTGATTTTATTCCATGTTAGATCAAGTCATGATGCTTCCTCATTGCCTCCTTATTTCTTGTCTGAATCACATTAGGGGAAATCAGATTGACTGACTATAGAGTAGGAGATAATTAAGGCTGTACATTGTTGGCTTTTCATTGGGCATCACCAATAGGTCCTTGCTGGATAAATAGAAATATTAGTTCAGTGGCCTTGTTGATCATCTGTGTTTCTGTAAACAAGACTTTAACGATGAATAATAAGTCCTGATCACTATATGCTTTGAACTAGAAAGGAAGATTATTTCTCTCTCTTCTTAAACTGAGAATTGCATTTACTGCTAAGATAATATGTGTCAGGGTTCCAAAAAACATCCCCAACAAAATAAAACTCCAAGGCTAGAAGTTCCTCAAAGTTCCAATTTATTAGAGATGCCATGTTGGCACATCTGGGAAAATCCGAATCTGAAAGCTTTGAGGTTTTTTCCACCCAGTTGAAAGTTCACAACCCTGCCCCACACCCACAAGCTCATCACATGGTTCAATCCAATCTTCACATTCAACTGGAGACAATCCCCAGTCACTCCCATCCAGGTGCAGGCAAGTGTTCTTGACTCCCAGAGTAAAGAAGGTTGTTATGGCTAATCTTCCACCTCTCGAACCAAAACCCCCTCCCAATTTCCCAGGCTAAAATAGCTAAAATTCCCAGTTAGGAAGCCGAAAAAGAAAAAAAATGGCTTCTGAAACTGACAATATGCACAATTCATACACAAAATGTTAATTAAATATTGGAAACAACCAAACAAACATGATTCTTGATAGCAACTTCATCTCATTTATTTGTTTAGAAGAAATCAAGCAACATCTACTTGTTTTTTCTGCTAGACTGTTGTGAGGTTTGAACAGTTTGGAAGATTATCACAAACTGGGAACACAATTTCTGTGTTCCGCCAAGAGATGAATAATTGTAAATAAATTGTGATACCCTGCTTGGAGACAATTGCAAGCCCATTTTAGTATTTGTAAAGTAATATCTCTGCTTCGTTTTTGAAATAGATGAAAACATAAAAATGCTGGCATGCCACTCCCTCCATTGCGACTTAACTAGAGCGTAGACTAGACTGAGATACAAGAGCTTTTCACTCTTGTATCTCAGAAGCATCAAAGGGTTGAATCAGTCTTGACAGCTTCCTTATATCAATTTTGGAGAGTTTAATGAGGTTATGCTACATTCGTTAACTGGTTTTCAACCATATTTAATATTAAAAATAGAGAAATGATTTGTAGCAGTTGTGGCCATCCATGTTTCCTTGGATGGTTAGTTTCATCAGAAAAGATTAGCAAAGAATGTCTGTTGAGTTCATTTAAAGCAATGGTAACCACTGAAGCGCTGCATGCATAAGTTGAAGGGATTTATGATCTCTGGCGAGCCCGGGATGGTGGTTATTCCTCCATCCTGACCTCTTGACCTCTCAGCAGCTTTCGATACCATTGACCATGGTATCCTTCTGCATCGTCTCGGAGAGGTAGGAGTGGGCGGCACTGTTTTACAGTGGTTCTCCTCCTACCTCTCTGATAGGATGCAGTTGGTGTTGACAGGGGGGCAGAGGTCGAGCCCTAGGCCCCTACTATGTGGGGTTCCGCAGGGCTCGGTCCTCTCGCCCATCCTGTTTAACATCTACATGAAACCGCTGGGTGAGATCATCCGACGACACGGGGTGAGGTACCAACAGTATGCTGATGATACCCAGTTGTACATCTCCACCCCGTCTCAGTTCAGGGAAGCTGTGGATGTAATGGGCCGCTGCCTGGATGATGTTAGGGTCTGGATGGGGATGAACCGGCTAAAACTCAACCCTGACAAGACTGAGTGGCTGTGGATATTGCCTCCCAAGGATTCTGTCAATTGTCCCTCCTTGGTTCTTGGGGGGGAGAAATTAGCTCCCTCAGAACGGGTTCACAATTTGGGTGTCCTCCTAGATCCACAACTAAAATTGGAGCAACATCTTTCAGCAGTGGCTAGGGGGACCTTTGCACAGGTTCGCCTGGTGCACCAATTGCGACCCTACTTGGAGAGGGAGGCTCTACTCAGTCACTCATGCCCTTATCACCTCCCGGCTGGATTACTGCAACGCGCTCTACATGGGGCTACCCTTATAGAGTATCCGGAGACTGCAATTGGTGCAAAATGCAGCTGCGCGAGCTGTGGTGGGTGTGCCTAGATACACCCACGTAACACCTATCCTCTGCCAGCTGCATTGGCTGCCCATTAGTCTCCGGACCCAATTTAAGGTGTTGGTTTTGACCTTTAAAGCCCTACATGGTTCAGGGCCAGGTTACCTTCGGGACCGCATCCTGCCGCATACCTCCCTACGACCAGTTAGGGCCCACAGAGTTGGTCTCCTCCAGGTCCCATCGACCAAGCAATGCCAGTTGGCGGGGCCGAGGGGGAGAGCCTTCTCTGTGGGAGCTCCCTCCCTTTGGAACCAACTCCCTCCGGAGATCAGGACTATACCCACCCTGCTGGCCTTCCATAAAGCAATAAAAACCTGGCTCTTCCAGCAGGTGGGGTGAAAGTGAGACCAATCAGACTATACATGGGTCTCCCCCCTGGTTATGAATGCTAGATGTTTTTTTTAACTTTTGTAGTTTTTAATTGCTATATGATTTTATACTTATAAATGGATTTGAAATGTTGTTAGCCGCCTAGAGTCCCCCGGGAGTTGGGTGGCATACAAATCTATTTAAATAAATAAATAAATTTATAACCAGGCCACTAGTGGAAGTTCAGTGAGAATACATTCCCAAGAGAGATTCTTGTCCATGTGAGATTGGGCAGTGTCAGAGCCGTGAATCTGCCATTCTTCAGGGGAAGAGGGGACCCTTGCTTGCATTTATTTTACTGCTTTCTTCCATCTACCTGTTGTGGTCCGCCAGCAGCCTGCAGAGCTGGCAGCAGAGTTGGACAGCGAGGAGGCTGAGGAGGAACATGGGCCAGGCCTGGAGTCTGGAGAAGGATCGGTGCCAGAGGCAGGAACCCAGCCAGGGCCATCTGGGAGTTCTGTGCTGACTCCAGAGCCTTCAGAGGCTGACAAGAGCAAGGCAGAGGAACAGGGGGAGCCTGTTCCCAATGCACGCATGCGCAGAGCTGCCAGAAAGCAAGAACAGTTACAGAGAAGGACAATTCGGGAGTAAGGCTTGGAGATAATTGACCCATCCCATAGGCTATAAAAGTGGAGCAAACGGATGTGCTCATCACAGGAAGCAACTTTGTTCAATTCGTGTCATTTCAGTTCTGACTCCATGTTTCTGTTTGGCCTTGCCAAGCTCCTTGCTAATTGGTCTTTGGCAGTGTGTCAAGAAGGATCAAGGTTCATGTGCTTATCTGCCTTTTTCCGAAAGACTTTTGTCGGACTTGTTATCATTGTTTGGGACTTATTACGGCTGGGAATGAAAATAATTCACAGCCGTTAAAATAAAAGAGGTTTTTGGGACTCTGTTTGTACTGTATTATTTTATCAGGAAGCCTAGGACCCTATATCCTGCATGCTATTGATTTATAACCTTTTTGCCTGGTGCCTAGGTGCCCTGGGTTTTTTGTTCCTTTTGGGGAATGTAAGGGGAGGGAGGGCCATGTGGGCTGCATCGCCTGAAAGCCGACAGAAGATGACCCTGAGAAACTTCCCTTATCGCGTTTTCAGAGTAGCAGGTACAATAACATCTTCACACCTGCATATTGGCTGAATCCCCACTGGACTGTTGGGAGGGGTTCCTCATTCCTTTTATTCTACTTGTATTGCCTGAGGGATCTCAGAGCCTGCTTTTATTTCGTCCTGCTATCACCCCTGTTCAATAAAAGGTTCCCTTTGAAATGCCAGATTTCAAGAGTCTTTACTTTCTTGAATAAGGGAGAGAGGCTGGACCTTACAGGTGGGAAACTCATGAAGTTGGTGTTCTCTGAGCTTAGATAATGAAATGTCTCTAAGAAAACAACCAAACTAGTTCACATCATCAGTTGTCTAGTTTGGGTAATGAAACATCTGCAGTAAAACAACTATACTCAAAGAGCACCAAGGACCCCTCATTTCAACCCTGAGCTAAAAAATAGTCTCCTTTATTGATCTCAGGAAGAGTCTGCATGGCTTGGGAGGGGCTGACTGTTCATTGGGGTAGCAATGAAAGCAGATCTAATACTTTTCCTTGTCCCTTGAACATTTGCGGGTGGGAGGATATGAGATGATGACAGTTCTATTTTCAACACACACACCTCCATTGACTATGAGTTAATAGAGTTGTTAATGCCTGGAATGCACTACCTGACTCTGTGGTTTCTTCCACAAACCCCCAAAACTTTAACCTTAGACTGTCTACAGTCGACCTCACCCCATTTCTAAGAGGTCTGTAAGGGGCATGTATAAGCGCACCATCGTGCCTACCATCCCTGTCCTAATGTTCCCTTTTGTTCATATTCGTTTCATGTATTCATAATTATGTTTATACTTATATCTATTATCTAATACATGCCTGATGAAATAAATAAATAAATAAATAAATAAATAAATAAATAATAAAATAAAATAAAATAAAATAAAATAAAATAAAATAAAATAAAATAAAATAAAATAAAATAAAATAAAATAAAATAAAATAAAATAAAAATTATAAAAAATAAATAAAAAATAAAAAATAAAAAATAAAAAATAAAAAATAAAAAATAAAAAATAAAATAAAATAAATAAATAAATAAATAAATAAATAGGTATGGCGGTATGCAGTGAAAGTCAGTAATAACCTTATTCAGATTGTCCCAAAGGTGCTTTTTCAAGAGGTAACTGGACTTTCTGGTTTTTCTTTGAAGACATTTCGCTTCTCATCCAAGAAGCTTCCTTAGCTCTGGAAGTAGCTGAGACTAAACTAAAGTAGGTTTTGGAGCAGAACTTCATGACGGTTGACTCAGCCCTCTGGAAATACCCTCCCCTCCAAATCCCGATATTCCCCACATTTATCATCTTTAGGGATGCTTTAAGGTTAGGCTTTTCTGGAATCTTTTACAGACTGGCTACCTTGTGCTTTGCCTGGCTGCTTTAATCCAGGTCTAGTCTTCGTTTTAATGTGTTGATTTGGAGGATTTAGGAAATAGTAGTCTAAGGCACCGTGTTTGTTAACTACCTACCGGTAGGATTTTAATAACTCGACAGCATACAAATACTGAAGGTAACATAATACTCTAATCTCCTTTTGCATCTCCTGTAGGAAAAATGCCATCTTGGAAAAAAAATGGATTCTCTTACTTGTAATAATTTATAGTGTTACTGGGGCACAAACAGACCTAAAAATCTATCCTCTATTATTTTTATTTATGGAATCGACTGAGAGCCCCCTCTGACTTCATCTTAACCAGGCTGTTCTTCATTTACTCTCAGGGGTTGCCACAAAGAAGAGGGAGTCAAACTATTCTCCAAAGCACCTGAAGGTAGAACAAGAAGTAATGGGTGGGAACTAAACAAGGAGAGAAGTAACTTAGAACTAAGGAGAAATTTCCTGACAGAACAATTAATCCTTGGAACAGCTTGCCTCCAGAAGTTGTGAATGCTCCAACACTGGAAGTTTTTAAGAAAATGTTGGATAACTATTTGTCTGAAGTAGTGTAGGGTTTCCTGCCTAAGCAGGGGGTTGGACTAGAAGACCTCCAAGGTCCCTTCCAACTCTGTTGTTATTATTATTATATTATTATTACTTGATATGTTGGGCTATTTTAGTCAGAAACTGACCATGGTCTTTGTTTACTTGGACTAGCCTGGAAAACTGGCAAGATTCTAGTCAATTTCATTCTAATTCCCAAACATCCTAAAACAGCCAATAGTTGTTGTCTTTGCTTAGTTAACATAGCTAAATGTGGGTTATACCATATTTTTCAGAGTATAAGACGCACCTTTTCCTCCCTTAAAAGAGGCTGAAATTTTGGGTGTGTCTTATACTCTGAATGTAGCTTTTTCGAAGCTTTTTTTTTCAGCCCTAACGAGGCGCTAACGATCTTCCCGGCTTTTACGGCTTGCAGCAGACTTTTTTTCATTGCTAATCGCTCCGAAGAAGGTTTTTTTCAGCCCTAAGTCTTTGTAGGCTTTTTTTCCCATTCCTACTCCCTTTGAAGAATGTTTTTTCCAGCCCTAACCAGGGGATAAAAGAATGTGCTGAAGCTGACCAGACTAAGGACGCTAGCCAGATGAATACCTGGTAGGCAGATTTCCCCCCCCTATTTTCCTCCCCAAAAACTAAGGTGCGTCTTATACTCCGAAAAATATGGTATATATATTTGTGTGTGTGTGTGTGTGTGTGTGTGTGTGTGTGTGTGTGTGTGTGTGTGTGTGAGAGAGAGAGAGAGAGAGAGAGAGAGAGAGAGAGAGAGAGAGAGAGAGAGAGAGAGAGAGAGAGAGAGAGAGAGAGAGAGAGAGAGAGAGAGAGATTTAATCTCTCCCCCTCTCCCTCTCCCTCCCTCCCTCCCTCTCTCTCCCTCTCTCTGGTGTGTGTGTGTGTGTGTGTGTGTGTGTGTGTGTGTGTGTGTGTGTTTTGTACAAACTCCTCTTTATTCCCACTTTTGGTTTCTCTGCCAGTTATTTCAGATGAATATTCCAGGAGTCCCAGAGGTCCTCCAAATGGCAGACTTTGAAAAATTCTGATTATAAGCCCAAGCTTCTATACCAGTGTAATCCTACTGTGCGGTTGGCATAGGATGCCAGCTTATTTCTGGCAATCTCAGACCGGTGATTAAGTTGAGGAGTTAAAAGGCACTTAGAGAGCCTAAGGCATAATGTTCTCCACAGGAGGCTCTTATAATTGTATTCCTCCTTGCCTCCAACCCTGCACATTTCACAAAGCATTGTTTGCTTTGAAGTGAGCAGCAGAGACGCTCACCTCATGTGAGGGAAAGAGGAAGAGTAAGTCCCTTCCAGCCTAGGGCTTGTGAAAAATTACCATCTCTGGGTATGTTATTAACAGGGGATTTTATTATTGTTTTTAGGAACTGGAAAAACTAGACATATAATCATGGGGGGGGGAACACATTCACTACTGTGGATGCCCGCTGTCTTGCCTTTGACTTCCTTAGCTTGCTTCAGATCTGGTGTTTCAACTCAGGAGAGGCTCCCCTTTGTTAACCATCTCCTCAGTGCTCTCCTAGCGTGATCAAATGGAGAAGTGACAAGGGACAGGTTGACCCTTCCACACCTCACTTTTCTGAGGCACTGGTGAAGCACTGAAGAACCCCTGATCCTGCCGTCAGCTGAGCATCACCCCCAAATCTTCATGGATTGAGAATCGTGAGGATTCAACTTGGGGGTATTGTGGTGGTGGTGGTGGTGGTGGTGGTGGTGGTGGTGGTGATGATGATGATGATGATGATGATGATGATGATGATGATGATGATGATGATGTCCATTCAGTCATGTCTGATTTTTGGTGATTCTATGGGCCAGGTCTCTTTTTTATTTTATTTTATTTTAATGTTTTTATTATACATTTTCCTTTGTAATACAACCTATTTTCAGTTGGGAGCTGAGGTGGCGCAGTGGTTAAAAGCAGCACTGCAACTACTTCAGTGACTGCTAGTTCAGCAGTTCAGCTGTTCAAATCTCACCAGGCTCAAGGTTGACTCAGCCTTCCATCCTTCTGAGGTGGGTAAAATGAGGACCCAGATTGTTGGGGGCAATATGCTGAACTCTGTAAACCGCTTAGAGAGGGCTGTAAAGCACTATGAAGCGGTATATAAGTCTAAGTGCTATTGCTATTGCTAGTTCTACAACGACAGTCCATCTCATTCCATCGTTCCTTCTCCTTCTCTTCTCCCCTCCGCTTCCCTCTCCTTCCCTCTCTCCTTCTCCTCTCCCCCTCTCCTTCCCTCTCCTTCCCTCTCCTCCATTTTCCTCTCCTCCTCCCCCCTCTCCTCTCTCCTCTTCTCCACTTCCCTCTCCTTCCTTTTCTCCTACTCCTCTCCTCCCATCCACTTCCCTCTTTCCTTTCCCCTCTCTATGGGCCAGGTCTCATAGAACGTTATATGGAGAATTGTAACATGTTCCAATTCAAATCTATATGGTGAATATACAAAGAGATTGGGATGAGTTGCATGGGCTTAAGCGTGTGAAAATTGGCTTGCGGGTGGGTGGGTTAGAAATTGATCAGAAAAGAATGGAGTGTAAAATAGGAGTAACTGAGGATTATATAAAATGCTTCCTAGTAGTTCTGCTTTAAGTTACTGTAAGACTTTAAAACTTGAAGGATGCAATCTCTCTTTGGACAGATTCACCACTTATCAACCAATAACTCATCTTACAGAGGGTCTGGCTGCTGAAGCTCTGCTTGGTGCAGATGAGCTGAAACATGACTCAGGAACAGCGTATTTTACTGAAGCAGAACAATGCTATCTTTATCTCTTTCTTCCTCACTTCCTATTTATGGTCTGATGAAGGATCATAGATCCAGAATAAAAATACTTATGCTGAACAGCCTTCTCCAGAAAGTAATATGATGAGTAACTTGTGTACAACAGTCCCGAAGGTGCTTTTCCAAAAAGCAACTGGACTTTTTTGGACAGAGCCATGGTGGCCCAGTGGTTAGAGTGCAGTACTACAGGCTAGTTCTGCTGTCTGCTGTCTGCCTTCAATTTGGCAGTTCAAATCTCACCAGGCTCAAGGTTGACTTAGCCGTCCATCCTTCCGAGGTGGGTAAAATGAGGACCCAGATTGTTGGGGGCAATAGGCTGACTCTGTAAAACCACTTAGAGAGGGCTGTAAAAGCACCGTGAAGCGGTATATAAGTCTAAGTGCTATTCCTATTGCTATTTGGTTTTTTCTTTGAAAATTGAGAACTGAAAATCTGAGAACTGAAGAAGCTTCTTGGATGAGAAGCAAAATGTTTCCAAAGAAAAAACCAAGAATGTCCAGTTGTCTTTTGGAAAAGACCTTTGGGATAACCATGACCTGGATGACTGAGAATCTCCATAGACATTGTGTACAGAAGGATCCCATATTATCTGGGTCAGTTCCTCTGCTCTGTTTCTCTAATATGACAAAGATGGCAAGCAGAATGTATGACACAAGTGGACAATCAAGCAGCTGTGCCCCATTTCATCAAACACCATCGACCATGGTATCCTTCTGCATCGTCTCAGCGAGTTGGGAGTGGGAGGCACCGTTCTGCGGTGGTTCTCCTCTTATCTCGCCGATAGGATGCAGTCGGTGTTAGCAGGAGGGCAGAGATCGTCCCCTAGGGCCCTATTATGTGGGGTGCCTCAGGGGTCGGTTCTCTCACCCATCCTGTTTAACATTTACATGAAGCCGCTGGGGGAGATCATCCACAGACATGGGGTGTGTTTTCACCAGTATGCTGATGACACCCAGCTGTACATCACCACCCCGTCTGACTTCAGGGAGGCAGTTGATGTAATGTGCCGGTACCTGGGTGACATTAAGATCTGGATGGGGAGGAACAGACTCAGACTTAATCCCGACAAGACTGAGTGGCTTTGGATACTGCCTCCTAAGGACTACGACAACTGTCCCTCCTTGGCTTTCGAAGGAGCGAAACTGACCCCCTCAGATCAAGTCCGCAACTTGGGGGTCCTCCTAGATCCATAGCTAAAATTGGATCATCATCTTTCTGCTGTGGCTAGGGGGGCCTTTGCACAGGTTCGCCTGGTGCACCAGTTGCGGCCATACTTGGAGAAGGAGGCTCTACTCACGGTCACTCATGCCCTTGTCACTTCCCGCTTGGACTACTGCAACGCGTTCTACATGGGACTACCCTTGAAGAGTATCCAGAGACTTCAGTTGGTGCAAAATGTGGCTGCGCGTGCTGTGGTGGGTGTGCCAAGGTACACCCACGTGACACCTATACTCCGCCAGCTGCATTGGTTTGCCCATCGGTCTCTGGGTCCAATTCAAGGTGTTGATCACCATCTTTAAAGCCCTTCATGGCTTAGGACCAGGCTATCTCCGGGATCGCATTCTGCCTCACACTTCCCTTCGACCGGTTAGGGCCCACAGAGTTGGTCTCCTCCAGGTCCCGTCGGCCAAGCAATGCCGGCTGGCGGGCCCTAGGGGGAGGGCCTTCTCTGTGGCGGGCCCCGTGCTCTGGAACCAACTTCCCCCAGAGACCTGAACTATCCCCACTCTGCTGGCCTTCCAAAAAGCCGTTAAGACATGGCTTTTCCTGCAGGCTGGGGGTAGAGCTTAATCCACTCGAGCTCACCCCCAAATATGTATGGTTGCTGAATGGTTGTTGGATGATTTTAATATTGTGTTTTTAATTTTTATATTTGTTTTTAAGTAATATTTATAAATTGGCTATTCTTGTATTTTTTCTGTTGTATGCCGCCCTGAGTCCTTCGGGAGTTGGGCGGCATATAAGAAAACCAAAATAAATAAATAAATAAATAAATTTCAGATCTTCTAGGAAGCGCTCCTGGGGATCCATTTGGTCAAGGTACAGTGAGAAATTCATTCTCCCCATCCCATCTTTAAAACTACAGATTCCTATGGATTATCAAGGGGTTATGTTTGAAGTATTCTTTCTCTGGATGAAACTAAGAAAAGGAATTTGCACACAAGTGCAATATTACTCTGCTAACCAGAGCATACAAAACATTTGCCAGTCCAATCCTCGAATACAGCTCACCTGTCTGGAACCCGCACTGCATATCGGACATTAATACAATTGAGAGAGTCCAGAAATACTTCACAAGAAGAGTCCGCCACTCCTCTGCTCGCAACAGAATTCCTTATTCCACCAGACTTGAAATTTTGGGTTTAGACAACTTAGAACTACGTCGCCTTCAATCAGATCTAAATGTAGTTAATAAAATAATCTGCCACAATGTCCTACCTGTCAATGACTACTTCAACTTCAACCCCAACAATACACCAGCACACAATAGATTCAAACTCAACGTAAACTGCTCGAAACTCGACTGCAGAAAATACGACTTCAGCAACAGAGTGATCAGTGCCTGGAATGCACTACCTGACTCTGTGGTTTCTTCCCCAAACCCCCAAAACTTTAACCTTAGACTGTCTACAATCGACCTCACCCCACTCCTAAGAGGTCTGTAAAGGGTGTGCATAAGCGCACCATCGTGCCTACCGTCCCTGTCCTACTGTCCTATTGTCCAAATTTACCTATACATACTTTGCTTTTGTTTATGTTTATATCATACTTGTTATCTTGTACACGTGTTGACAAAATAAATAAAATAAAATAAAATATTAATTTCTAACAACTCACTGGTTCCACAGCTACATACACATTCTCATATCAAGATGTATACCAAAGTCCAGACTACATTCGTTGAACAAAGGGATCCTGGAAGAACCTACCTGATGTCTAATAATAATAATATTTCTACACTTATTTTGAAATATAGAAAATAGATGCTCATAAGATAGCACACACAGAGAGAGAATCACAGACACTCATGTATATGTACAGACACAAGGACAGACAGACAGGCAGTCAGTTAGGCTGATGATTATTTGCAACAGAAATTTGCATTTGGAACCTATCTTACCCAGATCAGTTAAGGACTCTATCCTTGGCATATTTAAGTAAGAACAAATCTTGGCAGAAAAAAGAAATCTTTGGGGTGAATGAGAATGGAAGCTCCCTGAAATACACTGTAAGTTATTTTAAATTCTAGCACTTCTCCATGAATGTGCCATTCAGGACATACATTTGATAAACGATTTGCAAAAGAGAAAGGTTCATTGTTGTTTGGTGAACCCTGTGCATTGTGATTTATTTGGCTTTTGTGTTGGCATGCAGGAATGGAGAAAATGGGGAAAACTCCAGGTATCTACATGCATTTTGAAAATGCTTAACTTGCAAGCCTCCTGCACACAAACATCATATCAACATAGTATATGAGCAGTGTGATGATAACAGACACTGGAGTTGACACAGTTGTGCAGCTATTGAAAATGTTGTTTGTTCTTCGTTTTTAAGAAGCATGATTTGTTGGAGGGAAAAAGCTTGAAGGCATCTGGATCAGGGGTGGGTTCCTAATTTTTTTACTGCCACTCTGTGGGCGTGGCTTATTTTGTGGGTGTGGCTTGCCAGCCATGTGACCGGGTGGGCGTGGGCCTCGGGAGCTTGGCAGCGGCCAGAGAAGCAAAGGGGCATTGCCCACCAGCAACGCAGCCCCCCGCAGCGGGAGCAGCAAGACCGCAACAGCGGTTCTTCTAGGAGGCTCCGTCCGGCCTGAATGCTTCTCCCCATTCGATGATCCTAGGCTCCTGCCGCCCGTTCCCCCTCCCCTCAGCAGCTCAAGAAGCCTCAAACGTGTGAAAATGCCTAGGATCATCACCGCGCGTTCGTGGCTTCTCAGACTGCTGAAAGGAGGGGAACTGAGATATGTCCTGCCGCCCATTCCCCCTCCCCTCAGCAGCTCGAGAAGCCTCAAATGTGCAAAAATGCCTAGGATCATCACCGCACGTTCGTGGCTGCTCGGACTGCTGAAGGGAGGGGAATGGAGATAGCTCCTGCCGCCCATTCTTTCAGCGTCTCACGCACTCCCTCAGCCATCCTCCCCTGCTTGGACTCACTGTGGGGTAGGAAGGCAACGCATGTGCAGTGCCGGAAGCTCGGCTTCTGGGCATGTGCAGAAGAAATTTTTTTAAAAAAATTAAATATTTTTTTAAAAATGGCGGCGCCCAGGCACCAGTAACCAATTGCACCGGTATTGTGATGTCACCAGCGGGCTGCTACCGGTGCTATAGAGTGGACCGCACTGGTAGGAACCCACCACTGATCTGGATGGTGTCTGATGGAAAGAATATCTTTTGGTCTCTCTCACACAGAGAGAAAAAACCCTTCTAAGTAATTCTACGTAGTATAATTTAAATTCCTCTCTTACTTTCTATTTTGACTGCCTGTCCAATAATTTTAAATGTTCCAACTCCTCTCGGCTGGAAGGAAGAAATGAGGAAGAAATGTATTTATTTATTTCAGATATGGGCAGCATCCCAATTAAAAGCACATCCCATTCAATAAAAATGAAGGCAGTGATAATCCAGAGACTAATAGACTGACCGATGTAATAACATTCCCACAGAGACACATTCCTGCTAATCCAGTGACTTCAAAGCCATTTAAAGAATGACAGGGATATTGTTCCAGATGGCAGGGGATGCCACAGAAAAGACATATTTCCTGGATCAGGAGCACTTGGAGAAAGGATTCTTTGGTTCATGATTTAGTAGCTTGCAATTCCCTGACCAATTCTCCAACTGCAATATTTTCCATTGCACTTTTTCTAAGACACAATGCATACGAAGATGTGTCTTTTTAAGACAGATCCATAAAAAAGGCGTACGTTAATGAATAACGTTGAAAGAAAAAAGTTTGCCTTAGCAACGTTCTATATGTGCAAAAGATGGACAAAACGGATTCAAAAACGGAATTGAGAGAAGTTTGGAAACACGAAAGCTGAGTAATAACAAAATGGAGAGATCCCTCCTGCTCTGAACAACTCTGTAATGGTGTGATTATTGCCTGTTACATGTATATGCAGGGAGATGCATCCCTATTCATTATAATGGTTTATTCCTGAGGACGTGATTGATATGTTCTTGTACGCATGTGTGCATTCCAATCTCCGTTCTACCCTTCTTCTCCTGACTTCCATTGAGAGAAGATGCACATTTATATTAGAGATGTAAACAAATGAGGATTTATTGTTTTTGTACCGAAATAAATATTTTTACTTAGACTTTTAAACTGCGGTTTCTTTTCTAATGTCTGATGTCTGGAAAAGATCAAACATCTTCTCTGTGAGATTAATTCTCACATCTGTCAAACTCCTCATGCCAGCTTTGGAAGATGAATTTGTCACAAGTGGCTGTCTGTCAGATCTGTGAATCTGCCATTCTTCAAGAGAAGAGGGGGCCCCCCATACTTCCTTTAGACTTTTCCACCCTTCTTTCCTATCTATCCTATACCATGTAATTAATCACTTTATAACTTCTAGCCTGGCACTAGAAGAGGCCAGACACTTTTTCACCTTTCGGGGAATGAATAGGGAGAGAAAGCCATGTGGATTGCATCATTCAGGAAGAGAGTCCGAGAAAGTGTGCTTGTCACTTTCACACCTGCAGATTGGCTGAATCCACATCGGATGGTTGTGAGGGGATTCCAACTTCCTATTGTATTGCCCTAAGGACCCTAGACCCTGCTTTGCTTTTGCCTGGCTTTCACCTCTTTCTCAATAAAAGCTTCCTTTTGAAATGCAAAGTTTCAAGAGTCCTCACTTCCTTGATTAAGGGGGAGAGGTTGGTGCTTTTCCATGACTGATGTGGTTTTGAATCTTTTGGAAGGAAGAGAATCAATTCTACTCTTAAAGAAGGTAGCCCTCATCTTAGGATAATTGATCCCAGAATTATACTTGTAAGCCATGACAGTCACGAAGCAGACCATAATATGACTGCACCCAATTTTGCAACCTTTTTGGGGGGCAGTTGTTAAGTGAACCTAGGCATTTTTGCTAAAAACCAGAAGTAAACAACGGAAACTGTCACAAATCACCCAAAATCCAACTCATACAACTGTGGCACACTGCAAAATGGCTTTAAAGCTGCCAAATACCCAAAAACGCAATTGCATAACATCATGGAGGGTGTGGCTGTCAGATCTTTGAAAATGGGTTTCAAAGTTCAAAGTTGGGGAGATCTATCATAATCTTGAACAGCCACTAAGCAACTGGCTGTTAAGTGGCCTATTGCTTGTCCAGCAGAGGTGAACAATGCAGTCCAAGGACTACCTCCCTCAGGACCCCATTGATGGCCCCAACATCTCAAGATCTGTTTGATGAACTTTCAGCTTGTTATTGCTCACTGAAACAAGTCCTTTGCTACAGTTGCTTCAATCACTTTCTTGAATGTATTCTACATGATATCCACTTGATCTTCTTATGATGCAAAAGTGCCTGGGATTTTAACCATATCCCTCTTTCTCTCTTTCTCCTTTTTGGTTGAGAGCAATAGATCCATGGCCATTGTCCAAGGACTACATAATATTTCTGATGCACTTGTTAATATTGGAAATCCAATTGATCAACTATTTCCCTTGCTATAAAACAGCTGATGTGATTTTTAAAAATGTGACACGCAAAGTACACAGAGCAAGTGGATGATAAGTTGGATGGATCTCATTTTCTCTGAACCAATTAGTTACAGAACTGGACCAACACTCAGAAGCAGAATATCTGATGTTTGTGCTACCAGTCCATTGTTTACAAAACCAGGGAGCTGATCTTTCAGGAATGCATTAGATACAGGTGTTGAAATTATCCAAAATTGCATTGCTAGTCAAAAATAATGAGCATATGTTTTCTAGATACAGAGATTTTGAGCAACAGATGGGCGCACATGCTTTGTGGGCCTCCATTGACTACTCCAGATAACAAATCTGTATTTCTCACACTTGATTTTTCATTAAATGCTAAAAGTTAATCAAAGATTCAGAAATGGTCAAATAAGGCTCCCCTCCCCATTCTTGCAACCTTTTGAGATTCACTCTGTGAGATTTCTATCAGAAAAAGATTGCTCGGGTGATGGAGAAATTCCCAGAGAACTAGTTAAAGCTGACATGGTGGCCTCTGGGCTGTAGAAGATAAGAATCACTGGGACTTTATTTACAACTGAGAATTGGGCTGATAGCAACCTGGAGCTGTTTTCAAGTCAGACAGCTCTCTCTCTGTTTATGCTTGCATACAGCTGTTTTCTGTAGCTTAGGGAGTTATAAAGTATGTGCTGCTTGCCCTGTCAACTCTTTGTGTTTGAAAAGCATGTTTCCTAACAACTGTAAAAGCCTACAAATAATGAGAAGGAAGCTAGAGATTGGAAGAAAAATCTGTATGATGGGGAGGTTGGAAGGACAGCATATTTTCTTGGTCTTACCGTAAAACCATGTTTTCTCCTCTGCAGGCAGAATAAAGATGCATTCAGCCAACATGAAGTAGTACAACTGCTTCATGACCTTCAGGGACGGGTTCAGAATTTTTTTACTACCACTCTGTGGGCGTGGCTTATTTTGTGGGTGTGGCTTGCTGGCCATGTGACCGGATGGGCATGGCTTGCTGGCCATGTGACCGGGTGGGCGTGGCTTCTCAGACTGCTGAAGGGAGGGGAACTGAGATAGGTCCTGCTGCCCATTCCCCCTCCCCTCAGCAGCTCGAGAAGCCTCAAAAGTGCGAAAATGCCTAGGATCATCACCGTGTGTTCGTGGCTTCTCTGACTGCTGAAGGGAGGGGAATGGAGATAGCTCCTGCCGCCCGTTCTTTCATCGTCTCACTCGCTCCCTCAGCCATCCTCCCCTGCTTGGACTCCCTGTGGGGTAGGAACGCAGTGCATGCGCAGTGCCAGAAGCTCGGCTTCTGGGCATGCGCAGAAGAAATTTTTTAAAAAAAATAAAAAAAAATTTAAAAAAAACAAATGGCGGCGCCCAGGCACCGGCAACCGACCGCACCGGTACTGTGACGTCACCAGCGGGCCGCTACCGGTGCTATAGAGTGGACCGCACCAGTAGGAACCCACCACTGATGACCTTATATCAGAGGTCTTCAAACTTGGCAACTTTAAGACTTGTTTTCAAAAACAAAGAAGTAGCTTAGAGAGTTGTTATAGACAACAATCTATAGTAAAGTTTATATCTACTTTATATAGTATAAGACCTTTGGCTCTTCTAGCTCTGCTATTTCACCAGTGACAGTAGTTTTTCAAGTTTTTAGATAGAAGTTCCTGTTGCTATACAAGCAAGTTAATTAACTCATCTTCAGAACATTAATTAACAGAAAGGAACTTTGCAATAAATCCAAATTATACACTTACCATCACGATCAGAAATCATATCCAAAAGTGATTTATCCAATGTGGACTTGCTCATAATTTTTTCTTCATATGCAAAATACACATCTAGTTTCCGAGTCTGAATGAAAAGAAGTTGCCATTGGAAACTAGAACATCTTGAACACATTAGTTCAAGATGTGCCTGAAAAACACCTAAACGAAAGACATACTATATTTTGGTCCATGGTTTTACAAAAGAATGCAACAATCGCTTTTCTCCAATACTGTTTTTTTAAAATCAACGATCACAAGTCACACAATGCACATGCTTTTGAATTTCCTAGGACTTCATGAGCTTGGATAGCGAAAAAAAGCAGGGTGTGAAGAAAATGCCGAAAAGATCCATGAAGAGGTTGATGTTGTGACTACCGGTATGAGGTCTGCTGTTTAGATGGAAATGGTAAAACATGCTCGAGAAGATGTGGTTTTTCTTAACGTTTCGAAATGAACTTCAATACTTCCAGCAGGTGCTAAAGATTGGAAAATGATGACCAAGATGTCAGTTTAATATTTAAACTTCCATGTACATTAAGATGCATGCTGTTTTCTTCTTCATATTTGAGATTCTTACAGACATGGGGGAAAGTCATATACTGCACAGATGTACTTACAGCTTTGATGACTTTGTTTCATGATAAAGAATTGAAATGCAGAGAATGGTAAATCTGATCTCCATCTAAGATACACTTTTCAAACCTCTTCAGAAAGGTAAGATGGAGGTACCTGCCATAAAATGATTCTTTGTATTAATAGGAGGATTGAAATATGTAGAATAACTGCATTGATTGCAGCTCAAAATAGTTCATTGGGAAAACATTTCATAGCCATTTTCATCTGCTACAGCAGGAGACAAATCCAGATGGCCAGTTCCAATTAATATGAGTTCAGTTTTTAATATGCAATCAATCAATTCGGCATTTAATCTCAACTGTTAATTAAACAAGACTTTTTTTTCTTCAAAAGAGAATTGAATTGCACTATTAAAAAAAAAAACTTCTGCCAGACTTCTGAACACATCACTGTTTTTATTTTTATATGCTTTAAAATATTTATAGTTTTTCCAATATCCAGAGAATTTTATAAAGGTCTAGTCTAGCAAAGAGACGGACCAGGGAAGACATGAGAGCAGTGTTCCAATATTTGAGGGGCTGCCACAGAGAGGAGGGGGTCAAGCTATTTTCCAAGGCACCCGAAGGCCAGACAAGGAATAATGGATGGAAACTGATCAAAGAGAGATTCAACCTGGAAATAAGGAGGAACTTTCTGACGGTGAGAGCGATCAACCAATGAAATAGAAGTTGCCTTCGGAAGTTATGGGAGCTTCATCACTGGAAGCTTTCAAGAAGAGATTGGACTGGCATCTGTCAGAAATGATGTAGGGTCTCCTGCTTGAGTGGGGGGTTGGACTAGATAACTTACAAAGTCCCTTCCAACTCTTGTAATCTGTTAAGGAATGAAAAATAAGTTTGCATGATGACTGCTTGGCTATACACAAAAGTCACAGCACGAACCAATACGTCCCTGCATGGCACAGTCCTTTGTGTAGGCGTATAAAAATTAGCAGAAAAAAAATAAAAATAGTTAGCCTGAACTTTCAATATGAACTCGCAGTGTCGTTTTGCCTTCGTCTGTAATGATTGCCCTGAATAACCTCTCTGAAAGAAGCAAGGAATCACAGCCCTTAAACAAGTGTCACTAAAACTTGTTCCTTCAATATCTGAATTTTGAATCTGACTTTCTTGTTCCTCTCCATTTAGTTACTTCTTTCTGAGCTAAAATTGCCAGCCAATTAAACATAAAGTGAACAATTGAAGCTGAATGCTCATCCATGGAAATTTAGCAATGCTTCTCCTGCTAACAATTTTACAATGATAAAGAAGACAAACAGGACCTTCATAGATGTAGATGTGTAAACATAAGAGAAAAGGTACATAAAAAGGCAATCAATATTTCTGGTGATCATACAATGTATCTCTGATTACAGTGAACAATAAAAAGAATGATGAAGGCAAAAGAGAACGAGAATTTGACACCATGTTACATTCCGCTGGATTATAGCCTCATATGTAAATTCACACTTAAATTAAAATGAAAAGAGGTTCCAAAACTGAAAATAGAATTTTGGAACCAGAAAGTTTAAAATGAAAATTTAAAGGATAACGTAGAACACAGCAACCTGTGGAACATTACTTTTAGATTTATTATTAGAGTTGGAAGGGACCTTGTAGGTCATCTAGTCCAACCCCCTGCTCAAGCAGGAGTTCCTACACCATTTGAGACAGATGGCAGTCCAGTCTCCCCTTGAAGGTCGCAAGTGTTGGGGCTCTCACAACCTCCGCTGGCAAGCTGTTCCACTGGTTGATCGCTCTCTCCGTCAGAAAGTTTCTCCTCACTTCCAGGTTGAATCTCTCCTTGGTCAGCTTCCATCCGTTATTCCTTGTTTGGCTTTCTGGTGCCATAGAGAACAGCCTGACCACCTCCTCTCTGTGGCAGCCCCTCAAGTATTGGAACACTGCTATCATGTCACCCCTGGTCCTTCTCTTCGCCAGACTGGCCAAGCTCAGTTCCTGCAACCGCTCTTTGTATGTTTTATTTTCCAGACCCTTTATCATCCTGGTTGGTCTCTTCTGCACTTTCTCTAGGGTTTCAATGTCTTTTTTGTAGTGTGGTGACCAAAACTGGATGCGGTACTCTAGGTGTGGTCTGACCAAGGCTTTATAGAGTGGTACTAGTACCTCTCTGGTCCTTGATTGTATCCCTCTATTTATGCAGCTCAGGACTGAGTTGGCCTTTTTGGCTGCTGCTGCACACTGCTGGCTCATATTTAGTTGGCTGTCTACCAAGACTCCAAGATCCCTCTCGCAATCACTGCTATTGAGTGTGGTTTCACCCAGTTTGTATGTGTATTTTTGATTCTTCTTACCTAGGTGTAGAATTTTACTTTTCTCCGTGTTAAATTTCATTTTATTGGTTTGGGCCCAGTGTTCGAGTCTGTCAAGGTCCCTCTGAATTTATTTATTCATCAGATTTATATGTCCTCCCATCTCACCAGATGTGACTCTTTTATTTATGAAGCTAAAACATATGAAGAACAGTTACGGGAATTGGATATGTCTAGTTTAATGAAAAGAAGGACTAGCGGTGAAATGGTTACAGTCTTCCAATATCTAAGGGGCTGCCGCAAAGATGAGGGGATCAACCAAAGCACCTAAAAGCAACGGATGGAAACTAATCATGGAAACTAATCACAGAGAGAAGCAAACTAGAACTAAGGAGAAATTTTGTAATAGTGGCAACAATTAACCAGTGGAACAGCTTGCCTTCAGAAGTTGTGGGTGCTCCAAAACTGGAGGTTTTTAAGAAGATAGCCATTTGTCTAAAATGGTATAGGGTCCCCTGCTTGAGCAGGGGGTTGGACTAGAAGACCTCCAAGCAATGTTCCCTGTAACATCAGAAAACGGCGCGTGGCAGTTAGAAATTGTCGCGTGGTGTTCTCTTTTTAGGTGCGCGGCCGCGCAGGCGCACAGCCTCTGTCATTAGAAAATGCTGCACGGAAGTTAGAAATTTCCGTGCGGCATTCTCTCGTTACATGCATGGCTGCGCAGCTGCACGACCATGCAGCTTAGATGTTGGGGTGAGAATAATATCTCATAGAGGCGATTTAGAGCTTTTCTTGGAATTCAGACAGTTAGAAATAAAGCCGAGATTAAAAGTCTAATAGAAAATATTTATTTCGGTACAAAAACAATAAATCCTGAATAATTACATCTTTGCTAAGAAAACACGACCGTTCAGGTCAACAGCTAAGGCAGAAGAGAATTAATGGCAAAGAACATCATATCACGTGTTCTGCTTATATTGTAATGTACCATAATATTAGGATAGGGATGTATCAACCTGCATAGACATACAACTGACAATATTCACTACGTGACATTAGAGGGAACAGTGCCTCCAAGGTCTCTCCAAACTCTGTTATTCTGTTGTTTCAAAACTCTTTGACAAAAACAGAAGAATCAGGAAGAAACTGCAAAGCTGTGAAAAAACCCGAAGCAGTTATGAAAAAGGTTTCTTCTTGAAGTGGCTTCTTTGTGAATAGAGGATGTGATTGAATGGGGCACTGAGAGTAGATACATTCTGTACCATAAGAAGAGTGGAAGACTGGGAAAAATGATTTCTTAACCTGGGTACCTCTAGATGCATGGATTTCAGCTCCCAAAATTTATCTGCCATGATGCTGGTGCACCCAGGGGCCACCTATACTACTCACTAACTCTGTATAGGTGGAGGCTTCTCCAACACTTCACTCAGCTTCTCGTGCCTCATTATTTTATAAGCAGAAAAAAGATGTAGTTGACTTGAATTCCATTCCTCTGCTCGCAATAGAATACCTTGTGCCACCAGTCTTGAAATTTTGGACCTGGACAACCTAGAACTGCACCACCTATGGTCTGATCTAAGCTTAGTACACAAAAGTGTCTGCTACAAAGTCCTACCCGTTAATGACTACTTCAGCTTCAACCACAATAATACACGGGCAAACAATAGATACAAACTCAAAGTAAACCGCTCCAAACTCAATTGCAGAAAATACGACTTCAGCAACAGAGTGGTCAATGCCTGGAATACACTACCTGACTCTGTTGTTACATCCTCAAACCCCCAAAACTTTAACCCAAAACTTTAACCTTAAACTGTCTACCGTGGACCTCACCCCATTCCTAAGACATCTGTAAGGGGGCATGCATAAGTGCACTAGCATGCCTACCGTCCCTGTTCTACTGTCCCCCATTATTCGTACTCATTTCTTATGCATATACTTTACCTGTTTATACTTACCATATTTTTTGGAGTATAAGACGCACCTTTTTCCTCCCTAAAAGTGGCTGAAAATTTGGGTGCGTCTTATACTTCGAATGCAGCTTTTTTTCCAGCCCTAACTAGGTGCTAACAGATCTTCCCAGCTCTTACCTTGCAGGCTTTTTCATTGTTACTCTCTCCAAAGAATGCTTTTCCAGCCCTAAGTTTTTGCAGAATTTTTTTTCATTGCTCTACTTACTCCGAGTAAGTTTTTTTCTAGCCCTAACCAGGTGCTAACTATCTTCCCAGCTCTTACCGGCTTGCACGCTCTTTCATTGTTATTCTCTCAGAAGAAGGTTTTTTTAAGTCCTAACCAGGGGATAAAATAATGTGCTGAAGCTGCTCCGAATAAGTTTTTTTCTAGCCCTAACCAGGTGCTAACTATCTTCCCAGCTCTTACCAGCTTGCAGGCTCTTTCATTGTTACTCTCTCAGAAGAAGGTTTTTCCAGCCCTAAGTCTTTGCAGGGTTTTTTTTTTCATTACTCTACTTGCTCCAAAGAAGTTTTTTTCCAGCCCTAACTAGGTGCTAACTATCTTCCCAGCTCTTACTGGCTGGCAGGCTCTTTCATTGTTACTCTCTCAGAAGAAGGTTTTTTAAAGTCCTAACCAGGGGATAAAATAATGTGCTGAAGCTGACCAGACTAAGGATGCTAGCCAGATGAATACCTGGTAGGCAGATTGTTTTCCCCTATTTTCCTCCACAAAAACTAAGGTGCGTCTTATACTCCGAAAAATACGGTATATGTTTATATGTTCATACTTATAATTGTTTTCTCATACATGCTTGACAAACTAACTAACTAAATAAAATAAAATAGATGAATCCCAGAATGAACACTACTCTTGTTTGGAGAACTTGCTCAGGTGTGATCTCAGAATTGCACCCCTGCAAACAAACCCGTCTGGTTTTGACATTTGAGTTCCTGACAAATGTGAACATAATCCAAAGCGCTTTCGATAAACAGCAGCAGATTCTCAAAGAGGACATTGTCCCTCATCGAGCCAGCCTGTAAAACAAATATTCTGGGAATCTCAGAGTACTTTAGCACAAGTTGGGTAATTTCACTTGAAGATCAGTAATAGGAACACCTCATTGCTTCGGCAGTTGGGGGCCCAGTTGTCATGGCAACCCCGAGAAACTATGCAATGGTTTCCCAGCATTTTGCAAAGCTTGTCAATTAGATGAAGGTTCTTGACAATTTTAATGAAAACAGACACTTGTCACTTTCTAGTACTCTAAAATTATACCTTTGCAGAATTTTTGTGAATGCAAGAGGGCTTCAGCTGTCTCTGTGAAGTTCCTTTTCCCTGAATGAATCCGAAGGAGCAAATTTCTCTCTCTCCCCCTGTGCTGCTCAATCTTCTCCTTGGAAAGAAACAGATCTCTCTTGCTGGGGGGGAAAAAAGTGCCTAATTATGGCTATAAATGATATTCACATTTAGCAGGGTACATTCTCAGCACAAAGTATTCGAATGTTGTGGTGGTGATAATTTCCCAAATACGGATCCGGTTAAAAGGATGCCTTTTCTTATTTTTCAAACATTGCATAGAACCACGAGTAATATTTCACCCTCTTTTGTCATTTTTACTATTTTGTCACTGAAATAGTTCCTTGAAATGTGCACAGCTGTTACTATTTGGACAATCTTGGCACAGTGACGGGCACATCTTTTTCTTTATGAATGGTCGAGTATATTAACTAGAATAATGGAGTTGGAATTGATGTTGGACAAGCATGACCTTCCATTCTCCACCATCCTGTCAGAGCCGAAGAAGCTTCTTGGATGAGGAGCGAAATGTTTTCAAAGAAAAACAAGAAAGTCCAGTTGCCTCTTGAAAAAGCACCTTTTGGGACAACTATGACCTGGATGACTGAGAATCTCCATAGACACTCTAAGTAAGGTACGACAGATTGGTCCTGTCGTTTCAATACTGAAGGCATCAAAAATATTTTTCTATGAGTGTCCTTGTAATTTACATTTTAACCTTGCCATACCTCCTTCCTTCCTTCCTTCCTTCCTTCCTTCCTTCCTTCCTTCCTTCCTTCCTTCCTTCCTTCCTTCCTTCCTTCCTTCCTTCCTTCCTTCCTTCCTTCCTTCCCAATTGTTGAGGAACAGGATGAGCAAATATACTGAATAAAATAAGAGGAAGAAGATAACACAATAACAGACTTTAAAAGGACCTTGGAGGTCTTTTACTCCAACCCCTTGTTCAAGCCCGAGACCCTATACCAGGGGTGGCCAAACCATGGTGCATGCGCCAAATGTGGCACATTGGATGATTACAAGTGGCGCATTGCATCCTTGCGCCTACTTATTTTTTTAAATAGGTGTCATAACTGAATCCATCTTAATATTTTCAACACCAAAGCAATGTTCCCTGTAAAATTAGAAAATGGCACACGGCAGTTAAAAACTGCCAGGTGGTGTTTTCTTTTCATGTGCACGGCCGCACAGGCGCGCAGCCTCTGCAATTAGAAAATGCCGGGCGGAAGTTAGAAACTTCTGCGTGGTGTTCTCTCATTACGTGCGTGGCTGCGCAGCCGCGCAGCCACACACCTTAGAGGGAACAGTGCATCAAAGCGATCTCAGTTCAATTCGTACAGCCTTCAGTAATGTTCAACTTCTCGGTGTCTGAAACTTAGAATGGAACTTGTAAGATGTTACTTTAGGCGGGTTTACAAACGTACGAATATTTTTATCGGTGTTGCCATTGCGCGTTCCTGCTCAAACGATCGCAAACACCGCGCACTAGCAACACATCATGTGTTTGAAGTCACGTGCGAATGAGCAGCGAGCGTTCGATATGGTCAGTCAGTTCTGAGTGAGCCATCATGGTGTGGAGTTTGAAGCAGTGTTTTATTGAGTGTACTAGCGTGGTTTTTGTATTGAGAGTGATTGAAAGACAGATTCAAGATTAAATATATATTACGTTTGTTAAATTTTGAAATGGAGTAAATTAATTAATTGAATTGCATGATTGAGTTATTCCTTTTCCTCCCTTAAGCAAAGCAGATCCTACCCCTATCCCTATTTTACAACCCCAAACGTGAAAGTAAGAAGGTAAAAAACGTGCTTGAGTTGTATGGCGCATCTGAACTCGACTGTGAAAAAATTGGCGTATGGTATGCTTAAGGTTGGCCACCACTGCCCTATACCATTCCAGACAAGTGGCTGTCCATTCTCTTCTTACAAGCTTCCAGTGTTGAAGCACCCAAAACGTCTGAAGGCAAGCCGTTGCACTGATTAAATGTTCTCACTGTTAAGAAATTTCTCCTTGGTTCTAGGCTGCTTCTCCTCTTGATTAGTTTCCATCCATTGTTTCTTGTTTTGCCTTCTGCTGCTTTAGAAAATAGCTTGATCCCATCTTCTTTGTGGCAGCCCCTTAGTTATTGCAACACTGCTGTCATGCCACCCCAGTCCTTCTTTTCAATAGACCAGACAAACCTAATTCCTGCAACCATTCTTCATATGTTTTAGCCTCCAGCTAAGTCAATCGTCATCATTATTTTTACACTTTGAAGCTCTGACCCACTTATGAGAAATTTAGGGTTGTGCAATCAGGGTCTCAGGGTGTTCTGCAAAACCAGAAGGGGATGCACTATCTGCACTTGGTCAATGCTTGTGGGGTTATCAATAAGAGAATCTGCCCCTTTGTTCATCTGGCTCAGTAGAATTGGTTCCTCTGCTTTGTGTCTCTGGGATTCACTTGACCATCTTGATCTGAAGGATTGTCCTTCTATATCGCAACTCCATCCCGGCACTTTAAACCTCTCACTGGATGCAACTGTGAGATCACTTTCAAAACAAAGAAGTAGCTTAGAGAGTTGTGTCAGTTCAAGATGTGCCTGAAAAACACCTAAACGAAAGACATACTATATGTTGGTCCATGATTTTAGAAAAGAATGCAACAATCGCTTTTCTCCGATACTATCTTTTTTAAAATCAACAACCACATGCCACACAATGCACAGGCTTTTGAATTTCCCAGAAATTAAAATTTGTCTGAAATGATATAGAGTCTCCTGCTTGAGCAGGGGGTTGGGCTGGAAGACCTCTGAAGTTCCTTCCAACTATGTTATTCTGTTAAGAACAAGCTCAAAACATCTAACATTAAGAAGAAGGCTATGACATCTTATTGTAATCACTATATGTATAACATATACAATGCATTAGGGAAGAGTCTCCCAAAATGCAGTTTCTTCTAGGAAATATAGGGAGATATCATCAACATATTGAGCCACAGAGGCACAGTGGTTAGAGAGCAGTACTGCAGGCTATTTCTGCTGACTGCCGGCTGCCTGCAATTTGGCAGTTCAGATCTCACCAGGCTCAAGGTTGACTCAGCCTTCAATCCTTCCGAGGTGGGTAAAATGAGGACCCAGATTGTTGGGGGCAATATGCTGAACTCTGTAAACCGCTTAGAGAGGGCTGTAAAAGCACTACGAAGCGGTATATATAAGTCTAAGTGCTATTGCTATTTGGTTTTTTCTTTGAAAACTGAGAACTGAAAATTTGAGAACTGAAGAAGCTTCTTGGATGAGAAGCAAAATGTTTCCAAAGAAAAAACCAAGAATGTCCAGTTGCCTTTTGGATAACCATGGCCTGGATGACTGAGAATCTCCACAGACATTGTGTACAGTGCAGCACTGCAGGTTACTTCAGCTGATTGCTAGCTGCAGTTCAGTTGTTCAAATCTCACCAGGCTCAAGGTTGACTCAGCTTTCCATCCTTCCGAGGTGGGTAAAATGAGGACACAAATTGTTGGGGGCAATATGCTGACTCTGTAAACCACTTACAGAGGGCTGTAAAGCACTGTGAAGTGGTATATAAATCTAAGTGCTATTGCTACTGCTATTGCCTCAGCCTTCCATCCTTCCAAGGTCAGTAAAATGACCTTGGAAGGGGGCAAGAGTCTGACTCTGTAAACCGCTTAGAGAGGGCTGTAAAGCACTGTGAAGCGGTATATAACTCTAAGTGCTATTGCTATCGGTTCATGCTTTCCAAAAACATCAGCAATCCTATCAATGGATACCCTCATATCAGATTTATTTGAATTCTTTACACAATCTGCAAAATTGCATGAAAATAAGCAAGAATAAAAGTGAATGCACTTCAGTAGCTGTGGGCACCTGCTGTCATAGTCTGTGCTCTGTTGGTTTTGGGATGAGAATCCAGGACAGCAATCTGGACTTTGAAGTTGAAAAGTCTATCTGGGGAAGTGCAAGAACCTTTTAAAAAAATCTTTAGGACACCAACCAAAGGCCAGTTGGCCACAACCTGGATCTGTGTTTTCAAAACAAGGAAGTAGCTTAGAGAGCTGTGTCAGGTCAAGATGTGCCTGAAAAACACCTAAAATTTAGATTTATTATTAGAGTTGGAAGGGACCTTGTAGGTCATCTAGTCCAACCCCCTGCTCAAGCAGGAGTTCCTACACCATTTGAGACAGATGGCAGTCCAGTCTCCCCTTGAAGGTCGCAAGTGTTAAAAGAAAGACAGACTATAAGTATAAGCATGGTTTTGAGTACATGATATTTTACGAATACATGGGGACTTTAGGACAGGGACGGTAGGCACGCTGGTGCGCTTATGCACGCCCCTTACAGACCCCTTAGGAATGGGGTGAGGTCAACGGTAGACAGTTTAAGGTTAAAGTTTTGGGGGTTTGGGGAAGAAACTACAGAGTCAGGTAATGTATTCCAGGCATTGACCACTCTGTTGCTGAAGTCGAATTTTTTGCAATCAAGTTTGGAGAGGTTTACATTAAGTTTGTATCTGTTGTGAGCTCGTGTATTGTTGTGGTTGAAGCTGAAGTAGTCATTGACAGGTAGGACATTGTAGCATATAATTTTGTGTGCTACACTTAGGTCAGATCGAAGGCGGCGGAGTTCTAAATTTTCTAGGCCCCAAAATTTCAAGTCTGGTGGCATAAGGTATTCTGTTGCGAATGGAGGAGTGTAGTACTTGTCTCGTGAAATATCTCTGGACATTCTCAATTGTATTAATGTCCGATGTGTAGTGTGGGTTCCAGACAGATGAGCTGTATTCGGAAATTGGTCTAGCAAATGTTTTATATGCTCTGGTTAGAAGTACAGTATTACCAGAGAAGAAGCTACGCAAGATTAGGTTAACCACGCTTAATGCCTTCTTAGCAATGCTGTTGCAGTGGGCTCTGGCATTTAGATCATTAGAGATGAGTACTCCAAGGTCCTTTACTGAGTGAGCATCATCAACAAGGTCTTGATCATCTAGTTTGTATTTTGTGTTCTGATTATTTTTGCCAATGTGTAAGACTGAGCATTTGTTGATTGAGATTTGAAGTTGCCACTTGTTTGACCATTCTGATACATAGTCAAGGTCTTTTTGAAGGGTAGTAGTATTGTTGGTGGTGTTGAATAGTTTTACATCATCTGCGAAGAGGACGCAGTTGCTTTTTATATTATCACAAAGTTATTTATGTAAAGAATAGAGAGAGTTAGTTCTAAAACGCTGCCTTGGGGAACACGGCTGTTAACAGGTACAGGGTTTGATAAAGCCTTTTCCTATTTTGATCACTTGTTGTCTGTTTGACAGGAACACAGTAATCCATTTGTGCAGAGGTCCAGAAATGCCATAAGATTTTACTTTTAGAAGTAGTTTGTCGTGTACCACTGAATCAAAGGCTTTGCAGAAGTCTGTGTAAATTGCTATTGCTTTGACCTGATCGAGTTGTGTAGTCCATATGTTTTTACAGTGTAGAAGTTGTAGATGGCAGGATAATTTTTTTCTGAAACAAAATTGTTTGTGAGAGAGTAGGTTGTTTGTCTCTAAGTGGAGGGTAATGGATTGGTTAATGATAGAATGCAACATTCACTTTTCTCCAATACTTTTTTTTTTTATCAACGACCACATGCCACACAATGCTCATGCTTTTGAATTTCCCAGAACTTTATGAGCTTGGATGGTGGAAAAAAGCAGGGTGTGAAGAAATATGCCGAAAAGATCCATGAATAGGTTGATTTTGTGACTACCGGTATGAGGCCTGCTGTTTAGATGGAAATGGTAAAGCATGCTCCAGAAGATGTGGTTTTTCTTGACGTTTCAAAATAAACTTCAATACTTCCAACAGGTGCTACAGATTGGAAAATGATGACCAAGATGTCACTTTAATATTTAAACCTCCATGTACATTAAGATGCATGCTGTTTCCCTCTTCATATTTGAGATTCTTACAGACATGGGGGAAAGTCATATACTGCACAGAAGTACTTACAGCTTTGATGACTTTGTTTCATGATAAAGAATTGAAATGCAGAGAATGGTAAATCTGATCCCCATCTAAGATAGCAATAGCACTTGGACTTATATACCGCTTCATAGGGCTTTACAGCCCTCTCTAAGCGGTTTTACAGAGTTCAGCTTATTGCCCCCAACAATCTGGGTCCTCATTTTACGGACCTCAGAAGGATGGAAGGCTGAGTCAACCTGGAGCCCTGTGAGATTTGAACAGCTGAACTGCTGAACTAGCAGTCAGCTGGAGTAGCCTGCAGTGCTGCACTCTAACCACTGTGCCACCTCGGCCACCTCGGTTTGAAAAGATACACTTTTCAAACCTCTTCAGAATGAGTGCTAGTTCTCCCATTGAAACGGTTTGGGAGAGAGTTGCAGAATCATGGGAGGGAGAAAATGGCCAGTTATTTTTTTTCCCTTTCAAGAAAAGGGAAGATGTGGTTCTGAGATTTTCAACCAAACTGACTCAATAACCTGAGACCTGAAAGGTATCTCTGGGCCTTTGGCCTGGCTGAAGTCCTGACAGTTGAATCCACTTTATCAGTGGAAAGACTTTCTTAAGACACATATTCTACTCAGGCTCATACTTGAGAAGTTAAGGGATCCTAAGGGGACCTTCGTCTATCGGTCATGTCACGTAGTGAATATTGTCAGTTGTATGTCTATGCAGGGTGATGCACCCTTATTTAATATTATGGTACATTCCAATATAAGCAGAACACATTCCTAAGCCACCATTAATTCTCTTCTGCCTTAGCTCTTGACCTGAACGGTCGTTGTTTCTTAGCAAAGATGTAATTATTCAAGATTTATTGTTTTTGTACTGAAATAAATATTTTCTATTTTAATCTCGGTTTTATTCTAACTGTCTGAATTCCAAGAAAAGATCTAAATCGCCTTTATGAGATTTTATTCTCATCCCAACATATAACCTTGTGAGTCTTGACAGTGGACCAGAATGTATTTTATAATAAAGAGAATTGTAAAAAGAATTAATCAAGACAATTAAGTTTTAATTGTACACCGCCCAGAGTTACCCTTTGTATGAGATGGGCAACATTTAAATTAGTTAGATAGGAGAGAGAGAGAGAGAGAGAGAGAGAGAGAGAGAGAGAGAGAGAGAGAGAGAGGGAGGGAGGGAGGGAGGGAGGGAGGGAGGGAGGAAGGGAGAGGGAGAGGGAGAGGGAGAGGGAGAGGGAGAGGGAGAGGGAGAGGGAGAGGGAGAGGGAGAGGGAGAGGGAGAGGGAGGGAGGGAGGAGGGAGGAAGGGAGGGAGGGAGGGAGAGGGAGAGATGAGACATAGATGAGAGATAGAGATAGAGATAGAGATAGATAGATAGATAGATGATGAAAGATAGATAGATGATAGATAGATAGCATAGAGCATAGAGCATAGATAAATCCAATGTTGGTGGAGGTAGCTTGATACTATCTGTCACAAGATTCTAACAAATAATTATTTGCTATTTTTGGTTAGCATTTCCCGATTAAATATTGTTCAATATCAGATACATTTTTTGCCCTAAAGGCAGAGTTCCAATATATAATTATCAAAGGAAGGCTATATCAGTTTTAGCATTGTTCAAACAAAGGTTATATGGAATTATAATTAAAAAAAGTACATCCCATTAGGGATCTCTCATTTATGTTTAAAGGTAATGAAGCATAATGTTAAAGAGCATTACAGTCCCTGATTTAAATCACTTGTAATTGAACTCATTAGGTGTTCTAAAAATACATTGTCTCAATCATCAGTCTTCAATCATCAACCAAATTAAATATTTTGCATGTACAGTGAAGTGATAGCCATTAAGAATACTCCTTCATTGTCTTTCTCCAAGCAGGATTGCAAAAAGTTTTCATTGTTGTAAAAATGTTTCGAAGACCCTATAAAACAGACTATTCATAGATATTGAAAATTCTGATGATCCCTGTCTGGCTTAAGCATTTTCAGACACATTTGGTAAATATTTGTTCCTGCACTTCCTTAAACCGGAATGTAGAACTTTTAAGCCAGAATGTAGAATGTTAAACCAGAATGTAGAACTTTTCCTTAAACCAGAATGTAAAGCCGTAAGCCAAAATGTAGAACACTCTTGCATTCACAAAATGTAGAACATTTCTTACAAGCAGAAAATTGTGCAATATGTGAAAACAGTTGACCTCCAAAAGCCTAGGTCAACCTTTCCTAATTTGATATCTTTCATATATGTTAGATGACAACATGGAGGATTCTGGGAGCTGAAGTCCAAACTGAACAAGACTAAGCTAGATGAATGCAGATGGAAGCATATTAGATGAAGCCACACACCTTTCTGTTATTCTCACCAGCACTATCATTCTATGAGTCTATCTTTTTTTTTTTTGTCTTTTGGGATGCTCAAGGTGTCATTCTGGTTGATTTCTTGCCAAGAGGAGAAACAATAAACTCTGAGGCCTACATTGAGACCCTGACGAGGCTCAGAGCAAGAATCCGCCGAGTGAGACCCAACTTGCCAATCGACAAAGTCCTCCTTCTGCACGACAATGCTCAACCACACACAAGCATCAGGACAAGGGAGACAATCGCCTCATTCGGGCGGACAACTTTACCGCATCCTCCATACTCGCCAGATTTAGCGCCTTCTGACTATCATCTCTTCGGCCCCATGAAAGAGGGTTTGAGAGGCAAACATTATTCCAGTGACGAGGAAGTGAACACTGCAGTGAAGAAATGGCTCAAAGAACAGTCCACAAAATTTTACGAGGCAGGGATACATGCTCTCATTCGAAGATGGAACATTGCTATTGAGAGAAACAGTGACTATGTTGAGAAGGAGGGATGTGATCCATAGAGGACCAGCTTCATTTTGATGTATGCTACATGTTCCTGTGTTTTTATTATTTTTATATATTTAGGTATTTATACCTGTCCTAAAGAAAATGGCATTACGTTTTGACTCATCCTCGTATCAGAACCTACTGTAGGTGATCATTCGTATGTCTGAACTCACTTTCCCTGCCCCTCAGACATAGTGAGGGAGACTTCAGAGCCGAGGTGGTGCAGTGGTTAAAGTACAGCACTGCAGTTCAGCAGTTCAGCTGTTCAAATCTCAACGGCTCAAGGTTGACTCAGCCTTCCATCCTTCCGAGGTGGGTAAAATGAGGATCCAGATTGTTGGGGACAATATGCTGAACTCTGTAAACCGCTTAGAGAGAGCTGTAAAAGCCCTATGAAGCGGTATATAAGTCTAAGTGCTATTGCTATTGCTATTCACTATATCACAACATGGTGTATCACTCAACATTCCGTTTGACTGGCTTCTGTGTCTGATACGGAGCAGAGGAACCATTCTGAGCTTTGTTTCAGACCACAATCTGATGGTTAACATCCAAAGTGAACTACAAAGTGCTCCTCAAAACACTTCCCAGAACCTCTTAAGAAGAACAGAGATCCCCCCTGGGAACTGCACAGGATCATGCAGATCTTTTGATGCGAAAGTCTTCTCTGAGCAAAGAAACCAGTGCATGACATCATGGTCTTATGAATTCAGCTCACATCAGCACAGCATATTATCTCTGAATCCCAAACTGAACTCTATTTACCATTCACATTGCGAAGGCAGGACGTGAGTTGCCTTTTAACATGAGTGGGCTTTCCGGAGCGAGAATCAGCAGGTATAGCTGTAAGCTCTAATAAGCAATAACCACGACTTGGAAAATAAATATAACAACCAGCACAGGAAATGTAAGATACGATAATGAAGTCCAAGCCAGGGAAAGAAATTTGTTATCTGATTTATTCATGCATGTGCCCCTGATATATTATTGATCGCAAAATGGTGCTTCCCCAATGGATTTTTCCACACTGTTTGGGATCCAGGGAGCCAGCCAAGCAGGAAAAGAATTCAGCCTGTATCGATAACAGCACCTTAAGGCATCCGACCATCACTCATCATTACAGGGAGCATTGACAAAGGCAGCAGCATTAGGAAACACTTGCCTTTCAGAGGGAGGTTGAGGAGCATGGTTTTCAGTGGATGCATTGCAGTGAGAGGATACTGCTTAAAGAGATACAGGGTCACCCCTGTTGTCTTGCATGAGAAGTAGAAAAACGGAGCAATGAGCGTAGCATGAAAATCTCCCATTGTCAGCATTAAGATGGAACAAGAACTGAAGAAGCTTCTTGGATAAAAGTTTAATTTAATTTAATTTAATTTAAAGTTCTTATAGGCCGCCCAATCCTGTAGGACTCAGGGCGGCATACAACAGGGATAAGAACAGTAAAATAAAACATAACAATTTAAAACATGACATCATTTTAAAAATCACTCATTCATGGGGGAATCTGATCTTCTTCTTCTTCACCCCGCCTGCCGGAAGAGCCATGTTTTTACGGCTTTGCAGAAGGCCAGTTGAGTGGGGATGGTCCGGATCTCTGGTGGGAGTTGGTTCCAGAGAGATGGGGCTCCCACAGAGAAGGGGCTCCCCCGTGGACCCGCCAACCGACATTGTTTGGCTGAAGGGACCTGGAGGAGGCCCAAAAGGTGAAAGGTTTTCAAAGAAAACACCAAGGAATTCCAGTTGCCTTTTGGAAAAGCACCTTTGGGACAAGCATGATCTGGATGATTGAGAATCTCCATAGACAAGAACAGGAAAAAAAGACTTTCTCCCTAACTAACTTATTCTGACCCATGAAGCTGCTTAGATGAGCAGCAAAACATCTCAGACCACCAAGAAAAGAAATCCAGTTGTCAACTTTCAGACAACTTTACCTGGATGGCTTAGAATCTTCATAGAATCCAACAGAAACAAGAATTGTTCTGTTGGATCTATTATTCTCACAATGGCCACCTAGATAGCTTTAGGAAGCCCACAGGCAGAGACCTATTGAAGATCTCTTCTCAAATTCCACCCCCTTTTAATACCATCCAAGTTGGTGATCACACACACCTTGAGTTAAGGATGCCCAGATCAAGGAAATGCAGTTGTTTGGCTGTTCACAATCACCTTTCAGTCAGCCTTATTGCACAGAGGGTGGGAAGGAATTGTCCTTGAACATTTTGCACGCACTTGTGCATCTGGATACATTGGTGCAGGTCAGGGGCGGGTTGCTCTCTTAGCTCGCTACTGGTGCGCTGCGCGCGCATCACCACATTTGTGTATGCGCGCACTGGAAGAGAAGCTCAAAAATGCCCTCTAGAGACATTGTAAAATACCCAGGAGAAAATCAGAGACTCCTTCAATGAAGAAATAAAACTTTCAGAGAGCTGAAAGGGTAAAACCTTCAGCACACAATCTGACAGACTGCTTTTCCCCCTCTTTTATGAATCCATTTATGTGTCCCTTAATATATTCAGTCCCTGCCTCCCACACACACTCACTTTCCAGCCTTTTCTAGATAGCATTTGAACATCTGTCTAAACAAAGCTATGTTTGGGTTGTAACGCTATATGGAAAATTACACACACACACACACACACACACACAAACACACACACACACACACACACACACACACACACACACACACACACCTCTCTATATGTCCCAGAAATTATTCATTTCATTCTGATTAGCAGATGTTAAATAAAACTTACCCTCATAGGGAAAAGTCAGTGCTAAGTTTTAATATTGGCATCACGTAATCTTCTATTGGGTAAATTGGCTGTTTTGGAGCCCAGACCTGGGCGTGGGATGGGATGCTTGGATAGGGAGCTCTCAGGAGGCTCATTAAAGTCACTGCAAAGGAGAGAATAAGATACAGCAATAATAAAGTGAAATCCTCCCTGCATGGGGAGAAATGATCTAGCTAAACCATGTAAAGTCACCACCAGCTTGCTTACTTGTCCTACCACACAATGGATGAAAGTGTTCTTGCAGTTAGCTTGCAGTTCAGCCTGTCTCCACTAGGCCTCCATTGGCCACCTTTGCAAAGGAAAAATGGAAAAATATCTTGGTGAGAGGAAGACTTACAGAAGAAAGCTTTATTTCACCCAGAGAAGAGGATGCCACTAGTTGGCACTCTCTTCTCACTCCTGTTTCAGAGGAATTAAGAGGCACAAACTTCACCAACAATAAATGGGCAGCTTTTAGTGTTCGGTGTAGCTTTAGCACTTGGTGGCTTCTGCATGTCATCGGCAGCTCTTGAACTGAACAATGAGAATTGTGTGTGTCTTAACTAGCGAGAAATGCCCTTTCAGTCTGCACAAATGAATTGCTGCCTTTCTTACACGTTCTTCCACAGAAACGTCTCTGAGCCACTTCACAGTTGACACTGATTTTCCATTCTATATTTCTATTGAAGGTTGTGAGATTGGTCCCAAAAACTCAAACAGGGAGAAAAAAAACTGTGGTATCTAGATGAGGGATTCTAGATTGTAATAATTAAAAATATAGACTCTGCTATCTAGCCATGGGGGGGGAATAATTTATTTATTAAATTTGTTTAATTTCATTGTGAGGTGACTCTGGGCAGCTTCAATTATAAGTTATTGAGCTCAAGCATGGTTTTTTTTTGTTTAGTTTGTTTGTTTGGATTTTTCTTGCAGTAATATTTGAGTCGTCAGCACTGCACATATTTTTAGTAAATATCAAATGTATTTACTAACGTCAAACTTGGCAGTGGATTTTACCAACAGTCTGGGTGAGATTGGAGGATTCACTTCTAAATAATTCCATGGCTCTCTCTCTCTCTCTGTCTCAGGGGCGGGTTGCTCACTTACCTTGCTGCCGGAGCCATGCGCGCACATCTCCATGCTTCGGGGGGGTGCTCGCTATGCACACGCGCCCCCTCGTGTGATTTTGCTTCTGCGCATGTGCAGAAGCAAAATCGCGCCGAAATCTCATGAGGGGGCATGTGTGTGAGAGAGATTTTGGCGTGATTTTGCTTCCGTGCATGCGCGGAGGCAAAATCTCACTGAAATCTCGCACGCGTGTGTCCGCTCACGAGATTTCGGCGCGATTTTGCTTCCGCGCATGCGCAGAAGCAAAATCGCCTGAAAATCATAGGAAAAAAATGGTGACGTGCCGGGTTTACCGACAGAGAGGGCTCCGGAGCGGTTGCGAAATCCGCCGCTCCCTGCGTACCGGACAGCTCCGGCAGAAACCCACCTCTGCTCTGTCTGTCTTTCTCTCTCTCTCTCTCTCTCTCTGTGCAATGTGTGTAAATTACGATTGTGACAATAATTTTCCAGTCCTAACCTTCAAGGGAAAGTTTTTGGAGTTCCCTTGGTGCTCCAGACATGGGGGAGTAGGGAGGGAATTGCAATAATAGTAAAACATCTGACAAACATCGCAATCTGGTTGGGATACAAAGAAAAACCTTTCTGCAACCAACTGCTTAAAAACGTCTTCTGATTAGGCGTTTAGCTTGATGGTCTCGATCTTTTCTTATCCTCTGAAAATGGCCTCTTCCATCAGACATATAATGAAGGCACTCAAATCACCAACCAGGCAGATTTAAAAGCAAGGATAAGGTCTCTCACTTTGTCTCCCAGTGAATTAAACAGAAAAGATGGGTTTGTGTTTTTTTTTTCTAATCGTTTCTATGCATTTTCAGGAGGAAGAAATAGATTTAAGTTCTTTCCGAAGTCATTCATTCTTAGCAGACAGGGTCCAAATCAATGCATGCATTCAGCCATTGCATAGATGGTTAGAAATGGCCAACAAAAATAAAGTTTATATCATGTTTTCTATTCTATTTCTGTTTGCAGTTCATTTATTATCTATTATAAGCTAAATGGGTTCTATGGTAGTAACTTACGGACTTAACGCTTGGCCAGTACTTATTCTGGAATTCTGTTTCCTGAATAGTGTTGGGAGGAAAATGCTCCCCGATTAGAATTCTTCCCACTGGGATGCAACGATCAGCGCTTTGAAGAAATAATTGAATAACGAAGCACAGCTGCCAGAAAGAAGCTTTTAATGACAAGGAACCAAGATGAGTGACATTCAGCAAGTCTTCTTGGCTAGCAAGAAAGATTGATATTCTAATGTGATTTTGTATACCCTTTCTGAGTTTTGGTCTAAAACTGGTTTTTGGTGACGTTTAATTCTGTGTTTATTGATGGGATAATTTTCCCTATTCAGCCTTGTTTGGAAGGGAAAGGGTTAATCTATGTTCCTGAAAAGAAGCAGCTTCAGAAATCTGGCTAGTTCCTGTGTCTATTTGTTCTGGCAATTGTTCTAACCCTGGGGTAGGCAAAGTTGGCTCTTCTATGACTCATGGACTTCAACTCCCAGAATTTCTGAGCCAATCATGCTAGCTTAGGAATTCTGGGAGTTGAAGTCCACGAGTCATAGAAGAGCCAACTTTGCCTACCCCTGGTCTAACCTATTCTCCAAAGCACCAGAGAGCAGGACAAGAAGTAACAGATGGAAACTAATCAAGGAGAGAAACAACCTGGAATTAAGGAGAAACCTCCTAACAGTGAGAACAATTAACCAGTGGAACAGCTTGTCTTCAGAAGTTGTGAGTGCTCCAACACTAGAGGTTTTTAAGAAGAGATTAGACAACCATTTGTCTGAAACAATATAGGGCCTCCTGCTTGAGCAGAGGGTTGGACTAGAAGATCTCCAATGTCCCTTCCAACTCTGTTACTCTGTTTCCATGTAGTGCACACAAGTTCCCCAGAAAGCTGTCCACCTGGTATCTTTGTTACTTGGCATATTTGAACTGGAGAAAATCACAAAATATCATTATCTGAAAGTTGAAATTGAAAGATTGTGGCATAAACCAACTATGGCGGTCCCAGGGGTTATCAGAACGCTGGATGCCGTACCCAAAAAATGTTGATGGCACTCAGACAATCTGTACATTTACAATATTTCCATCAGTCAGTTGCAAAATTGACTGCTTGGATCTGCACATAAACTACGCCGGTACATTACACCATCCTATATTCTTGGATGGGTTCTTCTCAGTTTCTAATCATTTTTGGAAATTGTTCGTTAAGAACGGTTACAGGAACTGGGCATGGCTAGACAAGGGAAGAGAAGGACCAGAGGAGACATGATAGCAGTCTTCCAATAGTTGAGGGGCTGCCACAGAGAGGAGGGGGTCAAGCTATTTTCCAAAGCACCTGCAGGCCAGACAAGGAATAATGGATGGAAACTGATCAAGGAGAGATTCAACCTAGAAATAAGGAGGAACTTTCTGACAGTGAGAACAATCAACCAATGGAACAGAAGTTGCCTTCGGAAGTTGTGGGAGCTTCATCACTTGAGACTTTCAAGAAGAGATTGGACTGCCATTTGTCAGAGGTTGGACTAGGTGACCTACAACAGTGATGGCAAACCTATGGCATGCGTGCCACAGGTGGCACGCGGAGCCATGTCTGCCGGCACGCGAGCCATTACCCTAGCTTAGCTCCAACTCGCATGTGCACGCCAGCCAGCTGGTTTTCAGCTCACACGGAGGCTCTGGGAGGGAATTTTCGGCTTCTGGAGGGTCTCTGGGGATGGGGGCGGTGGAAGAGGGCGTTTTTGCCCTCCTCAGGTTCCAGGGAAGCCTACTGGGCCCACCGGAAGTCAGGAAATGGGCCATTTCTGGCCTCCAGAGGGCTTCCGGTAGGGTGGGGGAGGCTGTTTTTCCCTTCCCCAGGCATTGAATTATGGGTGTGGGCACTCGCGCATGTGCAATAGCGTGCACGTACGTGCTTTCGGCACCCAAGGAAAAAAAGGTTTGCCATCACTGACCTATAAGGTTCCTTCCAACTCTGTTAATCTGTTACATCTGTTACTGCCTAGTTATTAGAGACCTTTGGAATAAGTTTGAAAAGTCTTCATCGGGTGTGTTAAACAGATTCATACATGTTGCCTAATCCATACAGTACATTACAGATTACTATGAGATTGAATGGTATTGGCATGTTCCATTTGATTCAAAACGGACACAGTTGACATATCCCGCGGGATCTGTTCTTCCCTCATCTCTTGCTGGATTCCAGAGCCCATAAACCCTTATCAATTGTGTTGCCTGGTGATTGTAGTTCAGCACCAACTGGGGACTCAAACTTAGAAATGGTTAAAGAGGGTAGATATTCACCATCTTCTTCCTATAAAGGATTTCACAAAGAAGTATCTATTGACTTCACACCTTGCTGAAATGATCACACTTCTGTTTATGCAGTTTCCAACACCTTGAAAAGAAGATATATACAAATCTACTTTTGTGACACAGGAAGCATCATTTGCACAGTCTAATTTGGGCAGAAGATGGAGTTGCCATATTTTGTGATTGGCAGGTAACCTGAGAAATATGAACTACTGAGTATATATTTGATTTAAAAAGGTATAAAAGGACAAGTGAGGATGAAGCTAGTTTCAAAAGAAAAGCTTAATTGCCTCTGATTCTTTCCTGTCCTTTGTTGAAATAAATATTAGTGATCTGATTACTGTAGTAATGCAAATACTGTGCTCCCTACTGTGTATGTACATGTGTTGAGAGTGGTTGTCTCCTCCTCCTCCTCAAATCCCATTCCCTCCTAGCACTGATGATGTTACCTAGCTGGGTAATGAAACATCTGCAAGAAAACAAGCAAGCTCAGAGAGCACCAAGGATCCCACAGATCATCTCCTCCTCCTCCTCCTCCTCCTCCTCCTCCTCCTCCTCCTCCTCCTCCTCCTCCTCCTCCTCCTCCTCCTCCTCCTCCTCCTCCTCCTCCCAAACCTTTTCTTCTTTCAGCACTGATGATTTACCTAGCTGGGTAATGAAACATCTGCAAGAAAACTAGCAAGTTCAGAGAGCACCAGTCATTGTCATCGTTGTCGTCATTGTCCTCCTCCTCCTCCTCCTCCTCCTCCTCCTCCTCCTCCTCCTCCTCCTCCTCCTCCTCCTCCTCCTCCTCCATGCATTTCCACTTCTACTTCCAATGTCAAGGGAGATACAAAGTTCTGGTTCTTGCACTTCTGGTGGCCTCAACCATTGTTATTTGATGCTATCGTTGTGGGTCTTTGATGTTGTCCCTCCATCTTCTTCTGGGTTTGCCTCTTGTTTTTTGACCTTCTCCTTGTCAGGGAGTCACACCCCTCCAGGTGCAGGGCAGAGTGGCCTTGACTCTTGAAGAAAGGAATGCTATTTTGACTACATATCTCCCCAGCTCCATGCAATCCCCCCTCCCAGTTTCTCACAGCACCAGATGTGGCAGGCCTGAAGATCCAAGGCCCCCAAAAATGGTTTCCAGGCTTGACACTCCTCTTTTAATATATGCCTTGTATGGTATACAATCCCAAGACATGTTATGGGTTTAGATGACTTGATTTTTGATAAATCTCTGCAGTTTGCTTGGCATTGTTTTTGGAAATGGTTTGCCCTGAATTTCTACCTCCTAAGATTGAGGGAATAGGACTGGCCCATAGTCACCCAACCAGTTTCATGCTTATGGCAGGACTAGAACTCAGGGCCTCCCAGTTTCTAGGCTGATGTCTTTAACCCCAATACCAATAGCAATAGCACTTAGACTTATATACTGCTTTACAGTGCGTTAGAGCCTTCTCTAAGCGGTTTACAGAGTCAGCCTATTGCCCCCAACAATCTGGGTCCTCATTTTACCCACCTCGGAAGGATGGAAGGCTGAGTCAACCTTGAGCCTGGTGAGATTCAAACTGTCAAATTGCAGACAGCCGGCAGGCAGCAGAAGTAGCCTGCAGTACTGCTCTCCAACCACTGCACCACCGTGGCTCATACCTACAGTAACTGCGTCTCTAATGCTATGCTGTATTAATATAATTGTAATTCCGTGAGGCTTTTAAAACCTCTTTTAGATCATAACAGAATGTGTTGAAGGAGAAGAAAGCACTCTTAGTTTCAAGAATGAACTAAAGATTCAACACTGTGTATAAGTGTATGAAATCACAGAAGAGAATTCCCAAGGGAAGCTTGACAGTCTGGGATCCATTAAGCAAATGGCTTAGCTAAAGCAGAATTGCATTAGGGATTTAATAAATATACTACAGCTCCTCCCACTTCTTCCCACCCTCAGTGAGATTCAGCAAGAGGTCTGCTTAGGGCAAGGGTCCCCAAAAAGGCCAACGCAGTCCTGAGCTGCATAAATAGAGGGATACAATCAAGGACCAGAGAGGTACTAGTACCACTCTATAAAGCCTTGGTCAGACCACACCTAGAGTACTGCATCCAGTTTTGGTCACCACACTACAAAAAAGACATTGAAACTCTAGAGAAAGTGCAGAAGAGAGCAACCAGGATGATAAAGGGTCTGGAAAATAAAACACACAAAGAGCGGTTGCAGGAACTGAGCTTGGCCAGTCTGGCGAAGAGAAGGACCAGGGGTGACATGATAGCAGTGTTCCAATACTTGAGGGGATGCCACAGAGAGGAGGGGGTCAGGCTGTTCTCTATGGCACCAGAGAGCCAGACAAGGAATAACGGATGGAAGCTGACCAAGGAGAGATTCAACCTGGAAGTGAGGAGAAACTTTCTGACTGTGAGAGCGATCAACCAGTGGAACAGCTTGCCAGCGGAGGTTGTGAGAGCCCCAACACTTGCGATCTTCAAGGGGAGACTGGACTGCCATCTGTCTCAAGTGGTGTAGGAACTCCTGCTTGAGCAGGGGGTTGGACTAGATGACCTACAAGGTCCCTTCCAACTCTAATAATAAATCTAAATCTAAACTTGGCAACTTTAAGACTTGTGGACTTCAACTCCCAGAATTCTCCAGCCAGCTTTGCTTAGGGACATGTCTTCTTTGGAAGCAGGTGGAGAATTCTTCTCCCTGGAGAGAATCTGCACCTATCCATGGACCACCAAAGATCTAAATGAATATTTTGGGTTGCACCGCTTCAGTATTGTATTGAGCTGGGATATTTTGATTTACTGAAGGAGAATGAAAGCAACTTTTCAAAAACCACAAATGTATTCCATGCTGGCCACCACATGCTACACGCTTGAATTACACTTGTTATGCTGTATTAGACTATCTGCTGGTGTAAAAGCTCTCAGTGAATGAACTATTCCGACAATTTACTAAGGAGGTCTTCTAAATATTTCACAGCCGGCTCTGAATCATCACCAGCTGTTTAGCACTGGATTTTCCTGAGTTCAAAGCCAGAGAGAAACATACCCATGAAGATCCATTTAAATACCACTAGTTTCTGGTAGAGCTGGCAGTGTGTGATAGGGTTGTTTTCCAAGTGTGACAACTAACATAGGAAAATCAGACAGTGGAAGCTTTTATGCTTTTTACTATATACAGTGATGTTATATACAATATTTTTATTTTTTTATTTTATTTATTTATTTATTTATTTATTTATTTATTTATTTATTTATTTATTTATTTATTTATTTATTTATTTATTTATTTATTTATTTATTTATTTATTTATTTATTTATTTTTGTCAAGTACGTGTTGGTAATATACATAGATATAACATTGTTTATATACATAAGATGGGTACTGATAAGAGGGAACATTAGGACAGGGACGGTAGGCACGCTGGTGCACTTATGCATGCCCCTTACTGACCTCTTAGGAATCGGGTGAGGTCAACAGTGGACAGTCTAAGGGTAAAGTTTTGGGGGTTTGGTGACGAAACCACAGAGTCAGGTAGTGAGTTCCAGGCATTGACCACTCTGTTGCTAAAGTCGTATTTTCTACAGTCAAGTTTGGAGCGGTTCATTTTGAGTTTGTATCTGTTGTGTGCTCGTGTATTGTTGTGGTTGAAGCTGAAATAGTCGTTGACAGGAAGGATGTTGTAGCAGATAATTTTATGAGCTATGCTTAGGTCGTGCCGAAGGCGACGTAGTTCTAAGCTTTCTAAGCCCAGGATTTCAAGTCTGGTTGCGTAAGGTATTCTGTTGCGAGTAGAGGAGTGGAGGACTCTTCTTGTAAAGTATCTCTGGACACTTTCTAATGTATTTTCGACAAGTATACCCAACACAATGCTAGTGCTCATCCAGTGCCTGTTTTCCTCCTAAATCTTCCTCCAGAGAGATTATCTCCCTCTAGCTCTCCTGTTTTCTCCTTCTTTTTCTCCATCTCCATCCCCTGTTTCTGGTCTTGCTGAGCGAAAGAGTGAAAAGACAGGAATGGGATATCATTCCTCCTGGAACTGCTCAGTCAAATGTTTACTACTTCTCTGATGGGAAAAGAGTCTATCCTTCCAGGTCTTCTGCCCAGCCCCTCCCCAGAAACCAGGAGTTCTCCATGGACAGTGGACCAGCAGTGGGTTGCTCCTGGTTCAGACCAGTTCTTAGAACCGGTAGTACCAGCGCAGGGAGGCTCCGCCCACCCGCCCAGGACACTCCATCCACCTGCCCGGGACAGCGCAGAAGTGTCGCGTGCAAACTGGTGGCAAAATTATTGAGAACCCACCACTGCGGTGGACCCCATTCTTCCTCTCTGGGGTCTTGTGTGAAGCTCTTGTCTGCAGCCAGATGGATCCACCCTTCCCATTCTTGGGTCTCGACTGGAGTTGTAATCCCTCTGGGTCAGTAGTGGGTTCCTACCGGTGCAGTCCACTCTGCCACATGGGTAGCGGCTGGCCGATTATGCAATTTGCGCGCGACGGCTCCAGTGTCGTCTTCACCGGTCCGTCGCACGTCACCATCTTTTTTTTCCAGAATTTTTGGGCTTTTTTTGCTTCCTGCGCATGCGTGGAAGCAAAATCTCATGAGGGGACGTGCACGCGCGTGAGATTTCAGCTATTTTTTGCTTCCCCGCATGTGCAGAAGCAAAATTGTGTGAGGGGGCACGTGCATGTAGCGAGCGCGCAAGCACAAAACGTGGTAATGCGCACGCACTGCACCGGTAGCGAGGTAAGAGAGCAACCCGCCCCTGCTCTGGGTCTTCACTCCCCTTCTTCCAGGGAAGACTTTTCGCCTTCCTTCCTGACCAAGAATCAACAGCAGAGGGGTCCATGGTGCTTTCTGAGTTTTGTTGTCTTCTTGCAGAAGATGTTACCTAGTTTGGGTCATGAAATGCCTGCAAGAAGACAACCAAGCTCAGAGAAAACCAAGGACCCCTCATTTCAACCCTGAGCTACAAATATTCTCCTGTATTGGCAATCAACAACTGCTCTGCACACCTAAATCCTCTCTCTCAAGCTTTTTTTTTTTGCAGCCACTCTGTTCTCTCCTCTCCTTTTATGTCTGTTTTTTAGGTTAGACTGGCAATAAGATCCCAGCCAGTGAGGAGGTGGGTGTTCCCTCTCAGTGTTGTAGTCCCTACAACTCTATGTTAAGATATTCATGAAGTGGGAGAGCCATGTTAACAAGGTCAGCCAATGAATAGGCATAGCAACTTAAGTCAGCCAATGGGAGCTTAAACACTTCTGAGTCTGTGCAGAGAATCAAAATTGAAACTTAAGCCTGAAGGCTGGGCGTGGCTCATCCCACTCTGTCTCTCTCTGAACTCTGAACCAGAAGCTGCTTGTAACTGCTACTATGTTAAAGAAGAACTCTGCTAATGGTATTGTAAATACTCATCTGTTATTCTTGTATATAAAGAAGTTTCTTATTTAAATCAATCCTGCTGCATCAGTCTGCCTGTGTGTGCTTTCTGGATTTAATTTTTGCAACAAACTCTGATACTCTATACAAGGCTGGAACAATGGGACAGCTTCTTCCAAATCCCACACACACACCAGGGGTGGGTTCCTCCTGGTTCGGCCCAGATCGCCCGAACCGGTAGCGACCCGCTGGTGATGTCACTGAACTGGATCGGCTGGTGCCGGTCTGTGGGAGCCACCATCTTTTTTGGGGGGGGGAATTTTTTGCAATTTTTTTTACTGGTTTGAAGATTTTTCCTGTTCTGCTGCTTGTAAAAGGGCCCTCCCATCCGCCCCCCGGGATTAAACTGACCTTTATTCCTTCGCCTGAAGCACAGCTGATCAGCTCCTCAGCTGTGTTTCGGGCCGATTCCAGCTATTGAGCATGCACAGCATCCAAATTGCAGGAGGGAACACGCGCACGTGCGCAAGGGGAGCGAGTGCACATGCGCAAAACATCACGATGCGAACCAGTGGCGAAGGTAAGTGGAACCCACTGCCCCACACCAGCTCTGGTTAGCACCTAGATCAGCTCCTCAGCTCTGTTGACACTGCAGAATGCCCTACTGTGCCAGAAATGAGATGCTTTTTTTTCATTTACTTCCTCCAAATGCTCATGTCATCGGGACAACAGCCATGCCAGATCACCAAAACCCATAGGTCACAAGGGCTGGGCCAAAAATATCTGCGCTATGCCCTCAGCATGATCTGAACGAGCTCATTCCCTTCGTACTAGAATTAAAATCAGAATTTGTTTTTTATATTTGCTCATAGATATAAAAAAAACCACTGTCAGATTCTTTCAGGAAAAGCATTTTGTGAATGCCAATCATTACATTCCCTCTCTTCCCCCTCCAAGTACGGAGATGTCAGACAATTTCAAGAATTATATCAAGAATGAATGAACGTCTATATTCTAATAACTATTTTCTTTCCTATTCTAAACATTTTAGTAGAAAGGCAGTCAGGCAGACAAAAATTGTTCACATATATATTTAATATAAACAATGGCAGCATAGAATATGAATCTACAAGTAGGGGTATGTGTGAAACCTAGCTAAGAACAGTGGTGCATATGAACAGTTGAATTGCAAGCCTACGAATGCACCCCAGATAATTCTTCTGTTTAATTTTGTTTTTCTTGTGTGACCTGATGGAATGGAGGCTCTCCAGACTAAAGATCCTCTGGCAAAATTATGTTGTTACTGGAAGCCACTCTAAGCTGCAGAATTAAATTGGGGGTTAAGTGTTCAGCGGTTGTTGAGATGCGGAAACTTGATTTAATCAATGAATCAGATACACACAGCTCTTTCTACAAACTGACAGTCTGTTTCCAAGTGGTTGCAGTTCTGTTGACGCTACCGTTGTCTTGCTGAGTCATCATCATTTTTTTTTCTCGTTGTTTACTTCAATGCAGGGCAAAAAGTGGAAAGTACTTTGAATGTTTTCAGATATTAGCAAACGTATATCTGCCTTCCAGAATAGTAATCTGCTAAAAAAATCATACTCCCTTTCTTTCTCCACTGTTTTACTTTCCTCTTTGGTCAATATGAAACTAAGAGAAGCAGCTGCTGGGATGATTTTGCATAGAAAGGAAGCAATTTGGGAGAGAGAAAGCAGATTAGGGTGGTAGGACCAATTCCTTTCTAAGGAGAAATTTCCTGACAACGAGAACAATTAACCAGTAGAAGGGCTTGCCTCCAGAAGTTGTGGGTGCTCCAACACTGGAGGTTTTTAAGAAGACACTGGACAGCCACTTGTCTGAAATAGTATAGGGCCGTGGTGGCGAACCTATGGCACGCGTGCCACAGGTGGCATGCGGAGCCATAGTGGCCGGCACGCGAGGGTTCCCACCGGCAAACCGGAAGTGCGGAAAAACACACTTCCGGTTTGCCGGTGTGCTGTTTTTTGCACTCCAGAGGGTTCAGGGAAGCTCCCTGAAGCTCCGGAATGCAAAAAACTACAAAACGGACAAACCGGAAGTGCACCTTTTTGCACTTCTGGTTTGTCCGTTTTGTAGTTTTTTGCATTCCGGAGCTTCAGGGAGCTTCCCTGAACCCTCCGGAGTGCAAAAAACAGCACACCGGCAAACCGGAAGTGCATTTTTTCAAACTTCCGGTTTGCCGGTTTCGTCGTCCCAGGCTCCGGTAAGCCTTTGCGTGGGGGTGGGGGTGTGTGCGCATGCGCAGGGGGCAGCATGGGGGTGTGTTGTGCGCATGCGTGGGGGGGAGGGAATGGGTGTGGGCATGCGAGCGCGCGCGAGCGCCCCCCCTTTTTGGCACGCGAGCCTAAAAAGGTTCGCCACCACTGGTATAAGATCTCCTGCTTGAGCAAGGGGTTAGACTAGAAGACCTTCAAGGTCCCTTCCAATTTTGTTATTCTTTCTGTTGTGTTCTGTTCCTAGAAGTGCTCCATGCCTCTAATTTGTCATATGGATTATAGGTAGCATTTCTCTGAAAGAGTATGGGACTTGACAGATAATTAAGGAAAAAAGCATACAAAATTGTCTATAGAGAAGAGGGTTTTTTTTAAAGAAAGAAAATCCAATATATCTATCTATCATCCCTAATTTTTTTTAAAAAAAAACCTTTCTTTAAAGGAAAAGATTAAGGCTTTGGAAGATAGGGAATAATTTTAAAATAAACCAACTTAGTTTGCATTTTATGAAATGATATGCTGATCTGACCACGTATTTCTGAAAGGTATGATGCAGCTTATTGAAATTCATATTGCAAATATACACATACAATCCTGTACTGAAGAGTTCGTTGGATGTCCTTAAATAGAGACTCTTCCAACTTTATTCTCCGAACAATGCATGAAAATGATTTTTTACTTATTTATTTGTAAAATGTATTAGCTGCCCATCTTGCCACATGGTAACTCTGGGTGGCCTACAATATTAAAAGATAAAACTATATAGCCGAGTTGGTGCAGTGGTTAAATGCAGCACTGCAGGCTACCGCTAGTTCAGCAGTTCAGCTGTTCAAATCTCACCAGCTCAAGGTTGACTCAGCCTTCCATCCTTCTGAGGTGGGTAAAATGAGGACCCAGATTGTTGGGGGCAATATGCTGAACTCTGTAAACCGCTTAGAGAGGCTGTAAAGCACTATGAAGCGGTATATAAGTCTAAGTGCTATTGCTATTGCTATTATAATAATATAAATACAATAAAATTAATCTAGTTTAAAAAATAGGGGCAGGGAATCTGATAATAAATTGGGAAAACTGCATGATGAGACCCAGTGGTATCAATCCATAGAAACCATTTCAAGCTCCTTGTAGCTCAAAAACAATGTGGAAATTTGAACTGATTTAATGCATGTCAAATCGGCACAGATGAGAAACAGCCAAATTGTCCATTCCTGCAGTTGCCCTAAATTTAGCCTTTCTGTGTTCATAACAGCTACTTTGGAATTCACAAGGAGTTCAAATTTTTCATTCAGGATCCCTTCTGGGATGTACTATATAGGATGCCCCAAATAAATAAATAAATAAATAAATAAATAAATAAATAAATAAATAAATAAATAAATAAATAAATAAATAAATAAATAAATAAATAAATAAATAAATAAATAAATAAACAAACAAACAAACAAACAAACAAACAAACAAACAAATAATAAATAAATAAATAAATTTAATAAATAAATAATAAATAAATAAATAAATAAATAAATAAATAAATTTAATAAATAAATTAATTAATAAATTTAATAAATAAATAAATAAATTCAATAAATAAATAAATAAATAAATAAACAAACAAACAAACAAATAAATAAATAAATAAATAAATAAATAAATAAATAAATAAATAAATAAATAAATAAATAAATAAATAATAAACTCCTTGATGCTCAAGAATGAGAACTCATACATGGGAACTCATACATACATGAGAACTCATACATACAAGTTTTCATTTGTATGAATTCTCATACGTTGAGAACTCACACAAATAGGAACTTGATGCTCAAGAATGGGAACTCAATACATTTATGAATCAAATGCTTAGGCAAATGTTTGGCTCCTAAAAGAATCCTAATGATTTTTACATGTTGTTGTTTTCATAGCCTAATCTTGGAAGTTTTTCTTCAGTAAGGTTTGGCCCTTTTTTTGGTGGAAATTTCTGTATCAAACTCTCCCTTTTAGAGCTTCTCCTGTCATCCTAGAATCAGCACATGCAAAGTCTGTGGTTGTGTAGGAGATGACCAGACTGAGCCTGAGGGAGGAGTCAAATGTGTCATCAGTCCTGAATCTGTTCATGCCCACCTTGAATTCCATTGACTCTTATCTACTGCCAATTTGCTTTGACCGTTAGTAGTTCAGTTTCTTGTAGACAGAATTAGCATGCAATAAACCTATATTCATTTTAACTGCCTTGACTCCTGATGTGGTAGGTTGTGTCTTTATAGAAGAAAGTTTCTACTCTAGGAATAATGAGACATGCAGGTTGCAGCCAATAGCATAATTTCTAAATAATATATTCTTAGTATCTATTTACCATATTTTTGGAGTATAAGACACACCTCCCCCCCCCCTAAAAGTGGGTGAAAATTTAGGTGTGTCTTATAAACTAAATAGAGATGTTTTTGGCCTCCCAAACCCTCTGTGCATCATGTTTTCACCCTCCCCGGCTCTGCAGTGCTCCTCATGGCCCATTTTCACCAAAAATGCACCCATTTTGGCCTGCAGAGTGCTTCTGGGGACCGGGGAGGGTGAAAACATGATGTGCAGAGGGCTTGGGAGCCCAACAACGGGCCCATTTTTGGCAAAAATGGGATGTGCGGAGGACTGCAGAGTAGTGCTTCTGGGAGCCGGGGGAGGGCAAAAACCATTTTTTCTTGTTTTCCTCTTGTAAATTTAGGTGCGTCTTACAGTGTAGTCCGTTGTATATATCTTATAATCTGAAAAATACAATACCTGTTCATTTTCTTTTGGATCAAAGCCTCCAAGCTTCAGAGGTCTCCCTCTGAATTTGGCGAACTAAGTAATGGTCTTAGGCAGCATTTAGATGCTATTGAAAAATAGCTGTTAGAAAGTTGTCACCCTACACAAACTTTCTCCCAAACAGGAGAAGAAAATGATCTCACTTAAGGCATATTCCAGAGGAAGTTAGGAGGATGTAAAGTCTCTTGGATTCTTTGGAACATGTTCTTAAACCTTTGCATCTGATTACACATTATGGGCTTTCCGTGTGTTTGACCTTGGCTAACATTTACTGTCCAGCAGCTAAAGCTGAATAAGAAGAATATGGGTGTGTTGTTTTTGGCTTCAGTCATTTTTAAGGTAGCAAATTATCCATAATCTGGAGCAGCCATTCAAGAGGTACCACCAAGAATCATATCAAATTAGGAGTCCTATCAAATCACTCTGCCATGGTTTGAAGTGAGTCACAGGATGGAGTGCAGTGAGCAAATGCAGTTGCTTTATGGAATCCACTCATAAAAGCTAATGCAGCTCTTAAAACAGTAGCATGTTTTCTCAGGTGGAGGTGGAAATATACACAGATGCAGTGTTCTGGTGTTCCTCAAGAGGCCACTGTAGGAGTGGGAACAATGGAGAGATGTGATTGGCTGTTCCGTTTGACAGCTCTCTTTTATAGTCAGTTGTCAAACGGAACAGCCAATCACATCTCTCCATTGTTCCCGCTCCTAGAGCGGCCTCTTGAGGAACACCGGAACGCTGCAACAGACATGGCTGCTTTAATGAATACCAATAAATAAAAAAATTAAAAATTAAAAATTAAAAATTAAAAAATAACAAAAATAAAAAAATAATAAATAATAAATAATAAATAATAAATAATAAATAATAAATAATAAATAATAAATAATAAATAATAAATAATAAATAATAAATAATAAATAATAAATAATAAATAAATAAATAAATAAATAAATAAATAAATAAATAAATAAATAAATAAATAAATAAATAAATAAATAAATAATACCATAGACAGAGTATAATGGAATATGTAGATGACCTTGAGGAAGGAAAGGGAAGAGATGTTGCCTAGAAAACAATCAAACAAGAGAGGCAGGATCCCCCAGTCACTTAACGGTCAGTAGGAGGATCTTAGAAAAGATCCACCTTAATTGATCAGACATTTAAAAGTGAAGGTGAGAAGTTTTGCACTTTCAGACTTGCAAGATTCTGTTAATGTAACCTAACAATAAAGTAGACTTAGCTCATCTAGTTGGGTTTCCTGTCTGGTTCACCTGGGACAGCTGACACAGAGCGAGAGAGGCAGAAAAAAACAACAACCCCTAATTTAATTCACAGAGAAGAAATAGACAGGAAATTGGAGAAAAGGTATTTTGACACAGCACTAAATAGAATATCCAGATCTAGGACTAGATCAGACAGGCTTTTAAAGTCCTCTGTCTTTTCATTTCCTGACATAGTAATACAAATACACAGCGAGATCATCAAGTAATAATTCTCATAGGAATCTGCCTCATTTTACAAAATTATTCTCTGCTGATTCATCAAGTAAAGTTCTGGCCAATTAGTGCCCTAACTGAGCTGATTAACAGCACAATCCCAAGTATATTTATTCAAAAGTTGTTTGATTCCGCTTGCTGAGCCTGACTCCCAAGCAAAATTGGAGACCAAGGTACAGTGTGCAACTGTTAAAGTTTATTATACTAAGCCTTCTCTGTTGTAGTTTTGGAAAACTTTATAGGCCTCAATTTTTCAGCAGACTCCATTCCTTCATCTATATTTCATGGCACATAACCATTTTTGTTGTTTCCTCAAAATGAGTCTTAGACACTTTCTTGTTACTTGCTTGATTTATCTTGTCTTGTTGTTTTAAAATTCATTGAAAGACACTGTGGCATTTGAGATGGTTTATAAGATGGATGGACAGATAGGTACATAATAAAAGTTCTTTAAAAGTCAGGCTGAGAGGTATTAGATGACCAGCTCCGAACGTTGAAGGTGGGACTAGTTGATGTCCCAAAGGAAGGTCCCAAAGGTGCTTTTTCAAGAGGCCACTGGACCTTTGTTTTTTCTTAACATTTCACTTCTCATCCAAGAAGCTTCTTCAGTCCTGAGTCAGAACTGAAGAAGCTTCTTGGATGAGAAGTGAAACATCTTCAAAGACAAACAAGGTGTTTTTTCAGTTGCCTCTTTATTTATTTATTTATTTGTGAGATTTATATACCGCCTCACAGTGCAAGCACTCTCTAAGCGGTTTACACCAGTAAGCAATGTCTATTTATATTGCCCCCAACAATCTGGGTCCTCATTTTACCTACCTCGGAAGGATGGAAGGCTGAGTCAACCTTGAGCCGGTGAGATTTGAACCGCTGGCCTGCGGATCACAGTCGGCTAAAGTGGCCTGCAGTACTGCCTCTAACCGCTGCGCCACCTCTTGAAAAAACACCTTTGGGACAACCATGATCTGGATGACCAAGAATCTCCATAGACAAGATCTAAGAATGTCACTTCATTCCCACTTGAAAAGGAGAGGTCAGTGTTAGAAGAAGGTGCTAAAATTAGAAAGGAAGGAATAGGAATAGTTGAGATTTACATTGCATCCTGAAACCTAAAAATAAAGGATAAAATCTGAGTCTCAGAGCTGAGGGTGTGCATCTGTAATTCTTAGCAAACATGTACACAACGGAGCTGCATAGTCTGTGAATCTTAAAAGCAACAACAACCATCAGTTGTATCTGTCTCCTAAAGTGGCCTGTTTTCATATTTCTATTTGTACCATATTGGAAAAATCTTTTGGCTTATTTTGCTCTCTCCCAATTTCAGAAAACAACATTGTAATTCAGTAGCTACATATCTGACATGCATTCTGTCTGATTTACAGATATATAAATCTCTATGGTGAAAAACATATCCTTGCTTCTTTTCCTTTTCATGGACATGAAAGATTGTAGATTAAATTGAATAGGGGGTAATAATGGAGTAGAGACACATCTTCCTTCGGATGTCAGGTCTGCGGGGTCCAATTTAATCTTTCCTTGATGGTAGCACTTCATTGTGACTCTACTTGGGATCAAATTTTATAGGAGAAGATTTTGTCACTGTGAATGAAAGATAATTTCAGAATACGATATGGGATAAAATGATCAATCCGGAACCATGCCGTGCCCATTTCACTTAGAAGCAAAGCCTCACCGGTGGGGAAATATTGCTAGCTTCCAAATGAAAATTCCTCTGCAACTCTTGGCATTCTTGCATATAAAGACTTCTCATTAATGTTTCTTTAAAAAAAATACTCTGGCTGATTCACATATGATGCACATATATGTTTATTATGGTTTGGTTGGAGCAGATATGAACAAACTTTGATCAATTACCTTCAAGTATTTACAGTATATATAATTTTCAGGACAAGAAACAATGGTTGGAAACTAATCAGAGAGAGAAGCAACCTGGAATTAAGGAGAAACTTCCTAACAGTAAGGACAATTAACCAATGGCACAACTTGCCTTCAGACATTGTGGGTGCCTCATCACTGGAGGTTTTTAAGATGAGTCAGTTGTCTTGAAATGGTATAGGATCTCCTGCTTGAGCAGGGGGCTGGACTAGAAGACCTCCAAGGTCCCTTCCAGCTCTGTTCCATTCCATTCCATTCCATTCCATTCCATTCCATTCCATACCATACCATACCATACCATACCATACCATACCATACCATACCATACCAATTATGTGTTGTCTAGTCATGTTCAGTTTCTGATGATTGCATGAACAAAATTATTTTTATTACAGTTCATTGCATAGTCAGCCAGATGTTTAGGTTAGATTTGGGGGTTTAATCCACCTATCGAGTCAGTCCCAGGGTCCTGGGATGGGCAAATGCTTTAGGATGTAAGCTTTTGCAAGTAAAGCTGCCTTTTGCAATTGACCGATGATGATTTTTGTCAATGCTGTTGGTGTTCAAGTGGTGCTTCAGTTATTTGAGTGCCTATTTGTGTGTTTGTATATTATTACAGTTCATCACACAGTCAACCAGATCTTCAGACTGGATTTGGCATTTTTCTACTCCTATTGAGTCCTTCTGGTTTTTCTAATTTTTTCAAGCCAGCCTCTCCCTCTGTATGCCCTGCCTTGAAGACCCGGATCAGTCAAAAGAGCCTCTCACTATGGCTGGCGGTGAGTTTGCATTGCCCAACTAAGCAGAAAGAAAACAGCAACTTCTCTCCTTTCAGCTTCAGGGCCCAATTCAGAGGGTGGAAATGGATGCTAAGGGAATCAGGCAACACAGCAAGGCTTCATCAGCTAAAGTGACTTTTATTGTTACCGTGAATAATAGAGTGAATAATTTCTGCCTGTTTCTTCAAAATGAAGTGCTTTCATTTTATTCTACTCAGGTGCAGGTGTGTTTTCTAATAATATCCTAAAGAAATTTTACAGAAACTGTGTGCAATTCTATTCCGATTGATAGTCTTAAAGGAGTACTAAGTAACGTAACACCTAAGTTGCTTAACTTAATCATTTAGAGACTCTTTTGTTATCTTTAGAATAGTTCAGCTTCCACAGTCAGTTTGCTAATATACCTGTTTCTTTAAACATGGGGAAGAGAGGAACCAATTATGGACAAATTTATTTTCCTCTAATCTAACCCACCCCCTTGAAAAGACCACCCTCTGGAGCGCTATTGATACTGCCAAATCAGTTCCAACATCTTTGTCTGAAATGATATAGGGTTTCCTGCCTGAGCAAGGGGTTGGACTAGAAGACCTCCAAGGCCCCTTTAAACTCTGTTGTTCTGTTATCTTCTTCCTCTTCTTTTATTAATTTTAATTTAATTTAATTTAATTTAATAGATTTGTATGCCGCCCAACTCCCGAGGGACTCTGGGCGGCTAACAACATATAAAATCATTGTTACATAAAAACATCTAATTAAAAAATTATAAAAATTAAAAAACATCTGACATTCATAAACCAAGGGGGGAGATCCAAATGTAATCTAATTGGTCTCACTTTCACCCCGCCTGCCGGAAGAGCCAAGTTTTTATTGCTTTACGGAAGGCCAGCAGGGTGGGGATAGTTCTAATCTCTGGAGGGAGTTGGTTCCAAAGGGAGGGGGCTCCCACAGAGAAGGCTCTCCCCCTCGGCCCCGCCAACCGGCATTGCTTGGTCGATGGGACCTGGAGGAGACCAACTCTGTGGGATCTAACCGGTCGTAGGGAGGTATGCGGCAGGATGCGGTCCCGAAGGTACCCTGGCCCTGAGCCATGTAGGGCTTTAAAGGTCAAAACCAACACCTTAAATATTCAGTATATTTGCTCATCCTGTTCCTCAACAATGGAGAAGGAAGGAAGGAAGGAAGGAAGATAGGAAGGAAGGAAGATAGGAAGGAAGATAGGAAGGAAGGAAGATAGGAAGGAGGGAGGGAGGGAGGGAAGGAAGGAAGGAAGGAAGGAAGGAAGGAAGGAAGGAAGGAAGGAAGGAAGGAAGGAAGGAAGGAAGGAAGGAAGGAAGGAAGACAACAGCCCAGAGAACAAAACTTCTGGAATTCTTTCAAACCCCTTCATCATTGGTATCAGGATAAAATTCATCAGAGGACGCAACATGTTTTAAGCTTATCTAGTTTTCTGTTGGCTGACGGACTGTTGAGGGTACTTGACAGCATTTTAACTTTTTGCTTTTCTGCTATACCGAAAAGAGGGAAGCCAACATCTTTGTACAACCTAGCAGTATATTCTTGAATAATCTTCTACAGCATCCCTTATTTTCTCCAAAGTTTACACTTCAGCCCTCACAGCCAAATCTGAGTTCATCTGGAATGTTCATACAAGCTCTCGAGAGAGACCATCCTTCTCACCATTACACTAGCAATCTGATCATGTAAAAAGAAAAAAAAAACACAAACCATCTTTACAAATGTCTTCCCACCTCACCAACACACACACACACACACACACACACACACACACACACACACACACACACACACACACACAAATGCACACGTTCTCTTCCTTGCAAGGCACTTCAATTGTGAACAAAATATCAAAAGGCCTGGGGGAAATTTGGCTGACAAGCATGATCAAGGGCTGTGGAAAAAGAAACAAGTGTTTTTGAACACATTTCCAGTTGGCCTTATTGTTTGAAGTCTTTCTCCCCCTTCTCCTGCCTTTCGTATTTCTTTCTGTGTTTGAGCAGTCCATATTCTAATGGTTTGAAGGAAGATAAAAAAAACCAACTCATGTTTGTTGGGGTGAGAATGATATCTCATAGAGGCGATGTAGGATCTTTTCTTGGAATTCAGACAGTTAGAAAATAAAACCGAGATTGAAAGTCTAATATAAAATATTCATTTCAGTACAAAAACAATAAATCCTGAATAAACTACATTGTGCTGAGTAACACGACCGTTCGGGTCAACAGCTAAGGCAGAAGAAAATAATGGTGGTTTAGGAATGCACACATGCGCAAAGAACATCATATCACGTGTTCTGCTTATGTTGGAATGTACCATAATATTAAATAGGGGTGCATCACCCTGCATAGACACACAAATGACAATATTCACTACGTGACAATGTTCTACCCTGAACTTTAATCTGAATTCCAGATTAAACAAAACCAAAGTGAGAATAAAAAGCCTGGAATATCATCAGGCTAAGAATCTGACCGTAGTTGAGCATGAATCTCACCTACGGTATTTTTGTTTGCATTCTTAGCTCTAATGATGTTGCGTGCTTCATGTACATTATGACCCCTGCTTGGGTTGAATCAGGGGTGGGTTCCTACCGGTGTGGTCTAGTGCGTAGCTCCAGTAGGGACCCATCGATAACCCAATTTGCGCGCGACTGCTCCGGTACCGTCTCCACCGGGCAGTCGCGCGCGTCGCCATCTTTTTTGTTTTTAATTTTTGGGCGATTTTGCTTCTGTGCATGCGTGGAAGCAAAATCGCACCAAAATCTTGCAAGGGGATGCGTGCAGAGAGAGATTTCGGTGAGATTTTGCTTCTGCGCATGCGTGGAAGTAAAATCGCACCAAATTCTCGCGCGCGTGTGCATCCCCTCGCGAGATTTCAGCGTGATTTTGCTTCCGCTCATGCGCAGAAGCAAAATTGCATGAGGGGGCGTGCGTGTGAAGCATGAAGAAACGCGAAGCATGACCCCTGCTTAGGTTGAATGATCTAAGTGATATTTGTCGCTACAATTGTTCACATAAAGGTTTCTGCATGAAGCTCAAGGGCTCAAGAGAGAAAGTTTCCTTCATGTCCTTGAGTTGTATCTGCAAAATCAGCTAGGCAGGAAAGTTCCTAGCGATATCAAGAAGGCCAGATCCTGTTCTCGTTATTTCAGAGAAGAGGTCATGAAATAATTGATTCTTTCCTCATATAATAGGATCTCAACCTCTTTGGGCCAGGGATGCAAACTTCTTAGAGAAAAAGATAATATTTGTATTTGTTTATTTGTCAAGCATATATGATTATAAGCAAAGTATAAACAGTAAAAACATGATTGAATATATATGTAATAGTACAAGCATGAATAAGAGTAAAAGAGGTATGAATATATGGGTACATTTGGACAGGAACGGTAGGCATGATTGTGCGCTTATGCACGCCCCTTACCGACCTCTTAGGAATGGGGTGAGGTTGATGGTAGATAGTCTAAGGTTGAAGTTTTTGGGGTTTGGGGAAGAAACTACTGAGTCAGGTAGAGTGTTCCAGGCTTTGACCACTCTGTTGTTGAAGTCCAATTTTTTGCAATCAAGTTCGGAGCGGTTTACATTAAGTTTGTAATCTATTGTGTATCTATTGTATCTATTGATCCAATTTATATTTTAATCCAAAATTACTTAAAGCGCATTGGGCACACTTCTGTAATTTCCCTCTTTCCCTCTGAAGTTTTTTTTAAAAGTTTGGCTATTTTGTTCATGAAGTACATTAGAACATAGAACGCAGAATAATAGAGTTGGAAGGGACCTTGGAGGTCTTCTAGTCCAACCCCTGCTCCAGCAGGAGACCCTATACCAGGGGTGTCAAACTCTATTTCATTGAGGGTCATATCAGGGTTGTGTTTGACCTCGGGGGGAGGGAGCAGGGGGGGCATGGCCAGGGGGGGCGTGCTCAGCTCGACGTCACTCGGGTCAAGGACACCTGTGGTGGACCTAGCACTCTACCAGGGAAAATGAGCACCCAAGCTCCGTTTTCGGCTGCGACGACTTCCTGCAACCCTCTGCCAGTGAAAACGGAGCTTGGGAGGGCCGCACGCAGCCTTATCAAGCTCCGTTTTCGCTGGTAGAGGCACTGCGGGCCAGTCTTTCACTGTTTCCAAGGCAGCCCCGCGGGCCAGATATAAGCACCCCATGGGCTAGATCCAGCCCCCGGGCCTTGAGTTTGACACCCTTGCCCTATACTATTTCAGACAAATCTCTTTTTGAAAGCCTCCAGTGATGGAGCCCCACAACTTTTGAAATCAGGTTATTCCATTGGTTAATTGCTTTCACCGTTAGGAAGTTTCTCCTTAATTCCAGGTTGCTTCTCTCCTTGGTTAGTTTCCAACCATTATTTCTTGCCTTGCCTTCTGTGCTTTGGAAAATAGTTTATGGGACATTCCTTTCTATATGCATATTTTTCCACAGGATGATTAAATGATTACAAATACAGAGATATCAATGCCAAGGAAACAAAGTTTTCTAAAGGAAGAAAACCACCTGAAATTGCTACAGATGTTCATGTGGACTAAAAATATACCACCCACTTAACTGACAGTGAGGTAGAATGGACTTGGAAAAATTAGAAATCGCATTAAATAATGTTCAACTAATTTTCCTATTCTTGGCAGAAATGCACATTTTCTTTCCCGTAAGAAGAAATACATTCTGTTTAAAAACATTAAAATGATATCCCTGGCTAATTACAATTCATTTTTTAAGAAAAGATGGGCTGTTTATCAAATATAGTATAGATTATTTTGCATGTAACATTTTTTTTCTTGCTTTGCAGGAGACAGATAGAAACAATGGATGATACAGACTCTGAGACGCTTCATCTAACACAGTGTTTCCCAACCTTGGCAACTTGAAGATGTCTGGACTTCAATTCCCAGAATTCCCCAGCCAGCATTCGCTGGCTGGGGAATTCTGGGAGTTGAAGTCCAGACATCTTCAAGTTGCCAAGGTTGGGAAACACTGATTTCTAACAGACAAAAAGGAAAAGCTTTATCACTTTTTCCTTTTCACCCATCCATCCATCTGATTTAAGCAGTGCCCATCCCTTTTTCTGGAAAAGAGAGAATGTGGTACCTCGCCTAGTTCTGCCTGGTGGAGAAATCTCCAAGCGACCCCTTCATTTGTCCCGATCATAAAGATATCAACAAAATCTTTCTTCCGAATTTTGCTTTCGGAGAAGAACAGAAGAGAGTTCTAGAAACTCTGAATAGCAATGGGACCACCTGCTTCGATTCCAGATTGCAGGATTCTCCCTCCTGCCTGCCTAGCTCGACAAAAATAAGCCCTGGGAAGGAGGCAGCAGATGTCACTAGACTCCATCTTTTGTTTCTTGTTGCAAGGGAGAAAAACAGAAATCTCTCTCCTGCCAGGATTTCCCCAGAGAGTCAAGCAGAATCCCTTGAGAGGACAGAGAAGACAGAATGTCTGCTCTCTGGGTAAGATAAATCAAGCCTTGTTATTTGGGGAAGAGCTGGCAGCACAAGTTCAAAGTGTATTTATCTCCTTAAAAAACTTGGAGAAAAATGAAGCAATTTCCCCAATATGAAACCAGTTTTCCCACACTGCCCAAAGGGAGATATCCAAGGGAATGAATGGGGGGTAAGACCCTGAATATCTTCCTCTTGTTTGCTGGTTCCTCTGCGGTGGCCTAGAGGTGGAGCTCTTGCCTCACACTCAGCAGGTTGTGAGTTCGATCCTTGGTAGAGGCAAATGTATGGTCTCCTGCTTGGGCAGGGGGTTGGACTAGATGACCTGCAAGGTCCCTTCCAACTCTGTTAATCTGTTATTTTTCCAAAGATCTGCCAAAAACTCCCCAGTCTCATCTTTCTGCAGTCAGAAATCCCCTGAGTTTGATAGGCAACTTTCTGTCTGTGTTGGGGTGAGAATGATATCTCATAGAGGCGATTTGGATCTTTGCTTGGAATTCAGACAGTTAGAAATGAAGCCGAGATTAAAGTCTAATAGAAATATTTATTTCGGTACAAAAACAATAAATCCTGAATAATTACATCTTTGCTAAGAAAATGCGACCATTCTGGTCAAGAGCCAAGTCAGAAGAATTAATGGTGGATCAGGAATGTGGACATGCATACAAGATCATATCATGTGTTCTGCCTGTATTGGAATATACCATAATATTAGAATAGGGGTGCATCACCCTGGATAGACATACAACTGACAATATTCACTACGTGACAGTCTGAATAGCCTCTCAATGTCTGCAAGAAAGGAAGACTTAATCATGAAGGTTACTGTACCTATAATCACTTTGCTCATTGCTCTGGACCTGAGTTTCTTATCTCATACAGGAAGAGATAAATCTACAGAAGAGATGGGTTTTCTTGCAGCTTACTAAGAAGAAAGCAGTGAGTGGTTTGATATTTTTTTGTCAAAGGGAATTATATACTCTCTGGATTATATACAATCCAAATGTTATCTTATGCTACAACTTCCATGCCCATTGCTAGATAAACAATGATGTTCATTATTAAATGAAATGTATCTTTAAAACAGCCTAATACACAAAACGGCCATTTATAAAGTTCGGAGTTTTTTTTTTGTTGTTAAATGTAAATTTCGGGCAAGACAGAATGTTTGGGACTGCCTACTGAAGGATCAAAAGGCTCAGATTAATTTTAAAGAAGGGCTGTCAACTATTGAAAAAAAATACTTTTTGGTCCCAGCACCATCTCCTTCAAGACATTTTTAGATGACTAGGAAGCATCAACAGGATGATAAAGGGTCTGGAAAATAAAACATACAAAGAGCGGTTGCAGGAACTGAGCTTGGCCAGTCTGGCGAAGAGAAGGATCAGGGGTGACATGATAGCAGTGTTCCAATACTTGAGGGGATGCCACAGAGAGGAGGGGGTCAAGCTGTTCTCTATGGCACCAGAAAGCCAAACAAGGAATAATGGATGGAAGCTGACCAAGGAGAGATTCAACCTGGAAGTGAGGAGAAACTTTCTGATGGTGAGAGCAATCAACCAGTAGAACAGCTTGCCAGCAGAGGTCATGAGAGCCCCAACACTTGCGACCTTCAATGAGAGACTGGACTGCCATCTGTCTCAAATGGTGTAGGAACTCCTGCTTGAGCAGGGGGTTGGACTAGATGACCTACAAGGTCCCTTCCAACTCTAATAATAAATCTAAATCTAAACAGACAAGGCTAATGAGCCACGGTGGCGCAGTGGTTAGAGTGCAGTACTGCAGGCTACTTCTGCTGCCGGCTGCCTACAATTCAAATCTCAAGGTTGACTCAGCCTTCCATCCTTCCGAGGTGGGTTAAATGAGGACCCAGATTGTTGGGGGCAATATGCTGAACTCTGTAAACCACTTAGAGAAGGCTGTAAAGCACTGTAAAGCGGTATATAAGTCTAAGTGCCATTGCTATTGCTGTTAACATCCAAAATCATTTCAAATAGGTTCTGCCCTTTTTTCTCTTCATAGCTTGTGGCTCCTAAACTAAATACCTAAGGTGAAGCTTGTGGAAAGAGGACAAATTAAGGAATTATGGTTCCATCTGGATGACATTCAGAATGCCCGGTTTATGCTAAGCTAGTGCCAACTCTTATCAATAGGCTTAGAAACCAGAGATATAAAATGGTTAGTTTTGTTTTGCAAAGCTAGTCTATCCAAAACCTAGTCTATCCTAACTAGTCTATCCTAACCTTAGTCTATCCAAAATAGTAACAGCATGGTAAAACAAAGAATAGAAGGTAGCAGAGAAGAGAAATATTAGCTTCACAAATCAACATTTTAACATCTTAAATTAGAAAATTAAGTCCAGTCTGTACTATATATTGTACTTCAACAATACTGCACAATAACTGCTTCCTTAATTTGTACCAGATCCTTTTTCTAAATACATTATACTCTTAATTATATTACTTTCTGTATAATTTGTAGACACACTAATTCATTAGCGGAAATGAAAAGTTTCTGGAATTTTAATCCATTTGAATGTTACAGTAAAATGAAATCATTGCAAGTAAATGAAAGTTCATGTTTCTTCTGTTGGATCCATATTTTATTGATATTATTAAACATTCTCTAGGGTGCCTTTAAGAGTAGCAACCCTCTCAGAGTGTCTTGTAGCAATCAATAAAAATACCAATAACATGAAATTCAAGAATTTAATTAGCAACAGTAGGAGACAGTAGTAAAATAATCAGTCTCATACCCATTGTTGTGGCTTGCCCATGTCCCGTGCAGCTGGTCGAGGATCCGGAGGACCTAGAGCCGCCCATGGCGCGGCACTATCACCCTGTGTACCTGGCACCTGAGTCTGACAGCGATGAGGACTCAGTGCCAGAGGAGGAAGACCAGCCAGGGCCTTCTGCACCTTCTCAGCTGGTGCAGAGTGAGTACTCAGAGGAGGAGGAGCCTCTGCTGGATGCTAGGGCTCGCAGAGCAGCTAGCAGACATGATTGGCTTTACAGCCGGAGGTCTCGCAGGTAAAGCTGAGGGCTAATGGGCCATGCCCTCAGGCTATTTAAGACTGGCGCACTTAGCACTTGGTGCTGGAAGCAACACCTGTGATCTGTGAACACTTCAGAGTCCTTTGCATTGGCATTCCTGTTTTGAGTCCTGTGTTTGGAAATAGCAGCTACTGGAATGCTTATTTCTGGGATTCCAGCCAACTCGAGTGAGTGAGAGAGATAAGAAAGACTTAATTGCATATTTGTTTTGGACATTTGAACTTTGGCTAATAACTCACGAAGAGACGAAGGAACTTTATTCCCCGAGACTCTCTTTATGTTTGTTTCTGGACTTTAAACCCCAGTGCTTTTACGAACCATCTTCGTTAGTAAAAAAAGACCCCTTTGCTTTTGTAGCAAACAGTTGTGTGTGTGTTTTTCTGTGGGTTGCGGTGCTGGGACACAACAACCATATTGATATATACAATGAGTACAACCCAAAGCTACGGTTCATTTGGCTCCTTAAAAAGTATATCAGAGCCATCTTTCTCACTTCCACAATATCTCCATAGTGTTAAGGTGTGTTTCATACCAGGTTCTGAGCCTGCTTGCATTCAGACAGTTTTATTTTGCTCCCTTGGATATAGAGATCCAAGGCCTGGGAGGGGGCCATTGGCCAAGGCAGGCCAAGCCCTTCCCACATTTATTGGTAACCTAGAGGTGTGCAAGCAAGCTTGGCCATTCCTGCAACAGCTGCCATAAATACAATCGCAAACCATTGGAAGGAATAACTATGAACTTGGGGGACATTGGAGATGGCAGCCAAGTGGAAGTGCTGTAAGAGGAAACCAGTGACCTTAATCCTGTCCATTCTGAGTTCAGGCCCCGATTGGGAACACAATGTCTTATAGTCAAGAGATCAATGCATGCCTGGGGCTGCAAGCCAACTGCTCTTAGGTAAGCAAGAGGCAGCAAAGGCAGAGGGTGAAACTGAAGCTAACACGGTAAAGCTGACACAAAATGTCTTGAACAAAAAGCAGCTTCAGGATTCTTTGGGTGAAGGTTAAAGACAAAGAGTAGGAGAGATGAGATGGCTGTAGGGCAGTCCAAGTGGAAGCTACCCAGACCAGGATCAGGAAAGCCAGAGCTTAAAAAAAATGGAGTTTAAAGGGAAACCTGGACGAAGCAGTGAATTTGCCTATATCAGGATGCATGGGTGTCTCCTCCTTATGTTCTGATTGTGTGAACAGCTGGCAGTTCAGTTCCTTCCATCCTTACTCTCAGACATTCATCCCAGGTGGGCTCCTGCTGGTTCGGACCAGTTCGCTAGAACCGATAGTGGGAATTTCCACCTGCTCGCCGAACCGGCAGTGACGGCCGGCTGGACATGCCCCCGAACCGGTCCTCGGGCTTGAAATCCATCCACTGGAGCCAAATTTACGTGAAAATAACCCTCTGCACATGTGCAAAGCCTCATGCACATGCACACACCAGTTTAACCCAGAAGCAACGGGGGGAACGCAAAATGCACACTTCCGGCGCGACCCCAAACCGGTCGGGAAGGTAAGTGGAACCCAACCCTGACCTGTTTCTCCTCTGGGAGAAGCATTGGCCTCTGCTAGAACATGGGGCTGAGATTCCTCAGCCTCTCCTAAGTCTATCCTGATGCCTCAGGGGCCTTGGCTGCACGGAAGAACAAGGGGAACCAATGGGACTGTTGTAAGGCAAATCACGTGACTTGTCTCAATATCAAAATGATCATAGTAAAGGCAGAGATTTGTCCCATTATGTCATAATGAATATTTTACCATGGGGCTACCCTTGAAGAGTATTCGGAGACTTCAATTGGTGCAAAATGCGGCTGCGCGTGCTGTGGTGGGTGTGTCAAGATACACCCACGTAACACCCATACTCCGCCAGTTGCATTGGTTGCCCATTGGTCTCCGGGTACAATTCAAGGTGTTGATCATCATCTTTAAAGCCCTACATGGCTTAGGACCAGGTTACCTCCTGGACCGCATTCTACCTCATACTTCCCTCCGACCGGTTAGGTCCCTCCTCTGGGTCCCGTCAGCCAAACAATGCCGACTGGCGGGCCCTAGGGGGAGGGCCTCCTCTGCGGGGGGCCCTGCTCTCTGGAACCAACTTCCCCCAGAGATCTGAATTATCCCCACCCTGCTGGCCTTCCAAAAAGCCATTAAGACATGGCTCTTCCTGCAGGGAGGGGTCTGAGACAATTTTACATCCGAGGTCTCCCCCATGTATGGATGTTGTTGTATGTCCTTTTTAAACTTTTTAAAACTGTCTTTTAAATAATTTTACTGTTTGGTGTTCTTTTAAAATGCTGTACGCTGCCCTGAGTCCTTGGGGAGGAGGGCGGCATAGAAAAACCTCCAAATAAATAAATAAATAAATAAATAAATAAATAAATAAATAAATAAATAAATAAATAAATAAATAAATAAATAAATAAATAAATAAATAAATAAATAAATAAATAAATAAATAAATAAATAAATAAATAAATGTTCACGATACTGAGGAGTGTTCTGGGTGCCTGTGCTTGAATATGTTCATAGATGATTGGTACCAGCAAAGTGACAGGAAAAGCATGACTCTCTTGATAATTCTGGATCATCCAGAAATTTTAATTTTAATTTTAATTTCAGAGCTCAATAGCCTGGTGGGGTGTTTGAGGGAACTAGAATCATGATTCTCTTTGGTTTGCAGTAGTGTTCTGTTTACCATTTGCGTGTTATCAAAAAGTAATAGAGGAATAATCTGCCGGACCTTTTGGGAATTGTCCAGGGTCCACAAATTTCCGTCTCGTTTCCCATGTTCTTTAGAATCCATGTGGACATCCCTGAGAAGGACAATGTGAAGGTTTAGAGCAAGTTTCTTCTTTATGCAAATTCAGGATTGAATATCTCAAGATCTCCCATGGGGCTTCAATCCCAGTGACCGCAGGTGGGAGAAATAGGTGAACATGAATTTAGACAGAGCTTTCCCCGCCTCACTGATTTCGCTTTAGCGTCATTTTGGAGAGGTTTTCGCACAGCTTCTTTGGGTAGGTTTTGAGAAAGCGGCAGGAACAGAAGAAATGAAATCTGAACTGGGAGAAAGTCCTCTTTAGATTTGGTCTAGGAAAGGGAATCGGCAATCACAAACGTAACCAACTGCTATCTTTTAGACAAGTGTAATAAAATATCAGTACTGCGTTGCAATGTAAATCTGGAGTTCAGTATCATTTTACACAAAGGATCGAGTTTAACCATGGAATATATTCTTCTCATTGAATAAAATATTTGAATAAATTCACAATTCCAATCAATTATTGGCAACTGATCCTCCTTCATTACCACTGTCCTCTTTATTTATTTATTTATTTATTTATTTATTTATTTATTTATTTATTTATTTATTTATTTATTTATTTATTTATTCATTCATTCTTTCATTTGTTTGTTTGTTTGTTTGTTTGTTTGTTTGTTTGTTTGTTTGTTTGTGAGATTTATATACCGCCTCATAGTGCAAGCACTCTCTAAGCGGTTTACACCAGTAAGCAATGTATATTTATATTGCCCCCCAAAATCTGGGTCCTCATTTTACCTACCTCGGAAGGATGGAAGGCTGAGTCAACCTTGAGCCGGTGAGATTTGAACCGCTGACCTGCGGACCACAGCTAAAGTGGCCTGCAGTACTGCCTCTAACCGCTGCGCCACCTCGGCTCTTGACAATGTGTGATGTTAATTGGCTCTCTGTATGTGTGATGTTAATTCTTCTCTAGGAATTGAGGGTGCAGGCAGCCAGATTTAGCTCCTTGTCCTGCAGTAACTGACCCTTGATCTACACCATGTGGTTACGTGAATCAACCTCCTGGTCCTATTTCCTCCCCAGTAAATATGAAAAAAACGCTTTCTTTCCCAACAGGCTCTTAAGGCACATGGTCTGAGAGACAAATGAAGGTGTATGTTCCAGGCACTGTATGGTTTCCAAGGGAACAAGTCATCACGCATAGGGGAAAAACAAAGATCTTGAGTGTGTCAGAAGGGGTAGAAGAAAACCTTGAGAAAAAAAGTCTCTAGTTTATCAGCTTGCTCACCGATTAGGAATATAAATTAACAGCCTCATTGCTTTATAATGACCATATAACTCCGGGCCATCTGAAGAACACAAACCATGTGAGGAACTGACAAAGAACTTTATGGCCTTTGGGGCATTTCTTGATCACGTTGTGCCATCCAGCTTCACTTTATATGTCATGAAAAAGAGCCAGGGATATATTATTCTTTATTCTTTATTTATCTATTATTAGGTTCTTCTATGCCGCCCTACTTCCGAGGGACTCAGGGCGGCGTACAACATTGTGCGAGAACACTAAAGAATAAACAGCAATTAAAACAATTTTAAAAGATTAAAAAAGTTAAAAAGAAGATATGCACCAACATACATACAGGGGGAGATCTCGGGTGGAAACTAGTCTCAACCCCCTGCCTGCAGGAAGAGCAATGTCTTAATGGCTTTTCGGAAGGCCAGCAGGGTGGGGATAATTCGGATTTCTGGGGGAAGTTGGTTCCAGAGCGCGGCCCCCCCCACAGAGAAGGCTCTCCGCCTAGGGCCCACCCGGCGACATTGTTTGGCTGACGGGACCTGGAGGAGACCCACTCTGTGGGCCCTAACCGGTCGAAGGGAAGTGTGAGGCAGAATGCGGTCCCGAAGGTAACCTGGTCCTAAGCCATGTAGGGCTTTAATGCATAATACCATAATTGGCTGTTTGTTTTGCTGGAGGAGGTTGCAGTAAATACAGAGTAATTAAAACTGCATTTGGTCTTTATAACAAGCCAGATTTTATTAATATTTCTGGGTACTCTCTATTTCTTGATATCTACTCCACCTCTGAACATAACATCATTTAAATGGAACCCTGGTGAGAACAAAAATGTGTTGCTGGCTTTCACTGCACAACCGGTGTTTCACACACTTATCATTTATTGTAACAAAAAAAGAGGCAATTTTTTTTTTGAAGAAGACGACGACCAACACAAAATGGAAGGACTCAGTTACAGTGGCAATGAGTGCACCACTAGGAGACTTGAAAAAACAAGTTAGGGATCAATTCTCATGGAGGAAAATAATCTATGTGGTTACTAGGAGTTGAAAACAACTTGATAGCACATAATCAATCAATCAATATGTAGAAACTGACCATGTTTCTAGCAGTTCAGCAGATATGAACTCTGGCTTGTATTTGGTTTATTGAGTCACTGATAGCAATAGCACTTAGACTTATATACCGCTTCACAGTTCTTTACAGCCATATCCAGGCGGTTTACAGAGTCAGCATATTGCCCCCAACAATCTGGGTCCTCATTTTACCAACCTTGGAAAGATGGAAGGGTGAGTCAACCTTGAGCCGGTCAGGATCGAACTCCTGGCAGTGGACAGAGATAGCATGCAACACTTCATTGTAACAACTGCACCGCTATGGCTTCCTTCCTTCCTTCCTTCCTTCCTTCCTTCCTTCCTTCCTTCCTTCCTTCCTTCCTTCCTTCCTTCCTTCCTTCCTTCCTTCCTTCCTTCCTTCCTTCCTTCCTTCCTTCCCAAGCTATAGCAGACTTATATACTGCTTCACAGTTCTTTACATGCCTCTCTAATCGGTTTACAGAGTCAGCCTCTTGCCCCCAACAATCTGGGTCCTCATTTTACCCACCTCAGAAGGATGGATGGATGGGTCAACCTTGAGCCGGTGAGACTCAAACTAGCAGTCAGCAGAAGTAGCCTGCAGTGCTGCATGCTACCTAGCCCTAACCACTGCGCCACCACAGCTCTTCAATGGTTGCAACCCAATTTCAAATATATGCAGTTATGCCTGACATACAAAACATGAAGCCAGGTGTACTTTTGAAGGAAGAGAAGGAGCTTCTCTGATGAATTCCCATCAAAGTTATCACCTGGTGCCTTGGAGGGTCTAATTCTGACTGGTTGTGGTAGCTCATGTAATTGAACAGAAAAGGCAAAAATTAGACAGTAGGAAAGAGAAGAAATACCTCTGTATTCTGTATATCTGTACATCTATTTACATAAAAGAGCCATCAAATGAGCTGAGGAGGCGCAGTGGTTAGAGGCAGTACTGCAGGCCACTTTAGCTGACTGATCCGCAGGTCAGTGGTTCAAATCTCACCGGCTCAAGGTTGACTCAGCCTTCCATCCTTCCGAGGTAGGTAAAATGAGGACCCAGATTGTTGGGGGCAATATAAATATACATTGCTTACTGGTGTAAACCGCTTAGAGAGTGCTTGCACTGTGAGGCGGTATATAAATCTCGCAAATCAATCAATCAATCAATCATAAAGAAGAAACAGCAAAACCTGGCCCAATAGCCAAATCTGCCATAAATTCAGATCACGGACTTCAATGCAATATCAAAAGGTAACTCAAGATCACAGGAACCACACACAAGTTCTTCTCACCATGATCTGGGTGTAGTGCCTGATGGCATTTCAGAAGACCATTGAAACCTTGGTCTGGTGGTAGGATGGACCATTTTTCATCCACGACGAAGCAAATCATGGTTCAACTATGCCAGAGGTTTTCAAACTTGGCAACTTTAAGACTTGTGGACTTCAACTCCCAGAATTCTCCAGCCAGCTATGCTGGCTGGAGAATTCTGGGAGTTGAAGTCCACAAGTCTTAAAGTTGCCAAGTTTGAAGACCTCTGAACTATGCATTCAAACAGATGCATTTTGACTCTTGTTCCATGCACATAATAAAGGCAGATTCCATAAACATCCATCAATCGGATTTATGCCAGATAGAAACTATCTTTTGTACCTCTTATAAAAAAATAGCATGATAGTACTACAGTTGTACTCAGATGCTACGTTTCTGATGTGCTCATGCCTGAGTGGGACTTTGTAATTTTGTACACAAATGCTATCCTCTGTTTACACTCTAATTCTCTTCCTCCAGTGAGAAAAGGAACTCTCTATCCCTGTTCAAAAAATAAATAAATGTTGAGGTTCTTTTATACAATTAATATTTTATGTCAGTGGCAAGAAGAAAAAAAACCTTTGTACTTTCCTTTGCAGTTCAAACACTTTTGATTATATATTGATGTTTAAAAAGAGCAGCGTGTGGAATTTATTCATCCTTAAATAATTTTGCCAGAAGGATTAAAATAAACTACACCTAGAATACTGCATCCAGTTTTGGTCACCACACTATAAAAAAAGATTTTGAGACTCTAGAAAGAGTGCAGAGGAGAACAACCAGGATGATTAGGGGACAGAAGGCTAAAACATATGAAGAACAGTTGCAGGAATTGTGTATGTCTAGTTTAATGATAAAAAGGACTAGGGGGGACATGATAACAGTGTTCCAATATTTGAGAGGCTGCCACAGAGAGGAGTGGGGTCAAGCTGTTTTCCAAGGCACCTGAAGGACAGACAAGGAACAATGGATGGAAATTGAACAAGGAGAGATTCAACCTAGAAATAAGGAGGAACTTTCTGACAGACAGAACAATCAACCAATGGAACAGCTTGCCCTCGGAAGGTGTGGGAGCTTCATCACTGGAGGCTTTCAAGAAGAGACTGGACTGCCATCTGTCAGAAATGGTGTAGGATCTCCGGCTTGAGCAGGGGGGTTGGACTAGATGACCTATAAGGTCCCTTCCAACTCTGTTAATCTGTTAAATAAACAATTGAGGTGGCATCTAAAATCCACTTCTTTGCCAGCTGTGAGGATGGAAGGATTTGAATGCAGAGGTGACAATAATATTAAGCAGGGGTGAAATCCAGCAGGTTCTGACAGGTTCTGGAGAAGCGGTAGCAGAAATTTGGAGTAGTTCGGAGAACCGGCAAATACCACCTCTGGCTGGCCCCAGAGTGGGGTGGGAATGGAGATTTTGCAATATCCTCCCCCCAGGAGTAGGGCGGGAATGGGGATTTTGCAGTATCCTTCCCCCAGGAGTGGGGAGGGAATGGGGATTTTGCAGTATCCTTCCCCCAGGAGTGGGGAGGGAATGGGGATTTTGCAGTATCCTCCCCCCAGGAGTGGGGAGGGAATGGGGATTTTGCAGTATCCTTCCCCCAGGAGTGAGGAGGGAATGGGGTTTTGCAATATCTGTCCCCCAGGAGTGAGGAGGGAATGGGGATTTTGCAATATCCTTCCCCCAGGAGTGGGGAGGGAATGGGGATTTTGCAGTATCCTCCCCCCAGGAGTGGGGAGGGAATGGGGATTTTGCAGTATCCTTCCCCCAGGAGTGGGGAGGGAATGGGGATTTTGCAGTATCCTTCCCCTGCTACGCCCACCAAGCCACGCCCACCAAGCCACACCACGCCCACCAAGCAACAGCCTCAGAACCGGTAGTAAAAATTTTGGATTTCACCACTGATTTAATTGTTTATAAAAGTTACTAAGAAATGAGGGAAAATAGTAGCAGCTTCTTAGGAAATATTAAGCTTTATTTACCAGCAATGTCTTTGCAGGGTGTGGGTGGTGTCAAAACATCAAGGCAGCAGTCAAGGCAGCCATCCTGACAATTTTTTTTTGACCCCCATACCCCTTCCCCACACACCCTACCCCAATGCCCTGGCTTATCATTCATTCTTGGCATTGGCACACGACAGCTTAACACAATTGCAATGGATGTTTTAAACAATACAATGACGTGAATATATCATTCTAATGAAGTGTCTGTGTTTGTTTGTGTGTTAAAGCAGAGACAATTTGCAACTGCAATCATATCCATGATCGCTTTTCATAACTCATAATTGATAATAAAATAGGGGTTACTTGGGCAAACTATCAGGGATTTTGAGGGAAATCAAGAGTTTCAGTGATACTGATTGAAAAAAACTTGCATGTGTGTGTATTTGTGTATGAGAGAGCATTATTGGGGAAAGAAGTAATGTTGAGGAAAATTAAAGAAAATGTTAAGAGGCTAATGTTTCAATGTGTGCTCCGTTGACTTTTAATTCCCTGTAGATGGTTTTCTCCAGTGGAATTTTAGAACATAGAACAACTCTCGATCTTATTATGTGAGCAATTGGTCTCCAAATTCCTAAGATCAAAGGTATAAATCAGTCAGTCAGAATAGAGTTGGAAGGGATCTTGGAGGTCATCTAGTCCAATTCCCTGCACAAGCAGAAGACCCTATACCATTTCAGATACCGATAAATGGTTGTCCAGTCTTTTTTTTTTAAAGCCTCCAGTGAAGAGGCCCAGGTGCTGTGGCCTAGAGGTAGAGCTCTTGCCTCATAATCAGGAGGTTGTGAGTTCAATCTTAGGTAGAGGCAGATGTACGGTCTCCTGCTTGGGCAGGGGGTTGGACTAGATGACCTGTAAGGTCCCTTCCAACTCTGTTCATCTGTAAGAAGCACCCACAACGTCTGAAGACAAGGCATTCCACTGATTGATTATTTTCACCGTTAGGAAATTTCTCCTTAGTTCCAGGTTGCTTCTCTCCTTGGTTAGTTTCCATCCATTGCTTCTTGTCCTTCCTTCTGGTGCTATTTTGTTTATTTGTTTATTCGAATCCCACATACAAGGAAGGTGAAGGGTTAGGATTAGCAGGACCCAACCAGAGGCGGGTTCCTAATTTTTTTACTATCACTCTGTGGGTGTGGCTTATTTTGTGGGTGTGGCTTGCCAGCCATGTGACTGGTTAGGCGTGGCTTCTCGGACTGCTGAAGGGAGGGGAACTGAGATAAGTCCTGCCGCCCATTCCCTCTCCCTTCAGCAGCTCGAGAAGCCTCGAACATGCAAAAATGCCTAGGATCATCACCGCGCATTCGTGCCTTCTCAGACTGCTGAAGGGAGGGGAACTGAGATAAGTCCTGCCGCCCATTCCCTCTCCCTTCAGCAGCTCGAGAAGCCTCGAACATGCAAAAATGCCTAGGATCATCACCGCGCGTTCGTGGCTTCTCAGACTGCTGAAGGGAGGGGAACTGAGATAGGTCCTGCCGCCCATTCCCCCTCCCCTCAGCAGCTCGAGAAGCCTCGAACGTGCAAAAATGCCTAGGATCATCACCGCGCGTTCGTGGCTTCTCAGACTGCTGAAGGGAGGGGAATGGAGATAGCTCCTGCCGCCCGTTCTTTCAGCGTCTCACGCGCTCCCTCAGCCATCCTCCCCTGCTTGGACTCACTCTGGGGTAGGAAGGCAGCGCATGAGCAGTGCCGGAAACTTGGCTTCTGGGCATGCACAGAAGAAAATTTAAAAAAAATTAATTTTTTTTAAAAAATGGTGGTGCCCAGGCACTGGCAACCGACCGCACCGGTACTGTGACGTCACCAGCGGGCCGCTACCAATGCTATAGAGTGGACCGCACTGGTAGGAAGCCACCACTGGACCCAACCCCTTTGGGGAAGGAATCTCAAGCCTTGCTGCCTTCTATCCTTTCAGATACTCTGAATGGGTTTAGAAGCTACCTTCAGCATGGGACAGGGCTGGTCCAACCTCTGTTTAAGGAAGGAAATGAAGAGTTAGACGATCATCAACATTCAACCCAGTTGTTCTCTACAACTTTATTTATTATTTACTTATTTAAAAAAAAATTATATGGCCGCCCAACTCATTCACTGTGACTCTAGGTGCTTATAGGTGTGACAAGTGTCCTTTGGTTTCCATATTCCTATTTTTATTTCAAATCCTGTTACTTTGTTTTGAAACGAGAACATCTGTGGTCTCCCCATGTATGAATGTGGGTATGTGTTTTTTTTTAACTTTATAATGGTTCTTAATTGTTATAATTGTTTCTTTTAACTAATTGTTCTTCTTTTCATGTTGTACGCTGCCCTGAGTCCCGTGGAAGTTGGGCGGCCTATAAGAACGATTAAAATAAATAAATAAATAAATAAATAAATAAATAAATAAAATATGCCTTTGTTTTTAAGAAAGCTGTCACTGACTACTTCAGCTTCAACCACAATAATACATGAGCATATAATAAATACAAACTTAAGGTAAACCGCTCCAAACTCGATTGCAGAAAATACGACTTCAGCAACAGAGTGGTCAATGCCTGGAATGCACTACCTGACTCTGTGGTTTCTTCCCCAAACCCCAAAAACTTTAACCTTAGACTGTCTACAGTTGACCTCACCCCATTCCTAAGAGGTCTGTAAGGGGCGTGCATAAGTGCAACAACATGCCTACCGTCCCTGTTCTACTGTCCCCCATTTATCAGCATCCTTATCCTGTATTAATAATCATGTTTATACTTATATCAAACAAGGAATAATAGATGGAAGCTGACCAAGGAGAGATTCAACCTGGAAGTGAGGAGAAACTTTCTGTCAGTGAGAGCGATCAACCAGTGGAACAGCTTGCCAGCGGAGGTTGTGAGAGCCCCAACACTTGCGACCTTCAAGGAGAGACTGGACTGCCATCTGTCTCAAATGGTGTAGGAACTCCTGCTTGAGCAGGGGGTTGGTCTAGATGACCTACAAGGTCCCTTCCAACTTTAATAATAAATTTAAATCTAAATCTGTTATCTTATACATGTTTGATAAATAAATAATAAAATAAAATAAAATAAAATAAATAAAATAAAATAAAATAAAATAAAATATAAAATAATAATAAAATAAAATAAAATAAAATAATAAAATAATAAAATAAAAATAAAATAAAATAAAATAAAATAAAATAAAATAAAATAATAAAATAAAATAAAATAAAATAAAATAAAATAAAATAAAATAAAATAAAATAAAATAAAATAAAATAAAATAAAATAAAATAGCAATAAATAAATAAATAAAATGACATAAATAAAATAAAATAAAAGCATGTGTGAAGTTACAATTGTCATATCCTCCTTGGTCATCAACTGGCCTATCCAGAGATTCCCAAACTCATGAATATACATTTTAATCCTCTGCAGTAAAAATTGAGTTCACATTTCATGTTTTATTACCCTTCCTCAGGAGACTTGTCACTTTATACTGGATTAACATTTTAATTACTTTTATAATGTAATGAACACACAAAGCAATGAAAGGGGGTCTCTTTTCAATGGTGAAATAGCTTATCATCCTATCTCAGTGAGATCATAGGTGCTGGATAATAATGCAATCCTGCAACTTTCAGCTCTTCCCTTTCTGTAGAGTCCAGTCTGAGTCAATCACTGGGACCAAAGGTTTATTCTTCTAAATTTTCATGCTTGTGCTGGAGCCCATCATCAGGGAACTTTTCTCTCCCCAGGATGTGCGCACTGGGCTGTTCTACATGTTGTATTTATATGGTTCCTGGTTGTGTGTAGCTTTTAGTTGTTAATTCGGGTATTGATGGCTGGCTAGTACCGTATTTTTCAGAGTATAAGACACACCTTTTTCCTCCCTAAAAGTGGCTGAAAATTTGGGTGCGTCTTATACTTCGAATGTAGCTTTTTTTTTCCAGCCCTAACTAGGTGCTAACAGATCTGCCCAGCTCTTACCTTGCAGGCTTTTTCATTGTTACTCTCTCCAAAGAATGTTTTTCCAGCCCTAAGTCTTTGCAGGGTTTTTTTTCATTGCTCTACTTGCTCTGAATAAGTTTTTTTCTAGCCCTACCCAGGTGCTAACTATCTTCCCAGCTCTTATTGGCTTGCAGGTTCTTTCATTGTTATTCTCTCAGAAGAAGGTTTTTTTAAGTCCTAACCAGGGGATAAAATAATGTGCTGAAGCTGACCAGACTAAGGACGCTAGCCAGACGAATACCTGGTAGGTAGATCCCCCCCCCCTATTTTCCTCCCCAAAAACTAAGGTGCGTCTTATACTCCAGTGCATCTTATACTCCGAAAAATACGGTAAGTTATTAATTGTTTCCTTGTGCTGCTGCGTCTTTGGCTCCTAAGTTCCTGATAGGCAGGTAATAACTCAACACTCCTATTGACAGACAAGCGTTTTCAAGAATTTAATAATTTCTCTGGCTATTTTTGTCTCTGCTCGGCCAACAATCATAGCAGCTGCGAAATAGAATGCATGTCCTTATTCGTTACAATGCAAGGCTACCAAAGTGTTCAGGGCTCCTCATCTAACTGCTCGCTCCTTTTCTCCCTGCCTGTTTTAATACTGGGTGGATTAACCAACCGTGCCATGAGTCATAATTTGTTCCACATAGTTGAGATGGCCCTCTTTCCCTCTGGAGAGGGGAAATATATCATCCATATATTATAGGCACTTGTAGAATGGATGATCTTGTTCTCTATTATACATTTCCTGAACATATGCAAGAAAAATGTCTATGCACTCCTAATGTTACCAGATGTTAGATAGAATGTCTAAGACAGAATCTCCAAATGTATGTTCTGCTCGTCCATTAAACCACAAGGTCAGAAAGTGTCAACAAGGAAGCAGGGGTGAGTTGCTCACTTACCCAGACCGGTGCGCTGCTCCGCAGTCCTTCATGCTTTGTGCATGCGCGCGCACGCTACGCGCGCACGCCCCCTCACGCGATTTTGCTTCTGCGCATGCGCGGAAGCAAAATCACGCCAAAATCTCGTGAGGGGACGTGCGCGCGTGCAAGATTTTGGTGTGATTTTACTTCCGCGCATGCGCAGAAGCAAAATCTCACTGAAATCTCGTGCGCACGCGCGTCCCCTCGTGAGATTTCGGCGCGATTTTGCTTCCGCGCATGCGCAGAAGCAAAATCACCCAAAAATTCCCAAAAAAGAGATGGCGACGCGCGCGACTGCCCGGTGGAGATGGTACCGGAGCAGTTGTGCGCAAATTGGATTATCGGCGGGTCCCTACCGGAGCTACGCACTGGACTGCACCGGTAGGAACCCACCCCTGCAAGGAAGGTTGGAATGTCTTCCAAGTGAGGTTTTGCATCAATTATACCCAAATGAATCAAGGATCTGAAGAGATCCAAGCAGCCAGATCTAAGCCAGGTGATCTGGAGAAGAAGTCATATTCCAAAATGAGATTTTTGTTTTCCCTTTTAGTAAGAACTTGGAATGTTGCTTCTATTATAGTCTGATATACTTTGGTTAGCCACATTTGGTTGTACCCCAAGAAAGAAGTTAGAAGCGAGGGAGGCATGTTTAACACTGTGAGCACTATATTTGCTCATGGTAAATTAATTTGGGCCCAATATAAAATATTTAAGGAAGCTGTGAAAATAAAACCAAACATAAGATGGAGAGCGGATGAGTCCCTCGACAGAACGAATTCCAGACAGTGTGTCGACTGTAATGAAGCAAAGCAAAAATATCTGCTGATGTAAAGAAGATCTAAAAAAAAGCTTAGGACCATAAAACACACTGCTTTATTCTCTTGGGTTGCCAGGTGTCTTTTGTAGGATCTCTTTACTACTATTTTCCTTAAATAATACGTAAACAGGTTGTAGCTCTTTGCTGGCTTGAAGTCCTAGGATTGGAATTTTACTTTCCTTGCTCTGAGCAACCACCAGATGGCAGCAAAGAGATGCAGAAAAATCTTTCTTTGTTGCACCCAAGTGACAATCTGGATTTTTGCAAGCCAGCATTGGTAGCTCTGATCACTCATTGCTTGATTTCCAGATTAGCTAGGATACTAGAAATGTAATAGCACACTTGTAAGAAGCCGTTTCACTGCTTCATTAAGCTGTGAATTAGGAAACATATAAACACAACAAACCGATATAACACACTTGGAATATACTGCATCCAGTTTTGGTCACCACATTACAAAAAAAGATTTTGAGACTTTGGAAAAAGAGCAAAGAAGAGCAATTAAGATAATGAAAGGCCAGGAAACTAAAACATACGAAGAACGGTTGCAGAATTTGGGTATGTCTAGTCTAGAGAAAAGGACTAGGGGGGACATGATACAGGTATTCCAGTATTTGAGAGGCTGCCACAAAGAAGAGGGGGTCAACTTATTTTCCAAAGCACCAGAAGTCAAGGCACCAGAAGTCAAGGCAAGAAGCAATGAATGGAAGAGCTGAAGTGGTGCAGTGGTTAAATGCAGCCATTGCAGGCTGACTGCTAGTTCAACAGTTCAGCTGTTCAAATCTCACTAGGCTCAAGGTTGACTCAGCCTTCCATCCTTCCGAGGTCGGTAAAATGAGGACCCAGATTGTTGGGGGCAATATGCTGAACTCTGTAAACCGCTTAGAGAGTGCTGTAAAGCACTATGAAGCGGTATATAAGAAAAGTGCTATATATATATATCAAGGAGAGAAGAAAACTGGAATTAAGGAGAAACTTCCTAACAGTGAAGACAATTAATCAATGGAACAGCTTGCCTTCAGAAGTTGTGGGTGCTTCATCACTGGAGGTTTTTAAGAAGAGACCGGGCAGCCATTTGTCTGAAATGGTATAAGGCAGGGGTGGCCGAAGTGGCGCAGTGGTTAAAGTGCAGCACTGCAGTTTCAGCAGTTCAGCTGTTCAAATCTCACCGGCTCAAGGTTGACTCAGCCTTCCATCCTTCCGAGGTCGGTAAAATGAGGACCCAGATTGTTGGGGGCAATAGGCTGAACTCTGTAAACCACTTAGAGAGGGCTGTAAAGCACTATGAAGCGGTATATAAGACTAAGTGCTATTGCTATGGTTCTTTGGGGACCTGTGGACTTCAACTCCCAGAATTCCTGAGCTAGCCATGCATACATGGCTGGCTCAGGAATTCTGGGAGTTGAAGTCCACAGGTCCTCAAAGAACCATAGTTTGGCCACCCCTGGTATAAGGTCTCTCTCCTGCTTCAGCAAGGGTTTGGACTGGAACATCTCCAAGGTCCCTTTCCAGCTCTATTCTGACTGACTGATTCATACCTTTGAATCAAATTGAATCAATTTCTGCTACCAGTTCTCTGAACTATTCAAAATTTCCGCTACCGGTTCTCCAGAACCTGTCAGAACCTGCTGGATTTCACCCCTGCGCTTTGATCTTGAGAATTTGGAGATGAGTTGCTCACATAACAACAAGACCAAGAGTTGGAAAAGTCAGAGAAACAAAACCTATTGAGTAAAGAAGATTTTGAAAGGATGCCATCAGCTGACTCATAAAGTGGCCACCGTGGAAAAGGAGAAGGATAATTACAGCCCATAATTTCTTTGAGCCACAGTGGTGCAGTGGTTAGAGTGCAGTAGTACAGGCTAGTTCTGCTGAGTGCCTGCTGCCTGCAATTTCACCAGGCTCAAGGTTGACTCAGCCTTCCATCCTTCTGAGGTGGGTAAAATGAAGACCCAGATTGTTGGGGGCAATATGCTGAACTCTGTAAACCGCTTAGAGAGGGCTGTAAAGCACTGTGAAGCGGTATATAAATCTAAGTGCTGTTGCTATTTGACAGAAGGAGAATTGGGCAGGTTATATTCTCCAGGCTATTTGGGTTTTTTTTAAAAAAAAACATAATTTATGCTCCATAACACTCTGTAATTTTTACTCTGTAATAATACTTGTCCATGGTACATTGGAACCAGCAAACCTCTTCACATATAAATGATTTTAAGAACCACAATTATTCCAGACTTCATTTTCTCCATGAACTAAAATGTAAATTTCTCCATCTGCTGAGATCAGTCCTAAGGGGTACAAACAGAGGACATAACATGCGCATAACAGTTTTTAAAATGTAGATGAAGCTCTGCAGATGAATCTTGGCTAAAGTCTTCTAACAATATGATCCTTAAAGAGTTTTTTCAGTTACTTCTGCAAACCAAATTGTTGGTTAAAGTTAGAAAGCCAGTGGAAAACCTACAGAATATCTAGGGGATTAGATTCACAAAGCAAAGTTTTGTCAATATACCAAGATGCCTCTAAGGAACTGAGGCTGTTGTGTTGTTCAAGTGGAGGCTTGAAAACTGAGGCTACACAATTGAGGAGGTAATTTTTACTCTTGCTTTATATTCTGTGTTCAGGGGAGGAAGGATTGGATAAGTCCAAACTATTGCAGAAAGTCCTTGACTTATGCCCGCAATTGGGACCGGAACTTCTGTCGCTAACTGTGATGGTTGTTAAATGAGTCCCCCTCAACTTTTGGATCTCTTTTGCCATGGTTGTTGAGTTGTTAAGAGAAGCATGCTGTCATTAAATGAATCCCCATTGACTTTGCTTGCCAAAAGCTGACTGGAAACTCACAAAGGAGGATCATGAGACCCCAGGATTTTGCAATCATCCCAGAGGAATTGGATGCTTTCAAGAAAAGATTGGACAGCTATTTATTTATTTATTTATTTATTTATTTATTTATTTATTTATTTATTTATTTATTTATTTATTTATTTATTTATTTATTTATTTGGTTGTTGGTTGGTTGGTTGGTTGGTTGGTTGGTTGGTTGGTTGGTTGGTTGGTTGGTTGGTTGGTTGGTTGGTTGGTTGGTTGGTTAGTTAGTTAGTTAGTTAGTTAGTTAGTTAGTTAGTTAGTTAGTTAGTTAGTTAGTTAGTTAGTTAGTTAGTTAGTTAGTCACTTTTATATGCCGCCCAACTCCTGTGGGACTCAGGGCGGCGTACAACATAATTCAAAACAATCTATAAAAACGATACCAATAATTAAAAAACAAGATTACAAAATTTAAAAAATTTAAAAATTTAAAAACAAACCAACAGTCAAACATGGGGGATTGATCGTAAATTCACCCCGCCTGCAGGAAGAGCCATGTTTTCACGGCTTTGTTTTGTCCAGGATTGGATGAGGACTCCTGCCTTGGGCAAGAGGTTGGACTAGAACAGCAGTTCCCAACTTTTCCAGCTTGTAGGCCCAGCCTGGCCCAGTTTGGCGCAGGAGGGGACATGAGGGGCAGGTGCACACGTGAATGGAGAGCGCTTGTGCTCGTGTGCAAAGCTCCACTTCTGTGAGTTGAGAGTGCTCACACGCAAAGCTCCTATCGCATAATGGAGCTTCTCATGCAAGAACCCTCTGTTTTCACATGAGCGGAGCTTCATGTGCGCGCAATTGCCCATTTCTCCTGTGGTCCGGTTTTTATTTATTTTATTTATTTATTTAGTGTTCTTCTATGCCGCCCTACTCCCTGAGGACCTGAGGTTTCTCTTCTCTTTTTTTTAAATTTTGTTTTATTGTATAAAATGGAAAGAAAAAAAATAGAAATAGGAAATTAAGGGACGGAAAAGGAGCGGGGGGGGGGAGGGATGTGACATAGAAGGGGGGAAAGTGGGGGAAGGCATTGACTTCTGACTCTTCTTAGCACAGTACAAGATAAAAACACTCCAACCTCAACTGTGGCCTGGTTTCAAACAGGCCGTGGTGGCCCATGGTTGTGGGGATCCCTGAACTAGAAGACCTCCAAGCTCCTGTAGAAAGTTAGCACCCTCCCCTCCCCTAGAAGAATAAAATATTTTGAGAAATATTAAAAAGGCAGAATATTATATTTCCCTGGATGAGAAATGGAGAAACATGTTCTTTTTTAAGAGGTAGAAAGCAGCTTTCTCCCTTTCTTAATAGCCCTCAGCAGATGCCAGCACTTCAGAGATAAAGAGCTTATTGAAAGAAGCCAAGTATCTAGGTAGCTCAATTCATAGGCAAAGCAAATACTGCAGGCAGAAATCCATTCAAGACACGATATTTTGAAATTCCCTGCAGCAAGGTCTGAACAAAGGTAGGATTAGCCCTCAGCCACCATAGGAAAGGCCCAAAGCCCCTTCATTGCATCACCCTCAGAAACATCAACTGAACTTAGCTCAGACAAACACCAGGGAGCCGAGGTGGTGCAGTGGTTAAAGTGCAGCACTGCAGTTTCAGCAGTTCAGCTGTTCAAATCTCACCGGCTCAAGGTTGACTCAGCCTCCCATCCTTCCGAGGTGGGTAAAATGAGGACTCAGATTGTTGGGAGCAATATGCTGAACTCTATAAACCGCTTAGAGAGGGCTGTAAAGCACTATGAAGCGGTATATACATCTAAGTGCTAGTGCTAGTGCTATAGAGCCAGCTATGACCCCTACATAACCCCTACATGGCCCCATGGGAGTCTAACAGCCAATAGAATACATGTTCTTGCACAGGAACAGGAAGCTCAAGTGCAAAGCCCAAGATAAGGTATAAAAGCTCCACACTCTCAACTCCATGTGGTCAGCTCCCGCAGAACCAACCATGTGGTTCTGTTCAACATTAAACCTTCTTTCCAATCAGCCTCCATGTTTCCAGTGTCTTTCTCCCAACTTGGAACTGAACCCAGATGGACATTTCTTCCGACAGTCCCTCCCAGCCCTATGATTCTAAGTTGTGCAGAAGAGAAGTAGGGGAGCAGCTTTTTCTATATCCGCAGTTTTATCTACCCTATGGCACGTTGCAATTTGTCGTGCTTCTGCCAAAGTACATCTGGTCGAATGATGGGTGTGTGATTATGCCATTAAACATCCTGTTTCCAAGGGCAAACCCCTAACATGACATTTGGAGATACTGTATGATGAACAAACCCAGTGGCTGCCCCCCCCCTTTTAACCGCTGTAGCTCAAAACTCTGGAAATGGCTGTCTTGCTTTGCAAAGCTACTAAGGCAAAATGGACTTCTAAGTAGACTGCAGGATTTAATATAATTCTTCAGGGTAAAGATCCATGGCAGCTTGGATGTATTTTGTCCTGCTAACTGACATTGTCTGTCAGGCCGAAGCCATTTTATTTGAGGTCTTAGGCCTGCCATACGTTATACCAGTGATGGCGAACCTATGGCACGGGTGCCACAGGTGGCATGCAGAGCCATATCTGAGGGCACGTGAGGCTTTGCCATATGTCAACTCCAGCACACATGTGCATGCTGGCCAGCTGATTTTCAGCCTTCTGGAGGGGCGGGGGGGAGGCCGTTTTCACCCATTGGGCTTCAGGAAAGCCTCCAGAGCCTGTGGATGGCAAAAAACAGCCCAACAGGCCAACCAGAAGTTCGGAAACACGGGGGCAGTGCAGGGGGATTGTGTGCACATGCACGAGGGGAGGCCATTGCATTATGGGTGTGGGCATGCACCATCGCACCATTGTGTGTGTGCGTGCCCTTTTGGCACCCGAGCAAAAAAAGGTTCCCCATCACTGCTTTATATACTATTTAACTATGCATTTTCTACTGTAGGAAAATGGGAGGGGGGATTGTATGAGGTTGTTAGTATGTAGCCATAACAAATTCCTTCTAGAAAGCCAAGGTCATCCTTTGTCTCTGCACCTCTGCACCTGCACGGAAGGAGATGGGTGGACTCTGTCAGTATGGCAATAGGAGATTGGACAACGTGATGGATTTGTGGATGTGGGGGCAAGGACTTGAACTTTCAACTGGGTGGAGAAACCTGGAGGACTTCAGATTCGGGTTTCACCCAGATGTGCCAACATGGCTCTATTAATAAATCGGAATTTTGAGGAATACTTTGCCTTGGACTCTGATTTAGTTTTGGATGCTATTTGGAACCCTGACATTGTCCCTCTTTACATCTCCCCACAGAAATAAATTGGAAAGGGGGCCTTTTAAGGAGAAACTCCAGGGCGAGGCAATGACACAACGATGTTTGAAAAGGAGAGCTAATCGTAGAGCTGGAAAGTTTGTAAAATGTCAGCTGTTCCCCAGCAAATCTTTTTCACACTTTTGGCTGGCAGGTCTTCTACGTTACATTCGGTCAGAAAGAAAAGGGTGCTTTTTTCTTTCTAGAAGTAAGGCCAAATATCTTTGTGCTCTGCATTTACAATTTACAATTCTGATTTTCCCCCTTCTGATTCATCTATTGCTATCAGGTCTACAGGGAAGCTGGCATTTTGGTGGGAGGAAGGGGAGAGGAATGGAGTGATCTGTATATGAAGTTTCTGTTTCTGTTTCCAGTTTCTGTTTCCTGCATTACTGTGTTAATCTCTATATGGAGTTACTGTTTCCCTGCAATAATGTAGTGTGGGAGGGGTTTGGTTAGCATTGCTTTAAGTAGCTGGTCTTAAGTGAGAAGCTTCAGTTCTTGCCTAGATCTCTTGTTATCACAAACCTTTCAATAAAAGTTCCTTTTGGAACAGCTGCAGTTTCAAGAGTCCTGCTTTCTTGGGAAGATTGGAGAGGCAAGACCTTACAATTGCTTTAAAAATCACTTTGTATTGACATTTTATTTATTTGTTTTATTTATTTAGTTTTTCAAACATGTACGAGATAACAGGTGTAAGTATAAACATGGACATGAGCACGTGAAATGAGTACAAATTCTTCCTGAATTACAGAAAGCTCTTTATTAATTATTTAGTGTATTAATTATTTAGTGTATTTAACATAACAAAAGAGAAGTAAATATATTCACACACACATAGTCCACACGATTATTCCAAAAACATCTACAAGGGGGTACAGTAGTGGCCTCATAACTGGATGTCCAATTCAGTTATCCAGGCGATGGCCTTTTCTGTTGCTTCATGCAGATCTTCTAGGGAATCAGAGAACGCATCTCGTGGGCAATCTTGAATAGTTTACATATAGTTTAAGGGTTTCCTTCCGATATCTTCTTCACTTTCCTACACTAGGCTATAACCTTGATATCCCATACTTGGATCTCCCTTTGAGAAGGACTAACTCTGCTTAGCTTCCTGAACCAGCCAAAGTCAGCCAATTACTGCTACCTGCAGATCCTCTGCTATCCATCAAGAATGCTGTTTCATTTATTGTTGCACATCTAGCTGATAATTGGATAGCCAAATACTTTACTTTCTTTACTATTTGTATGTCCAGCTGTTCCACTATTTTGCTCTTTTGTTTTTCTGTCACATTTTTACTATTATTTTTGTCTTATCCTTATTGATTTTCAGCCCCACTACGTCACCATATTGCTCTATTTGCCTCATTAATCTTGGGCCTGTTTCTACTGGATCTTCCATAATAAACACCAAATCATCCACAAATGCTTGTAATTTAAATTCTTCTTTTCTAATTTTCATTCCTTTTATTTCCTCATCCTGTCTTATCTTTCTATTTAGAATCTCTAATGTTAAAATAAACAATAGTGGAGACAGCGGGCATCCTTGTCTGGTACCTTTTTTGATATTCATTTTTTCTGTCATTTCACCATTAATTATCACTTTAGCTGATTGATCATTATATATAGTTTTAACCACATTTACAAACTTTTCCCCAAAATCCACCATTTGCAGTTGCATTAGCATAAATTTCCAATTCACATTATTGAAGGTCTTCTGTGCATCTAAAAACAATAATCCCATTTGTTTCTCTGGATGTGCTTCATAATATTCCAGTGTATTTAATATTGTTCGCATATTGTCTCTTGTCTGCCTTTTCGGTAAAAATCTATTTTGGTCTATATGAATAAATTCATCCAATAGTCTCTTTAGTCTTTCCGCCATTATTGATGCAAAATTTTTATAATCCTCATTCAATAGAGAAATTGGTCTATAGTTCTTTACTTGTTGAAGATCTACCTCTTCTTTAGGTATAAGAGTTATATACGCCTCTGTCCATGAGTTCGGTATTTTAGCCTTTAACATTAAATCATTAAATACTTCCAATAATGTATTACTTAATACATCCTGTAAGGTTTTGTACAGTTCTGCTGGCAATCAATCAGGTCCCGGTGTTTTCCCATTCTTCTGCCTTTTAATTCCTTCTGTCACTTCCATCATTGTTATTCTCTCTTCTAGTCTTTTTTTTTAAGTTCTCAGGTATTTTTGGTATTTCAGCTCTTTCCAAATATTTAATTTAATTTAATTTAATTTAATTTAATTTAATTTAATTTAATTTAATTTAATTTAATTTAATTTAATTTAATTTAATTTAATTTAATTTAATTTAATTTAATTTAATTTAATTTAATTTAATTTAATTTAATTTAATTTAATTTAATTTAATTTAATTTAATTTAATTTAATTTAATTTAATTTAATTTAATTTAATGGATTTGTATGCCGCCCAACTCCCTAGGGACTCTGGGCGGCTCACAACATATTCGGATCCATTTCGACAGTACAAATGCAATAAAATACAATAGTTAAAAAACATATAACATATAAAAATTAAAAGAGTATCGTCTCGCTTTCACCCCGCCTGCCGGAAGAGCCAAGTTTTTATTGCTTTCCGGAAGGCCAGCAGGGTGGGGATAGTCCTGATCTCCGGGGGAAGCTGGTTCCACAGGGAGGGAGCTCCCACAGAGAAGGCCCTCCCCCTCGGCCCCGCCAACTAACATTGTTTGGTCGATGGGACCTGGAGGAGGCCGACTCTGTGGGCCCTGACCGGTCGTAGGGAGGTATGCGGCAGGATGCGGTCCCGAAGGTAACCTGGCCCTGAGCCATGTAGGGCTTTAAAGGTAACGACCAACACCTTGAATTGGATCCGGAGACTAATGGGCAACCAATGCAGCTGGCGGAGAATTGGTGTTACGTGGGTGCATCTAGGTGCACCCACCACAGCTCGCGCAGCTGCATTTTGCACCAGTTGCAGTCGCCGGACACTCTTCAAGGGTAGCCCCATGTAGAGCGCATTGCAGTAATCCAGCCGTGAGGTGATGAGGGCATGAGTGACTGTGAGAAGTGCCTCCCTCTCCAAGTAGGGTCGCAATTGGTGCACGAGACGTACTTGTGCAAAGGTCCCCCTAGCCACAGCTGAAAGATGTTGTTCCAATTTTAGCTGTGGATCTAGGAGGACACCCAAATTGCGGACCCGTTCTGAGGGAGCTAATTTCTCTCCCCCAAGAACCAAGGAGGGACAGTTGGTCACGTCCTTAGGAGGCAATATCCATAACCACTCAGTCTTGTCAGGGTTAAGTTTTAGCCGATTCTTCCCCATCCAGACCCTAACATCATCCAGGCAGCGGCCCATTACGTCTACGGCTTCCCCGAATTGAGACGGGGTGGAGATGTACAACTGGGTATCATCAGCATATTGCTGATACCTCACCCCGTGTCGTCGGATGATCTCACCCAGTGGCTTCATGTAGATGTTAAACAGGATGGGCGAGAGGACTGAGCCCTGAGGCACCCCACATAGTAGGGGCCTAGGGCTCGACCTCTGCCCCCCTGTCAACACCGACTGCGTCCTGTCAGAGAGGAAGGAGGAGAACCACTGCAAAACAGTGCCGCCCACCCCCACCTCTCCGAGACGACGCAGAAGGATACCATGGTCAATGGTATCGAAGGCCGCTGAGAGGTCAAGTAGCACCAGGATAGAGGAATAACCTCCATCCCGGGCTCGCCAGAGATCATCCATCAGGGTGACCAAAGCCGTTTCCGTACTGTAGCCGCGCCTGAAACCTGATTGAAAGGGATCCAGAAAATCCGTGTCATCCAACAGCCGTAGGAGCTGGAGCGCCACCAGTTTCTCAACAACCTTCCCCGCGAAGGGAAGGTTGGAGACTGGACAGAAGTTCTTTAAATCCGCCGGGTCCAGGGAAGGCTTCTTGAGGAGGGGTCTCACCACCACAGCTTTTAAGGGCTGCGGGACGGACCCCTCTCTCAAAGAAGCGTTGACCAACGCCTGGAGCCAGCTGCGTAACACCTCCCTGGTGGCCAAAACCAGCCAGGAGGGGCACGGGTCCAATAAACAGGTGGCGGAGCTCATCGCTCCTATGGCCTTGTCTACATCCTCAGGAGATATTGTTTTATCTTTCCATCTTCTACTACTTCTTGTTGATATAGCTGCTTGTAATAGTTTTCCACTAGTTTCTTCTTTTCTTTATTTTGGTAATACTGTATGTCTTTCCTTCAGAGTCTATCAATTGATTAATTAACTTCTTTTTCTTTTTCTTTCTTCATTTTATACATCAACCAGCACCCTTGTTTATTTGTGTTTTCAAAAAAAGTTTTGTTTCATTGATTTTATTTTATAAGCTAGTTCTTCATTTTCCATTATGTTTATTTTATGTCTTTGTAAGTCCATTTTTTCTTTGATCATTTTATCTTGTGGGTTTGTTTGTAATTCTATTTCGAATTTTTTGAACTCCTCCTCCAACTTACTTTGTTTCTGTCTTATCTGTTTCTTTTATTTTCCTGAATATGTCCTTGTCCCTAATATATGCTTTACAAGTGTCCCATACATTTTGTAAAGATGTATCTTCTTTTTTATTTTCTTTAAAGAAAAAATTCAATTCCTTTTCCATATATAATTGAAAATTCTTTTCATTTAATAGTCTCGAAATCAAATTGAAACTGATTTAGAGAAGTGGAAAAACCTAAAATTATCACTAATGGGAAGAATAGCTTTAATTAAAATGAATATTTATCCAAGAATTTTATTCTTATTCCAGACATTACCAATAAAATTGGAGAAAATATATTTTGAAGGACTGAATAGAATAATATGGAAATACATACGGCAAAGGAAGAAAGCAAGAATAAATGTTAAAATGTTGCAGGATATAAGACATAGAGCGGGGTTCGGTTTACCGAATTAGGAGATTTACTACCAAGCAGCAGTGTTAACATGGTTGAAGGAATGGATTTTATTGAGAAATGTAAGGTTGTTAACTTTGGAAGGACATGATTTGCAATTAGGATGGCATGCATTCTTATGGTATGGGGAAAATAGAATACGTTTATATTTTCAGAGACATTATGTAAGAACTAGTTTATTAAAGGTGTGGGAGAAAGTAAAAGAAAAGCACTACAGAGCAATACCAATGTGGCTTTAAACTAGGGAAGCGTTGATATATCCAAAATTGACAAATATGCAAAATATTATTAGATACAAGGACATTTTAACAGAAAAGGGAGAACTGAAACAAAAACAAGACTTGGAAAAGCAAGGAATTGAGCTAGATTGGTATTCATATTTGCAAATACAATCGAGACATAGAAAGGATTTTAAAGTATATGGCTTTAATTTTGGAAAATCGGAACTGGATAAGATACTGATAGGAACAAATAAAAAAATGATCAAAAAACTATAGAACTACTTGCTACAGGTAAAAATGGAAGAAGAAATGGTGAAAGAAACAAAGATAAATCAGCAAAATGTTGGAAGTGTCATCAAACTCCAGGATCCTATTATCATATGTGGTGGACGTGCATAGAAGCAAGAAATCACTAGGCTGTAAAAGGATAGTGTCGACGAGATGGTTGACATGTATGTTCAATGTTTTCTATACTCAAAGATATTTGTTACTCTATTTATATATATACATATGTTTATACATGTTTTTATGTTTGTTTGTATGTTTGTTTGTCTTTTTTACATAATTAATAAAGACTATTTTTTAAAAAAGCAAGAAATTTTTGGACTAAAATACAAATGTGGTTAGAAAAAAATGTTAAAATATAGGATAGAATTGAGACCAGAGACATTCCTATTAGGTATCTTACCAGAAAAATGTAGTAAAGAAGATTCTTATTTGATAGTGCATATAGTAACAGCAGCGACAATAGTATTTGCACAAAATTGGAAAACAGCAAACATGCCTGAAGAAGGACAGATAAAGAAAATTTTTAGATTGCGCAGAAATGAAGAGATTAACATTTAGATTAAAAGATAAAGAGGAATTGTTGTATTGCAAGACATGGGAAAGATTTTATGAATGGTTAGGAAAAAAATGTGAATGAATGAAGGGAAAATAAGAATGGAAGAGAAACCCAGATGACACACTTGAAACGGAAGAGGGGAGAGGGAAGGGAAATATAGAAAAGTTATATGAGACAAATATACATTAAAAACAGAATATATTAATTGTCATGATGTGAATATTGCCAGTTGTGCAGATCTACTGTTTCTTGTATTTATGGTCAAGCAGACATGTGATATGTTTTACTATGCATGCGTGCATTCCAGGAGTCAACTCCTTCTTCCTTCTTCCTCCATTTCTGCTGAAGGCAGACATGACTTCATTAACTGATAAGATGTAGCTTATTAAGGATTCTTTTTATTACTTTTGTACTGAAATAAATATTTTGTTAATTAGATTTGAATCTCGGTTTTAGTTTCTAATGAGAATGACTTCAAAAGAAGCAAAGATCCACAGATCGCCTCTACGGGGGAATGCCCCCCTTAACGTTAATATGTGAAAAATGTGAAGAAGAAATAGAAAAGAAAAGAGGCGTGAAATAAATAATAAATCGAGGCTGCTGGAAGGCCATCCTGAGATTTATTAGAATAAAAGAACACAACAATAGAATAGGAGAGAAAGAGAAGGGTGAAGAAGAAAGAAGAAAGGGAGAGGAGAGGAGGGTAGGGAGGGGAGAAAAAGGATAGGAGAGGAGGAAGGAGAAGAGTAGCAGGAGAGAGGAAAGGGATGTAGAGAAAGACAGAAGGGAAGGGAAGGAAAGGAACAAGAATAGCGGGAGGAGAAGAGAGAGAAGGGTTGTGGGAAATAAAAAAGGAAAGTAAGGGATGGCGAAAGCAGCCTCAATGGTATAAAAAGGGCGTTGTTACTTACCTGAACGCCCATTCTCGTAGGGTGGCGCTAGCCTCCAAGATTGGGATGACCTCATCCATCAGCCAATCAGGACTGAGTCTGACCTCATATAAAAGCTGTCACTGTGCCATAATCCCCCTCTTGAGACGAAGGAGTAGGTCAGACCCATAGTTTATTCCCCACGCACACCTTCACCATATACAATACCCAAGAAGGGAGGGACTTGGAGGCTAGCGCCACCCTACGAGAATGGGCGTTCAGGTAAGTAACAACGCCCTTTCTCCATAGTGGGTGGCGCTAGCCTCCAAGATTGGGACATACCAAAGCAGTATCGTCCCTTAGGGAGGGTTGTCACCAGAATTGTAGACCCCGTCAGGAGCCACCATGGTCTGTAAAACCCTGCGCCCAAAATCCGCCTCCACCGAGGCAAAGGAGTCTACTTTATAATGTCTAATAAAGGGCAACGGAGAAGACCACGTCGCCGCTCGGCATAGTTCCTCCAAGGAGGCATTAGTAGTCCAAGCTGCCGTGGTGGCGGCACTGCACGTGGAGTGCGCCGTCAGACGTGGCGGACGAGGCAGGTCCTGTTGTCGGTAAACGTCCGCGATGACTGCGCGTATCCAGCGACCGACCATCGCCGCTGAAGCCTTGCGACCCATGGACGAGGCGTGGAATCCCACGAACAAGGACTCTGAGCGGCGGAATGCTGCCGTGCGGACATTGTAGATTTTTATCACCCGCCGGACATCGACAGCGTGCCATTTGCGCTCGGTCGGCGTTGTAGGTGGAGAGCAGAAGGAAGGAAGAACCACTTCCTGCGCCCTGTGGAAGTATGTATTGACCTTGGGCAGGAATGTGGGGTCAAGGCGAAGCACCACCCGGTCCGGATGAAAAATACAGAGATCGTCCCGGACGGATAGGGCTGCCAGTTCGGATATTCTCCGGGCTGAAGTGATCGCAACCAAAAAGGCAACCTTATGCGTAAGGTGCTGCAGCGAAACTGTCCGGAGGGGCTCATAGGGGGCCTCGGTCAGTGCCAAAAGGACCTTCTGCAGGTCCCAGGTGGGGTACCTATGTACCACTGGAGGCGAGATATTGACCGCCGCCTTCAAGAAGCGAACGACTAAGGGATGCGTTGACAAAGGCGCCGAAGAGTGGCAGGAAAGGACCGTTGAGAGCGCTGCCACCTGTCGCCGCAAGGTGCTGGGCAAGAGACCCTTGTTGAGGCCCGCTTGCAGAAACTGGAGGACCTGTATGACCGAAAGGTCGATCGGGTTAAAGCCGGCACCGACACACCAATCGTGAAACGTCCTCCAGGTGGAGTTGTAGATGCGGATGGTGGAGGCCCAGCGTGAGGAAAGCAAAGTACGGATAATGCACTCGGGGACCCCGCGAAGAGTTAGGGTGCACCGCTCAAGCGCCAGGCAGTCAGTTGGAGCCACTGCAGATCCGGGTGCTGAACTGACCCCTGGGAGAGCGACGATGCGGTCTGCGGGATCCTCCAGGATGGGCCGGTCGAGAGCGACTTGAGGTCCGCGAACCATGCCCGTCGCGGCCAATGGGGGGCCAATAGGATCAGTTCCGCCTGCTCGTCTAGCATCTTCCTGATAACTCGGGGAATGAGTGGAAGGGGTGGAAATGCGTAGAGTAGGCCCCTTGGCCACGGGCAACGGAGGGCGTCCGTGTCCATCGCGCCGGGTGTCCGATACCGCGTGATGAAGCGCGGGAGCTTGGCATTCAGCGGGGTCGCAAAGAGGTCGACCACCGGGTTGCCAAACCGGGCAGTCAGCTCCTGAAAAACGTCGGGGTGCAGGGCCCACTCTGCCGTGTCGACGTCGTGGCGGCTGAGCCAGTCCGCTGTGCGGTTCGACACCCCCGAGATGTGCTCCGCCCGGAGCGAGAGGAGGTGCCGTTCCACCCAGAGGCCCAATTCCTTGGCCTCGGAGAGCAGGCGGTGCGAGACAGTCCCACCTTGCCTGTTGACATGGGCTTTGGTGGTCACGTTGTCCGTCAACAGGAGGACGTGTTGTCCAGTTAGAAGATGCTGGAATTGCCGGAGGCCCAGGGACGCTGCTCGTAGCTCCAGGAGGTTGATGCTGGCCGTTGACTCCACTGCGGTCCAGGTGCCCTGTGCCACGTGGGACGATGTGTGAGTGCCCCACCCGTAGAGGCTGGCATCCAATGTCACCGTCATCCGGCGAGGCTCGAGGAAGCTGGAACCCTTGCTGATCGCCGGGGACCGCCACCAATGCAGGGACCGCCGGACCGCCGTCGGGAGCTGGACTTTGGCCGATGAGGTGGACTTGTTCGCCCGCTGAAATGGCAAAAGAAACTATTGTAGGTCTCTGGAGTGCAGTTGTGCCCAAGGTGTTATATGTATAGTGGATATCATCTTTCCCAACAGGGAGGACAGGAGGTTCAGCGGAACCCGCCCCTGTCCAAGAACCTGTTGGGTCAGAGAAGAAAGACTGAGTTGTCTTTCCAACGACAGATACACCCTGCACTCCAGAGAGTCCACAATAGCCCCCAAGTGAGTGATGCGAGTGGAGGGAATCAAGTGGCTCTTCTCCAGGTTGAGGGAGAAGCCATGGTATTGCAGAACGTCCATGGTGGTCTGCAGGTCCAGCTCCGCCCGGGCCAGGGAGGACGACTGAATTAAAATGTCGTCGAGATAACACTGTATTTGAATCGGCACTGCCCGCAAGTGAGCTGCAAGGGCGGCCAGAATCTTTGTAAAGACCCTGGGTGCCGAGGAAAGGCCGAATGGCAGGGCCGAATACTGATAGTGTTCGTTGTCATATGAGAACCGCAGGAACTTTTGGTGGGAAGGCCGAATTGGTACATGCAGATATGCCTCAGTGAGGTCGATGGAGCACATAAAGTCACCCTTACGAATGCCGTCCAATATGGACTGTAAAGTATGCATCTTAAACTTCTTGTACACCAAGAACTTATTGAGTCGCTTGAGGTCCAATACCGCTCTCCACCCACCCGACGATTTCTCCACGAGGAACAAATTGGAATAGAATCCTTGCCCCCGCTAGTCCTCCGGGACCCGCTGGATGGCCTCAATCTCCAACAGATGCTGGATGGCTTCACGCATCTGGGCCTGTTTCCGCGGGTTGGAGGACTGGGAGCACTTCATGAAGGAATCTGGGGGGTGGAGAGGAGGTCCAAGGCGAGACCGAGTGACAGGGTCTCGCGGACCCAAGCGTCCGTAGTAATCTCCTCCCACCGCCTAGCGAAAAGACACAGGCGACCCCCAATGGGAGAAGTCGGGTCCACTACTTGTAGCGGCGGAAGGGGCGACCACCTGCCTTCCGAAAAGGGCGCTTAGAGGGTTGGTTGTTACTATTTCTGTCCTGACCCTGGTTCTGCCGGGGCGGGGCCCGTGAGCGATTTTGGGAGTATGAAGGAGCCCTGTATGGCCGCCTGGAAAAAGTGGGAGCAGGGGCCGGGGTCTTGGCCTGAGCCTTTCTGGTCGAATTGGGTAGGACCTTGCGTTTGTCCTTCGTCTCGACCAGGTAGGGTTCGAGGGCCTCACCGAATAGCGACTGGTGCTTTACTGGTGCTCCGGCCAGGCGCCACTTGTGCCTGCAGTCGGCGGGCCAGCTCCTCAGTCAATGCATCCGGCGAGCCACCACGGATGTCCCCATGGCTCGGGCGGCGAACCGTGTGGCCTGCAGCGTGGCGTCCGAGGTAAACTGCGAAGCCGCTATAAGCTTGTTAATGTCCTGTTTAGCACAGACATCCGATGGGGGCAGGTGGTCCTGCAGGGCCTTCAGCCAGCGGATGGAAGTCCAGCAAAAAAAGGACGCGGTTGCAGAGGCCTTCACTGCCCACGCGGCTGCCTGGTGCGTCTGTCCTCTGGGCGCAACAGCTCCTCCGAGTCTCCCGGCATCTGCGCGGGGGAGTACAATGCCTTGATGGCCGGTTCCACCGGAGGTATAGGCAGGTGTTGTGCCAGGGCGCTAGATACGTTAAAGAAGCGCTTGTCAGCTGCGGAGGGCGCGAAGGTGGTTGACGGCGACGCCCACTGTTTAAGGACAGAGTCCACAAAAAGCTTGGGGGCTGGCACCACTTCCACCTGAGAGGTGGTTTCCTCGAAGAGGGGGTCCTCTGGCTCCTCCCCGGCTGGTACCTGCTCCTTTAAGGAGAATTTGGCTGTGGCCTTGGCCTTGTGGAGAAGCGACTTGAACAAGGTGGGATTGAACAAGCCAGTGACCACAGGTGCCTCTGGAGCGAGGTCCTCATCCTCTGATAGTTCTAGGTCCTGGGCATGATCGTCTTGCCCGTGTAGCGACAACGGGGAACCCTGTGCCACGGTGGTCAGTGGCGGGAGCGGTTCAGCTGGTGTGGGTGGTGTGCATGGTCGAGGAGGTAGGGCGGGAGGCGGTGGGGGTGGCACAGTGTGGGCCACATGCTTCATACCTGCCTCAATGCCCTGAGCAATGGCTGCCTGTATGAGCGCCTGCACCTCTGGGCTGTAGAACTGGGAATGCGCGGGCCCTGGAGGCTGGACGTTCACGGTGCTGCTGCCAGGCCTGGGGTCCTCCCAGATGTCATCCTCCCCCAGGCACAGATCCGGGTTGTCGAGGGAGAGGGTGCCCGAGGAGCGCCTGTCCCTCTGGATGGAGTTGCCAGAGGGCTCATGTTGCGCAGGCGGGGGTGCAACAGAAGGGGGCGGCATAGGACGCTCAGAGTCCTTGGGAGCCCTGTCCTTGTCCTTACCAGAGCGGCTGGTCTTGGAGGATGACTTGGTCCTATCAGCATCCTGCCTGATGGGGGAACGATCCCGATGACCCGTGGGAGGGGGTGGTGATTTGGAGACCCCACCCTCCCTGTCCCTGGCCTGCCTGGGCTTATTCCTGCCCGAAGAGGCCTTTTCCGACATGATGAAGAGTCAGGGACTGCAGGAGCTTGTGGTCTAGAGCCAGCAATTGGGCGCTTTTACGGCCCAGTGAGAAGCAGCTGTCCTTCGACGAGGAGGTAGGGCTGCTGGGTAGGCGGAGGTCGAGCCTGTCTGCAGCTATTGCTGGCCCCGCAGGTCACCGTGGCCTGAGCAGGGAGCCTGGAGGAGATCCGGCGCTGCGGCGATCCAGGAAATTCGGGCGAAGCCGCGGGCCAGCTGGAGCCGACGGAGCGTCACAGGGGAATCCCCTGTGACGGAGGCAGACGATCTGCGGCTGCGCCAAGCCTCACGGAGCCGCGCCTCAGCTGGTGACGTCCCTGGGTCTCTGCGGCGTGCCGGAGCACGGAGCCGTCGAAACTGCGCCTGCGCAAGGCTCGTTGCCAAGGGAATCAGCTGAGGGGCAGGTGAGCGGCTCCTCTGAGCGGGAAAAATGTCCAACGACGCTGCCGGCTCGGGATGAGGCAAATGGGGGAGGGGATCGCCGCTCCCTCGAGGAGGCCTAGCTCAGTTCGGAAAACACGGCCGAAGGTCTGAGAGGCCTGAAGGGGCGGCTATGGGTAGGCCAACGCCCGACTGAAGCTCCGGTGGGGAGGGGCGGTCGCGCAGGCCGATCTGCCGCCGGGTGGACCGCCAGCACTCGCCCCCACTGGAGAAAGCCTCCCAAGGGGCAGACGGAGGTCTGTGGACCCAGTTAGGGAGACTGGAAGAAGGAGAAGCCCGGCCGCTCAAGCGCTAGGCTTCTGCGGTGTCGTTAATCGTAGAGGGCTCTCTCTCAATGCGGAAGTGGCCACAGGGCCACCCTGGCCGTAGGTCACCCAAGCGCCTGGCTTCTGTGACAGATGATAGAATCCGGATGCCAGGCCGCAGTGCGAGTATGAAGGCCAACCACCTAAGGTGGAAGCAGGCCTGGACCAGGCCGAAGCCTGCCCTGGGATTCCCAACACCCCGATGGAAAGGATAATTGGGAACACACTCACAGTCAAAATTCAGTTGATAGTTGATCAGAAGTTAGTAGAATCAGAACAATAGAAGAAGGTGATAACAATGCGAAGTTGGGGAGAAACAATCCTAGGCCTAGGACTGAGTCGAAAGAGGGGGATTATGGCACAGTGACAGCTTTTATATGAGGTCAGACTCAGTCCTGATTGGCTGATGGATGAGGTCATCCCAATCTTGGAGGCTAGCGCCACCCACTATGGAGAATATAATGATTGTATTAATGAAATTGAAAAAATATATAGGGGTATTGTATTATTATTGAGAAAATGAAATGGTATATTTGTGATGTAAATATATGAAATAAAATAAAAAAAATTTACAAAAAGAAAAAAATGCCATTTCAATTTCAAAGTCAAGGAATCTAGTCTTTGAGCCTGCTCTTCTTCTGAAATTAGTTGATGTCGCTTCCAAGAGGATGTAGCCCTGGCGATCGACACAAGGAAACCGGTGTTAATTAAATGGATGGTAATTGTTAAAAAATCTGGACAAGAATTCAATGAACCATGGAACTGTTTGTCTGTTATATCTTATCTCAAGATTTTCAGTTCTGAGCTAGACAGCATCTTGGCCCAAATTATTGAGCGGAGAGATAACTAAATATCTGCCTTTACTATATATCTGGGCACAGAAAGCACTAAGGATTTATAATGTGGTTTTCAGAATTTTAGGAACGTACAAAATCCTTGGTACATCCTTCATGATCTCAGTTCTGCATTTCAGATAATCAATTTCCCCTTTTGCATGCTAATGAAATATGTAGCCTCCACAATCTGAGTTGATTTCACTCAATTCATTCTGGTTTCCACATGGAGGCGTGGGTTCATCAGAGGAATGGCTTGCCTTCAGAAGTTGTGGGCGCTCCATCACTGGAGGTTTTTAAGAAGAGATTGGACAGCCACTTGTCTGGAATGGTATAGGGTCTCCTGCTTGAGCAGGGGGGTGGACTAGAAGACCTCTAAGGTCCCTTCCAGCTTTCTGTTATTCAACTCATGTATTTAAAGGGTGTGTGCACATAGAATCTGTGTGTGCTTGCATTATGATTGAAGGATGGAACTGGCAATATAAATTTAGGAGAGGGGCATCACTTCCTGGTTTAATTTCCAGAAGGAGGAGGAATTTCAGAGCTACAGGTAGAAGTACAATACAGAACACCTTAGAACAGTGGTTCCCAACCTTCCTAATGCCGTGACCCGCGCCCCATCCCCGCGCCCCCACTGCAACCCACCCCCCGTCGCCATTTAGGTTCTTTTACCCTCTGCGCATGCGCAAAGCATTCTGCGCATGCACAGAGGGTAAAAGAACCCAAATGGCGGCGTCCGGGCGAAGTCTCCAGATCTGGGCGAGGTCTCTGCTCACTTCGTGTGTTGCCTCTGGGAGCTTTTCGAGCCCCGTTGCGAAAGGCGTGTGCGACTTCAGTCGGGCCGGGACAGGCAGCTGCCCAAAAAAAGCCATTTCCTTCGCAGAGTCTATCCTGTCTACCTGTAGCGTTCGGGGCGAAGGGGGTGGCTCTCTCCAGGCAGCCGCCTGTCCCGGCCCCGCCGAAGTCACGCACACTTTTCACAGAGTCTCTCCCATCTACCTGTGGCATTCGGGGTGAAGGGGGTGGCTCTCTCCAGGCATCCGCCTGTCCCAGCCCCGCCAAAGTCGTGCATGCCTTTACGGACGGGGCTCGAAAAGCTCCCGGAGGCAACACGTGAAGGGAGCGGAGACCTCGCCCAAATCTGGAGACTTTGCCTGGACACCGCCATTTGGGTTCTTTTACCTTCTGCGCATGCGCAGAATGATTTGCACATGCACAGAGAGTAAAAGAACCCAAGTGGCGGCGGCAGGGTGGGTCGCATGGTGTGGGTTGTGGGGCGCAATATGGTCAGGCTTGTGGCAGTGGGGGGGAGCTAAGGATGCCGGGGCGACCCCTAGGAAATGGTCATTCGACCCCCAAATGGGTCGTGACCCCCAAGTTGGGAACCGCTGCCTTAGAAGATGGGTGAGGAGATAGTGGGGTGTCCCTATAAGATACATCTCTCTAGAAAGGTTAGTTAGTTAAGGCAATATATGTTTAAATTTAAAAGCTTTCTATTAAACATTCCCCTCCATACATGAGATCACTTAGAAAAAATTACTGAGCAAGCTTTGCAGATTACATCATTGCATTGTAAATCATTCTTGCCTGGAAATGTGTTATCTGTACTCCAACTTGTAACAATTAAGATAAAAAAAGACAACAGCTGCCTACTCTAACGCCTCTTAAAGAGAGAGGAAGTGACAGCTATCCTCTAGAAAGACCGTTTCTCATTTTAAAAAAATATTCCTAGCAAAGGATCAACAATGAGGTTCCCAAGGTATTGCCAGATATGCCAAGCTATTGACCAGATTTTGATTTGATTGATTGTGCCCCATCAGTCAGTGTCAATTCACAGTGACCACACAGCTGTCTTCTAGAGAGGGCACTTTGTTTTGAAATATCCCTGGTGCAGGATCAACTGTCTGACCAATTCACTGAATAGGGATGTCACCAAGCCTCCTCCAGGTTTTACTGCTTACCCTCCCTGCAATTGTTCTCCAGCATAAGGGAGTTAATTCAAGGGAAATGTTCCCCCTTTAACCAGCATTGTCATTGCTGGTTATGCAACGCCTGTGCAGTTTTCCTGAAAATGCATTGCCCCCTGTTCAGGGAGTTCAACAAGGAAATGAAGATAAAAATATATAATATGAGACTCTAGAAAAAGTGCAGAGGAGAGCAACCAGGATGATCAGGGGACTGGAGACTAAAACATATGAAGAACGGTTACAGGAACTGGTTATGTCTAGTTTGATGAAAAGACGGAGTAGGGGAGACATGACAGCAGTCTTCCAATATTTGAAGCTATTTTCCAAAGCACCTGAAGGCCAGACAAGGACTAATGGATGGAAACTGATCAAGGAGAGATTCAACCTAGAAATGAGGAGGAATTTCTGACAACAATTTTCTGAGAACAATCAACCAATGGAACAGCTTGCCTTTGGAAGTTGTGGGAGCTTCATCTCATCACTTAAGACTTTCAAGAAGAGATTGGACTGCCATTTGTCAGAAATGGTGTAGGGTCTCCTGCTTGAGTGGGGGGGGGGGCTGGACTAGATGACCTGCAAGATCCCTTCCAACTCTGTTAATCTGTTAAATTTCAGTAGGTGACTGAAAGAAGGAAGGGAGCATTTTTATGTTGCTACTTCAAATGACCCCATGGTCTCTTTCTTCTGCATTTAAGCCATGGCCTACCCACTGGTCTCCTTGGTTACCCCAAGAATAGCAAATTATCACAAGGGGCATCTGTTGAGGTTCATGGTTTTTGGTTGCTCCAAGAGACCATTCCTCTTTCTGGTCTACCCTATTGGATCTCTCAAATAAATTTGGAAGTTCTCCCAAAGTGTCTATATGTCTACCAGCTGAGACCATGCAAAAGCGTATCCTTGTTCTCTCCAGCCAATCAGTTCACCAGTCCCAGAACATAGAAAATTTCAAAGTCATTGTTATTATTCCACTGTGCTGATTCAGTTCATGTTGTCCTTATTAGTGTTGTGTATTTGTTATGAGAGGGAACAGCTAGGCCACTGTCCTTCTACTGAGTTGAAAAGACATAATAAAATAGGAGCCAGGAGCCAGAGTCTTCATGTGGTGAGGTGGGTGGAAAATCAATCAATCAATCAAATAAATAAATAAATAATGAAGAGTAGCTACAAATGAGATCACTGGAAGATGCCTTGATGATGGGAAAGCTAGAAGATAGAAGGGGACAGCAGATGATGAGGTGGTTAGATAGTGTCACTGATGCAATGAACATGAATTTGAGCAAAGTCCAGGAGTAGAGGAGAAGGGAAGGGGGCCTAGTATGCTCTGCTCCAGAGGATTGTGAAGAGTCACAGTGACTCAACAAAAACAAAACAACAAATGAGAAGACTAGACTAGCCACAAATTCCACTGAGCTGCACTGCAGTCATGCATTGCAAAGAAAAAGTCCATTTTGGTTGGACCAGAAGCTCAGCTCAAGAATTTCCCATGCTGATTCGGGTCCTAAACCCTTGTGCCAAAATTGCCTGAGGAACAGAACATTTGTTTCCTTGCTAATGGCTCCTTGTCTCAGAAAGCTCCTTTGAAAGTCCTGTTTTTAGTATAATACTTTTCTCCTGCTCCCTAGCAAGGTCTGTTAAGATCCATCTCTGCTCTTGCTTAGAGGTTTTGGAATATTTTTTTTTAAAAAAACCCTTTTTGCATTAGAAGTCTGCTAGCTTGGAGCTGCGCTGTACTTCTTTGCCAAACTATTCCTGCCTGAAAATATTAGTTACTGGTTGGGGCAGTTGTGGGTGAGTCTAACTGACAGAGGTGATAATTAATCTCACAGAGGAGATGTTTGATCTTTTCCCGGACATCAGACATTAGAAATGAAACTGCAGTTTAAAAGTCTAAGTAAAATATTTATTTCGGTACAAAAACAATAAATCCTCATTTGTTTACATCTCTGATATAAAAATGTGCGTCTTCTCTCAATGGAAGACAGAGCAAGAAGGGTAGAGCGGAGAAAGGAATGCACACATGCGTACAAGAACATATCAATCACGTGCTCAGGAATAAACCATTATATTGAATAGGGATGCATCTCCCTGCATATACATGTAACAGGCAATAATCACACCGTGACAGTAACGTAGAAGGGACGACAGCAACAATTCTGTCTTTTTTGCTTTCCTTGTCTGTCGCCCAAGGTTTGCTGCCTTGACAAGGTTGCCTCCTACTGACAACTAATAGCAATGTGTGTTTTATTATATGTTATTCATTTTGGAATACTTGTGCACACCGGGTCACTCACAGTGGCATGCATCAAATAAAAAGTGAGTAAAAAAAAAACACGAGAACCTACACACCACAAAGAACACAGTGGGACAGAAGTTTGAACTATATCATAATCAATTCCTGGCACGTAAATCGGGACTAAAAGAAGAAAGAACACAGGCATTGATTTTAACAGAAAAGCTCAGCTACTAACTGGGAGCCAGATGTGGGGGGGGAGTGAAAAGGTTTTCCCTATCCATTCTAACAAGGTGCGCTAACAAGCAGGATAAGCAATAAATGGACTTCAGCTAGAGAGGGAACATCAGGATGGGAATGAAAAGATGGGAAAGAGAATGATTAAAGAAGGCTTCGGGAAACCAAAGTGCTGCTTGAAGGATGAGGGTAAAAGCCTGGTTTAGCTGGGTCTGGTGTTTGTTAACAATTGGACTTACCGTATTTTTCAGAGTATAAGAAGCACATTTTACCCCCCAAAAGAGGGTGAAAACTTGGGTGCATCTTATACACCGAATGTAGCCCCCCCACCCTTTGGCCTCTGTCTTCCAGCAATTTACCTGTTCGCAGCAAAGAGGGAAGAGCCTGTAAAGCAAAACAAGTCCCTAGCACTTCCCAACCTACAGCTGTCTTGCCACGTAGGAAAATGAAAGTGAAACTGCAAAGAGGCAAATAGCTGGGAGAGACTCGCAGATTTTTATTTTTTGCTGAACTGGATGGAAGGGGATAAGTGAATAACTATAAATGTCTGTAGAATGTTCAAATTATTAGACTTATTTTTTAAAGACTGCTTTATTATGGTTCTAGAGCCAGGGGCAATTTTAAGACTTGTGGACTTCAACTCCCAGAATTCCACAGCCAGCTTTGTTAGCTTTGCTGGCTGTGGAATTCTGGGAGTTGAAGTCCACAAGTCTTAAAGTTACCAAGGTTGAAGATCCCTGTAAATCTAGACAACTTAACAAAATAAAGAAGTTTTTTAAAATAAATGCTTGCTCTGAAGAAGCCCAGTGCTATTGTATCTTCTTTTAAATAATAGAGAATAATGTATACTTCCAGAAATTTTAATTAATTTTAACAGCTCTGTACAAGTATAGTCTGAAATGTAACAGTGTCCTGTTTAGTATTAGAGTTTAGTTACCTTGGAGTAGATCTATTTAAATAATTGGGAGGAGTTAGTGTGACTACATTTAAGAAAACTTTCTGGCATAATGTACATTTCTCCAATTCTTTGCTACTTCTATGGGTCAGGCACACATGCACAGAAATACACAGCAAACAGTGTTTATAATCTGTGCTGTTTGCTGTTTGCTGTTTGGCAAATTGCTTGGAGGCAGAGGCCTTTTTTCCTTGTTTTCCTCCCCCAAAACTAAGGTTCATCTTATACTTCGGTGCATCTTATACTCCGAAAAATGCGGTAGTTTCAGCGGTCCCAACTTGGTCAGTTAGGAAAGAAAATCTCCTGCTCCATGATTAACCAAAACTATACTTTACTAAAGCCAAAGTGGTTATAGAAGAAACAAAACTGGATCTGAGGTTTTTGCACACAAAATATACCATTAACTTTCCCTTGTTCTTGGCCAATGCCCTGGTTATCACTGACTATGCAATTAGATTTTCACAAATTGTTTGGATAATAGTCCCTCACTTCGCTGGCTCACTGATTCTGCATTCCTTTGGTCTGACTTTTGAATGCTGATACTTCTCACAGGATGTGAGCTTGGTTTCAGTTCCTCCTGTTTCCCTCCCTGCATCCCTACCCCATGCTCCATTACTAATGTCAGTCTGTTAGTTTGCGAGGCATAGCTTAGCAGAATGGCAGCCATGACACTTAGAAAACATTGCACACAAGGCATATTTTTTTAGTTCCTCCCTTCTGCAAAAGAACTCATGGGACCAGTTACTGTATGTGAATTTGAAGAGCACATAAAGAGCGCAGCTTGGAATTTAATGTGGTACAGCCATCTATCCTATGAAGAAGAGAATTAAAATAGGAACTCTTGCAGGATGGTGGATATTGTGCATACCTTATATTACACAACATTTCATTATCAAGCAATAGGACAGTCCTTCATGTTATCTCCCATAATTTTCCCCCAGATGTTTGGGTAGGATGCTTGTACAGCCCTACAGGGGGTTTGTTGTGTAGGACATTGTGGTCCAGATGTTCTAGTTCCTTTTATGGGTTTTCTGTTTTAAATTGTAAGCCAGCCAGAATCTTTCTGGAGTTGGGTTCTTTTTGCTCCCTTTTTGGCTTGTTGATTGTCTCTTTTGCATAGTATGTAGATATTGCTTATGTCTATGTGCCTGTTGATGACTAATTTGTCTGAGTGCTGGGCTTCTGGAAATTCCCTATTGTTTTTGGTCTTGGCTTGGTCTAAGATGGTCATAATTTCCAATTGAAACTATGGTTGTGTCTGTCCATGTGTTGTGCAATTAAGGAGTTTTCATCATGTCTTCTGTCTTCATGCTCATGAATGCGTTCTTCTGACAGTCTTCTACCTGTTTGTCCTACGTGGTGGCTATTGCTCAGGGAGGCGGTTGATGTGATGTGCCAGTGCCTGGACGACGTTAGGATCTGGATGGGGAGGAACAGACTCAGACTCAACCCGGACAAGACTGAGTGGCTCTGGATATTGCCTCCGAAGGACTATATCGACTGTCCCTCCTTGGTTCTTGAGGGAGAAAAATTAACTCCCTCAGAACGGGTTCACAATTTGGGAGTCCTCCTAGATCCACAGCTAAAATTAGACCAACACCTTGCAGCTGTGGCTAGGGGGGCTTTTGCACAGGTTCGCCTGGTGCACCAATTGTGACCATATTTGGAGAAGGAAGCTCTACTCACAGTCACTCATGCCCTTGTCACCTCTCGATTGGACTACTGTAATGCGCTCTACATGGGGCTGCCCTTGAAGAGTATTCGGAGACTTCAACTGGTACAAAATGCAGCTGCGCGTGCTGTGGTGGGTGTTTCAAGGTACACCCACGTGACACCTATATTCCGCCAGCTGCATTGGTTGCCCATTGGTCTCTGGGTACAATTCAAGGTGTTGATCATCATCTTTAAAGCCCTACATGGCTTAGGACCAGGCTATCTCCGGGACCGCATTCTGCCTCATTCTTCCCTTCGACTGGTTAGGTCCCACAGGGTGGGTCTCCTTCAGGTCCCGTCAGCCAAATAGTGCCAACTGGCGGGGCCTAGGGGGAGGGCCTTCTCTGTAGGGGCCCCTGCTCTCTGGAACCAACTTCCCCCAGAGATTCGAACCATCCCCACCTTGCTGGCCTTCCGAAAAGCCATCAAAACATGGCTCTTCCGGCAGGTGGGGTGAGCTTGAGATGACTTTATATCTGATGTTTCCCCCGTGTATGTATGTTGTTTATATGTTGTTTTATCGTTTTTAAATTGCCTTTTTTAATGATTTGTTTGGAGTTTTTATAAAATGTTGTATGCCGCCCTGAGTCCTGAGGGAGTAGGGTGGCATAGAAAAACTACCAAATCAATCAATCAATAAATAAATATTGCAGTCTTTACACTGTATGTTGCAGATGACTCCTGCTTTTTCTTCTGCGGTTGCTGGGTCTTTTGGTTTGCTTAGGACATTTTGAAGGGCTTTAGTTGGGTTGCGTGCTATGCTGATTCCATGTGTTTGTAATAGTTAGAAAGTACATGAATTTCCTGGCCACAAAAAAAAAACAGTCTAATCCTTTGCTGCCATTAAGAAACTGTGCAGATGTCTGAAGCTGTACTTAAAATCTCCTAAAAATTCTGCTATTTTTAAACACTTTCATTAAATGTGAGGCTGGGTGACCAGCAATAATACTGTATTTGATAACTTGAGAAAGCAAAATCCTTCCCCAAATGCTTAGGCTGAGAATAAAACAACGGGGACATAAAACTATAGCAAACATTAACCCAAGAATGTAATTACAATGAGCCAACCCATTGGAAGGTCAATGAGAAACTGAACTATCTTCCTCCCTGGATATGTTATCAAATTTAGTGAGGTGAAAACGTGGTCTGAACCTATGCTTTGCTGAAGGACATTCCCATCGAGAGATTTTTAAAAAAAGTTTGGCTGAAGAGTTGGGTAAGAAAAAATAACCGGGCTACCTCATTTAACACTTTCAGAAAGTTTCTGTGCAAATGTATCAATGTCAGAATAACTTCCCTGCGATGGAGGCTGTAGCATAAAGCCCTAATCATATGGGCAAACCCTACTGTGATGAAATTAATTGCCAACTCCCTGGAGCACTTCTGGGAAGATAGTGGCTGTCTCTTTTTAAGAGGGACAATGCTTTAGGCTGAACTGCTAGTAGAATATTTATCAGCCATTGGTCAATGTTCAAAGCCTTGGAGAGACAGACAGGGAGATGGACATTTGTGGATGTGCCCAGCATTCGTACGAAACTGGTCAATATGCCTCCATAAATTTGCGATCAGAGTTTCTCTCAATGAGTATGTCCTGAGTGAATACGCATGGAATGAATGCTTTGAACTGATATGGAGCATTGATTTTATTTTCCAAAGCAATTCAAAGAATCTTCTCGATTGCCAAATCATTGGAAGGCAACAGGTTTGTCTGACAGTTCAATTCAAGTCAGCAATCTAGTTTGGCTCTCATTGGAGTCCAATTTAAGATACATTGATGGAATTTGTCTGCTCCTTCTTCATGTCAGTGTTCTCATTATATGGAGACAAGAAGGGAAGACTATTGTCCTTTTCCTTGACCCCTATCATTTAAACATAAAGATACCCCCTTACATGACCTCCTGCTTTTCATAGGTCATTTGGAGGAAAGCAAGATTAAAATTTATAAGGTAGCTGCATAAACATCTACAATTAAAACTTGATAGCATGCCCATGATTAAACATAATTTCCATATAACACCCAGTATTAAAACAGCAGAGAATAAAACCCAGAGAATAAAAGGCACCCACATTAATTTAATAAACATAACTGAATAACAACTTCAGCCATTACTAAAATTCATAGCAAACATCCCATTTAAGCATCTATGGGTATTCTTAATCATCCAGGCTGTCCCAAAGGTGCTTTTCCAAAAGACAACTGGGTTTTCTTGGGTTTTGTTTCCTTTGAAAACGTTTTGCTTTTCATCCAAGAAGCTTCTCTAACTGAGTGGTGGAGAATGAAAGTATTTATATTCCTTCTGGGTCTTGAATCCTTCCGTTCTCCACCATTCAATCAGAACTGAAGAAGCTTCTTGGATGAGAAGCAAAACGTCTTCAAGGAACCCCCCCCCCCAAGAAACTGTAGTTGTCTTTTGGAAAAGTACCTTTGGGACATCCCATTGAGGATTGCGGGGGATGCCACCCGTCCCTTCCGGTCAGGTTTATTGTTTTATAAGTCTTGGTAGCGATTTGTGTTTAATTGTCCTTTTATATCTCCCTGACCAAGGGTCACACCCTCTGTTTCACTTCTCTCTCTCTTTAGAGGCTTGCTTTTACTTTTACAACATCTCTAAGCTCTGCAGGATTGTTTGAGATTTGCTTTATGTGAGGAATAGACAGACATTTACATGTTTCTTTAACAAACTGGTAAACAGTTTATTTAAATACAACTTCTCAGTAATTGTCAAGTGGATTTGTTAAAGCCACAACCAGCTATTTAATTCTTTCTTTTCTCTTCTTCCCCTCAGAGACTCTCCTTGCTTTCCTGACTAAATCTACGCAAATCCATTTCTTCTTTGTTCCTAGGCCTATAGATAAGAGCACCGTTTCACCATTTATCTCTATCTACAGATTACTCAATATATATCAATCAGTCTTGTTCCCTGACCCTGGCTCCTGCTTCCCACAGAACTGCCTAAGGCCTATCTTTCTCTCCTGTCAACTTCCCTCTTGGACAGTTAAATTCAGGCAGAGATTCTCTGTAAATCCTCCCTTTTTGGAAGTCACACACAGAGCTCCTCAGCTCTCCACACTAAGCCTTCCCTCCTTTGGAAGTTACCACATAACAGAGAGCTTTCTTCAGCTCTTCTCACTAATACAGACAGAGAGCTTTCTTCTAGCTCTTCTTACTAAACCTTCCTTCTTTTGGAAGTTACCACATAACATAACAGAGAGCTCCACATCTCTCTCAGACAGGCCTTTTATAGTTCCTGGCCCTGCTATCTATGATCTGATTGGCTGTCTCTTATGATGTCATCTATCCCCCCTCCCTTCTGGAGCACTGGGATAAACACCTCCCCCTTTCTACTTACCATGCATTTTAAAAGCTGTTTGACTCTATACTTACTTGTTTAAACAGTTCCTTTTAACAACATTATAACTTTATACAATAACTTACTATTTTACATTCAGTACCTGTATGCGGGCACCACAAGGATCACCATAAGCCACCAGCTGCTTCATTTTCACAGCTTTCTGAAAGACCACTACTGTGTGGAACAATCTAACAACTTAAGGAAGGCTATTTCATAACACTGGTACCACCATGGTGAATCATGGCATCCTTAGTTCAACCCTTCAATGTTATGCAACTGTAGAAGAAACAAGATCCACTTCTTGTTGGATGTACTGGAAGGACTGATTCTGTATGAAACTGTTGTTCAGTTGCTTCTGACTCTTTCTGACCCAATGACATCATTTTGCCATGATTATCTTTCAGTAATTGCTTCAATAACTGCTGAGTTCTTAAAAGCTCATGCCTGTGTCACCAAATGATGGTTTCTAACCAGTTTGTCTTCTGTCAGCCTTTTTCCCATCACCTTTGATTTTCCAAGAATCATTGTCTTCTCCAATGAGAAACATTAACTTATTAGTGCTTCTAATGAGGTGTCTCGTTTCACTTCGTTTAGTAGTCAATGAGTTGTTCTTCTTGCATTCTGAGAAATTTTAGCCAGGATCACAATTTAAAGGCATCCCTTTTGGTTCCGTTTTTAAGGTGATCCACAGAGATACATTGAAACTGGGAAAATCGTGGACTTGACAATACTGTATGTATCATGATTGCAATGTTACGGTACATCTGTGATTCACTTCTCTGGTTCATGCCTCCCCTGGCTGGAGAAGCTTCAAAGTCCCCTCAAAACATAGCAATGCTTCGGCAGTTTTATAATGCCCAGCTTTTAAAGTCACCAACCATTTCTGAGTTCTGAAAAGATTGATCTTCAACAACCACTGCTGTCTACATCATCTTACATGACAACCTTCTTTTCAATTCCCACCTAGTTTCTCTTCCTAGAGCTCTCTGTTAAAGACCTACAAATATAGTCCCAAACAGAGGTGGGTTTCAGCAGGTTCTGACCAGTTCTGGAGAACCGGTAGTGGAAATTTTGAGTAGTTCAGAGAACCTGTAAATACCACCTCTGACTGCCCCCCTATCTATTATCTGCCTCCCAAGTCCCAGCTGATCAGGAGGAAATTGAGATTTTACAGTATCCTTCCCCTGCCATGCCCATCAAGCCACGCCCACAGAACCAGTAGTAAAAAAATTGAATCCTACCACTGGTCCCAAAGGTGCTTTTACAAAAGGCAATTGGACTTTGCTTTTCCTTGAAGACATTTCACTTCTCATCCAAGAAGCTTCTTCAAAACTGAAGACACTTCTTGGATGGGAAGCAAAACTTCTTCAATGACAAAGTAAGTCCAGTTGCCTTTTGAAAAAGCACCTTTGGGACAACCTTGACCTGGATGACCGAGAATCTCCATAGACTACAAAGATAACTTTGAAGAAGACAAGAGGCAGACCATGACAACAACTAAGTGTGTGAAACGATTGTTCTGCCTTGACTCTCTTTGGTATAAAAGGAAGGGAACAGAATCACCATATGTTTTTCAAAATTCTATTATTATAGCTTACTATATAGTATCAATAAAATAAGTATTGCTTGTGCTGTTTCCTCACCTGGTCTACATCAGAGTGCTGACTCTTGAACAATATGAATCTCCATCTCTAGTATCAGTCCAATAGCCCTTTCTCTCCTATGGAAATGTTTTAACAGAATAACAGAGCTGGAAGCACTGTTCCTTCTAAGCTGCGCGGCAACGCAGCCGCGCACGTAACGAGAGAACGCCACGTGGAAGTTTCTAACTTCTGCACAGCATTTTCTAATGGCAGAGGTTGCGCGCCTGTGCGGCCGCGCACATGAAAAGAGAACACCGTGCGGCAGTTTCTAACTGCCATGCGCCATTTTCTGATATTACAGGGAATGTTGGTTGGAAGGGACCTTGGAGGTCTTCTAGTCTAAGGGTGCTTAGGCAGGAAACCCTACACAACTTCAGACAAATGGTTATCCAACATCATCTTAAAAACTTCCAGTGTTGGAGCATTCACAACTTCTGCAGGCAAGTTGTTCCACTGATTAATTGTTCTAACTTGCAGGAAATTTCTCCTTAGTTCTAAGTTGCTTCTCTCCTTGATTAGTTTCCACCCACTGCTTCTTGTCCTACCCTCAGGTGTTTTGGAGAATAGTTTGACCCCCTCTTTCTTGTGGCAACCCCTGAGATATCAGAACACTGCTATCATGTCTCCCCTAGTCCTTCTTTTCATAAGACTAGGCATAGCCAGTTCCAGCAACCGTTCTTTATATGTTTTATCCTCAAGTCCCCTAATCATCTTTGTTGCTTTTCTCTGCATTCTTTCTAGAGTCTCAACATCTTTTTTACATTGTGGCGACCAAAACTGGATGCAGTATTCTAAGTGTGGCCTTACCAAGGCATTATAAAGTGGTATTAACACTTCACGTGATCTTGATTCTTGATTTTCCTAGGAGAAAGTAGACTATAGCAATAGCAATAGCACTTAGACTTACATATTGCTTCACAGTGCTTTTCAGCCCTCTCTAAGCGGTTTACAGAGTCAGCCTCTTGCACCCAACAATCTGGGTCCTCATTTTACTAACCTTGGAAGGATGGAAGTCTGAGTCAACCTTGAGCCAGTGAGACTCGAACTGCTGGCAATGAGCATTGAGTTAGCCTCCATTCTAACCACTGCGCCACCACAGCTCCTATGCACTGGTCTCAGATTCTCATCCAAGTCAAGCAACATTTATTTATGTGAACAGCCAGCAAGAAGCCATGGCTGAATTTGAGCTGCCTCAGGAAGATTGTTCAAATAAATTAGTGCAAGAAATTGTGAACTTCATAGTGGTTTATTACATGGAATTAACAAAGATTACAAATCAGAACATTGCATACAGATCTTAAAAAGTTTGCTGTGGAAGCTCCATACAAACGAACAGATCTATCTTCACAGGGGGATCACAGTAGTACTTAGAAATTAATGATATTCTCCTTACCAGAATATGAAGAAGTGCAGCTTGATTTATGGAAAGAAATGGATGCAGGCTAGAATCAATCAATCTTCATCACCAGAGAGAAGCAAGTGAGAAGCTTTTGAAGCAAAATGATGCCCTTGATCTATTCCGGTTATTAGTAGGCCCAACTTTTCAGGCTTAGACCAGGTTGCACAAATGGAAACACCTTTAACTTATTTTCGAATTTGCTGCAGAATTAAAAAAAAAAGATAGGCTGAACATTGTGTGTCCTTAAAAATTACCTTAATAAGGTACCAAGAGATATACTGATATGTGATCTTCAATATCCTGGAGAGATTGGTACTATAAAGCAGAAATTAAAGTGCTCGGTGTGTTTACGAGTGAGAGGGTCCTTCCCCCAAAAAGATCTAGTCCCTCTTTTCATTAAATTAGACATACCCAGTTCCTGCAACCGTTCTTCATATGTTTTAGCCTCCAGTCCCCTAATCATCTTTGTTGCTCTTCTCTGCACTCTTTCTAGAGTCTCAACATCCTTTTTACATCGTGGAGACCAAAACTGAATGCAGTATTCCAAGTGTGGCCTTACCAAGGCATTATAAAGTGGTATTAACACTTCGTGTGATCTTGATTCTATCCCTCTGTTAATGCAGCCTAGAACTGTGTTGGCTTTTTTGGCAGCTGCTGCACACTGCTGGCTCCTATTTAAATGGTTATCCACTAGGACTCCAAGATCCCTCTCACAGTTACTACTGTTGAGCAAGGTACCACATATACTGTACCTGTGCATTTTGTTTTTCTTGCCTAAATGTAGAACCTTACTTTTTTCACCATTGAATTTCATTTTGTTTGATAGCACCCAATGTTCAAGTCTGTCAAGATCCTTCTATATCTTAAGCCTATCTTTCAGAGTGTTGGCTATTCCTGCCAGTTTGGTGTCATCTGTAAATTTGATGAGTTCCCCATCTATCCCCTCATCCAAGTCATTGATGAAGATGTTGAAGAGTACTGGGCCTAAAACATACATACATACATACATACATACATACATACATACATACATACATGTGTGTGTGTGTGTGTGTGTGTATGTGTGTGTGTGGAGAGGGGGGTGTTCCTGATAGAAAGAAGTATGCAAGAATTGCCTAATATCCAGGGTCAACCTCTTCCAAGTTGTTGCAGGAATTCTTCAGAGATTTGAAAAACATGCAATATTACTTTGTTGTGATAAACAGAGAATGATTGTTCCGAAGCTGCCGGCCAGAGAGGCAGGTAATGTCAGGCTCAAAGGATCAGGACCATATGTTATGTTGCAATTCAGAAATTCAAATCTTAATCGGCACCAGATAAGAGTGAACCGAATTCAAGGAGGATTGGACTTGGATCTTTTGTGACAACAAAAGGACTCTAAGCTGATGACATGTTTAACTCCACCCACCCAGCTCTGCTTGCTCTTCTCCTACAGCAGAGGTCTTCAAACTTGGCAACTTTAAGACTTGTGGACTTCCAAAAGTCTTAAAGTTGCCAAGTTTGGGGACCCCTGTCCTACAGGTAACCATGTTAGGGTGAGATTGAAGCTACTAGAAGACTCGATCATGCCAGGGGAAAGGATCTTGACACTAAAGTTAGGAAAACTAGAGAGGCTAAGAACCACACACACATCTTGCAAAGCTTTGGGCTTTGAGTGTAGCATATAACTCATGTGGTTTTTTTTTAATGGTTTGCAGGAGAAGTTGCAATCTGGAGCACCACTCCATCTGATTATTGCAAATTAAAGATTGCAATCAACCAAGCACAGCTTTTGGAAATCTAATATATAAAAGAACTTTGAACTTTTTCATCAAACCTCTCTTTCCCCACATGGATTGGTAATGCCTGTCTGCCCTCTCCTCCCCACCCAGAGACGCTCAAGAAATGAAATGGAAAACTGTAGGAAGGCGATTTTCCATCACCTTCCACTACCTCCTCTTGTTGAGAATGAATGATGTAGGAGGCAGGGAGATCAGTAAGATGGTGACGTCTCTAAGGCTAACGGATAATGAGAGGTTTATTTCATAATATACCTTTATTTATTATTTAGCTGAATCGATGATCATTTACACTTCAGGAGCATAATTTAGCTGCATGCCAGGAAACCTGGAGCTCCCCACTGAGTACTAGCTTCCAAATGGGAACTTTTACCAGCACATCAAAGCAGGGATCATTGCTACCAGGGTTATCTTAGCTAAAATTACATATTCAGGGGGAAAAAAAGAGAGAAACACAGAGCCAGCATAGCACATCTACCTCCCCAACTTCTGGTAATTAATGGCTGGGAGAGGTTTTACAGCAAGCCCGAATCAAGATGGGGAATGCCTCCAGGGTTTCCTGTTCATATAAATGGGATCCCAGGGTCGACTGGGGCAGAAGGATTATATCCCTTAGCTTTGATTGTGTGCTTAGCCTGATAAGTGAGCTGAATAACAGAGTTGGAAGGAATCTTGGAGGCAGTGGTGAAATCCAAAGTTTTTACTACCGGTTCTGTGGGCGTGGCTTGGTGGGCATGGTGTGGCTTGGTGGGCGTGGCTTGGTAGGCATGGCAGTGGAAGGATATTGCAAAATCCCCATTCCCACCCCACTCCTGGGGGAGGATGCTGCAAAATCCCCATTCCCTCCCCACTCCTGGGGGAAGGATATTGCAAAATCCCCATTCCCTCCCCACTCCTGGGGGAAGGATATTGCAAAATCCCCATTCCTACCCCACTCCTGGGGGAAGGATATTGCAAAATCCCCATTCCTACCCCACTCCTGGGGGAAGGATACAGCAAAATCTCCATTCCCACCCCACTCCTGGGGGAAGGATATTGCAAAATCCCCATTCCCTCGCCACTCTAGGGCCAGCCAGAGGTGGTATTTGCCGGTTCCCCGAACTACTCAAAATTTCCGCTACCGGTTCTCCAGAACCTCTCAGAACCTGCTGGATTTCACCCCTGCTTGGAGGACTTCTAGTCCAATTCCCTGCTCATGAAGAAGACCCGATACCATTTTGGACAAATGGTTGTCCAATCTCTTCTTAGAAGCCTCCAGTGATGAAGCATCCACAACTTCTGAAGGCAAGCTGTTCCACTGGTTAATTGTTCTAACTGTCAGGAATTTTTATCTTAGTTCTAGATTGCTTCTCTACTTTGTTAGTTTCCATCCATTACTTCTTGTCCTGCTTTCAGGTGCTTTGGAGAATAGCTTGACCCTCTCTTCTTTGTGGTAGCCCCTTAAATATTGGAAGACTGCTATCATGTCACTCTTCTTTTCATTATACTAGACATACCCAGTTCCTGCAACCATTCTTCATATGTTTTAGCCTCCAGTCCCCTACTCATCTTTGTAATAATTGATTAAAATAGGTAAGAAATGATAAATGAATATCTATACTTAGTACTTATACTAAGTACTTTTCATACTCTGGTTGCATGACACAGTCCTTATTTAGGATAAACTAAGGATACGTCATGTTTTGTTGAGTCTGCTGTGGAGGTCACACCCAATGGGACATTTCTCATGACAAGAAAAATATCACATTCTGCTCAAAGAATTCTCTCTCTCCAGTTGTTCCTCTTGGGACCTTTTCAAGTGATGGAAAACTTCATTTATGCTCTTTTATTTGGGTATTTCTTACTAAGATTTTATTTAACCTCCCGCTTTTTCATTTGGACTTTGATATTTACTGCTGAGCTTAATTTTGTTATCTCAATAAAGTTATTAAGGAGATTTCCTGTGACATTTGGGCACATATGAGAGAATGTGAACATTTCGGGAAATCAATAAGATAGTTAGGAGGTGATCTACTCCCTAATGCACTGCTAAAACCTGCAGGCGAAGTCAATCTTTTCTCTTCACCAAGACATCAACAAGACAACGGTTTTAATCCTGAGCTGAAATTGGCAGTGCTGCTCATAATCTATTAGGCACAAGAGAGACACAAGAAAAAGCTGGTTTCAAGGTTGAGGGTACTCCCGAGACTTGGAAGTGGGCTTCTGGTCCAGATCATCATCCTGGAGAAGAAATTGCATAATAAAGAATTAGAGTCAACTTTGGATCAAAGGCTGGAGCATCTTTGAAGCATGAATGTCCCAGCATTCATTTCACACACAGTCCTGCCTTTTTGGATGGAGCTGAGAGGAACAGTCACAAAATTAATGCAAGTCTTCAGCATGCTGAATTCCAGGTGCAAACATGCTGACTAAATCTCTCTTAATAGCTGATGTTCCTCTACCAATCAATACAGCAATTTCATCGCATCCACCTAATCTAATGATGCAGGATGTTACTCATTCCTGAACAAGAAAGGAACCTGGATGACCCCAGAGAGACAAGCACAAGAATCCTTCCTTAGAAAAAAGAGAGGAAGTTATGAACCAGCTATTATTCAACCCATGGGCCTGTCTCAGCAGTGAGTTGCTCCCAGTTTGGCCCGGTTCTTAGAACTGGTAGCGCCGGTGGTGGGAGGCTCCGCCCACCTGCCCAGAATGCTTCTGCACATGCGCAGAAGCGTCACGCACACACACAAACTGGTAGTAAAGGGTTTTAGAACCCACTACTGGCCTGTCTATATAAAAAAGGCAAAACTGAGCAATGTGATATATGCAGTACAATTCAGTAAGACCTGTACAGTCCTTTACATTGGAGAAACAAAACAACCACTTCACAACTACATGGCACAACATAGGAGAACAAACCCATCAGGACAAGATTCAGTAGTCCATCTGCATTTGAAAAACAAAGGTTACTCTTTTGAAGACAGCAAAGTCCACATTCTGGGCAGAGAGGACTGCTTGTTTCAAAGAGGGGTCAACAAGGCCATCTACATTAAGATTGAACAGCCCTCTCTCAACAGAGGGGGGAAGAATATAATAATAATAATAACAACAATAATATGACACCACTTACCTCCTGTTTACAACACAGTCCTTTCAACAGTTCCAAGAAGGTTCCACATCCATTTGCATTAGTCAGGTGACCCTGAAGGACAGATAAACCTTCAAGTGGCTTCAACAGCTCTCAGTGAGAGAGCTAACAACCAGATAACTGCAAGAAATATAAATCCTTCCATTCCCCATCATTCAGTCAGACCTGAAGAAGATTCTTGGATGAGAAACGAAATGTTGTCAAGGAAAAACAAAGGAAGTCTAGTTGCCTTTTCAAAAAGCACATTTGGGACAACCATGACCTGGATGATTGAGAATGCCCATAGGCAAAAGTCAAAATAAAATAATAAAGGACTCTGGCAACTTGATTTGGGAAGGGGGCTCTATAAATCAATGAAAGTATATCTGATTTCTGATTTCAGATAGCAATAGCACTTAGACTTATATACTGCTTCATAGTGCTTTATAGCCCTCTCTGGCTGTAGTTGTGGTTTACAGAGTCAGCCTATCACCCCCAACAATCTGGGTCCTCATTTTACTGAACTCAGAAGAATGGAAGGCCGAGTCAACCTTGATGGTTGTCCACTAGGGCTCCAAGATCCCTCGTGCAGTTACTAGTATTGAGCCAGGTTTCACATGCAAAGGTCCATGAGTTCAATTCCGTGTAGAGCGTTTGAGTTCCATAACATAACTTCTGACTACCCGCATCTGAAGATTCCCAAGGAGGATGAAACTCATAGCATGGCATCCCACACAGATGGCCACTATGCCTTTCACAGTTGTGTAGAAGTATGTAAGCAACATCGACTTAAAATTTCACTTATATAGCACTGTTAAAGTGTTTCAGCCTCTTCTGCACTGAATAATATGGACAACAATGTCCATATTATTACAAGCCAACAATGAGTATCTCACAAACTACAAGATACACAAAAGGCACTGAGCTACTCATAGGGTGATGGATATGTATGTAAAAGTAAAATTGATGTGTTGTACACTCAGAAGAGTACAGAATTGTTTCTCCTACAACCAAAATTTCATATCTAGCTAAAAAATATTGTTAAGAAACATGCATGTTTATGCAAATCTACCCATAAGACCCATTTAGTTGAATGATGCTTAACTGCAACTAAGCGAGCACAGTCAGTTCCATTATTAATTAGAACGTCATTATTTGAGATGAAACACTTTATTAAACTGATACTTGCAGAAAAAGAGACCATTAGCCAAGAGAAGACTCAATTGCACTGCCCTAGAAACAGCAACTAAGATCAATGTGAGATTAGACAAATGTTGATCTGGAAATAAGCATCAAATAGAGAAATCAGAGGGAAGATTGCCATTCCAAACGATTCCTAAATGCCAGTCTTCAAGTCTGGTTGTTTCCAAAAATTTAAGAGTTCAAAGACAGCCAGTACTGATCATCAATGGGACCACAAAATCTTATGAAGCCTCAATAAAACCTATCCCTCATTATAATCTCCTGTTGTTATATTTGGATACCTTGGCCTGAGCTACAATTGCTGGCATTCATAATTTTCTGCCCAGGCGGCAGAAATGGAAGAAATTGTCAAGAGAAATACAAGACCAGTTGTTAACAAAAAAAAATTGATCCTGAACCTCATTCAGCCATCTGATTTTGCATTAAGGTTGAAATTTGGTTTCAAATTGCTTGCAGGAACACCCACTGTTGGCATCAGGAATTTTACTACCCCAAATGGCTGATTTTTACAAAGGTAATACAAGCCCTGCATATGTTGGGGTCATACAATGGATCCCACTTGATAAAAAGCATTCACAAAAGAGACCTAAAACAAGATGGATCAACTACATCAGCAAATATTGTGGACCCAATTGGCCAAAAAAACCCAAACCCCTCAGGACCTTATAGGTTGGAAACATGCGGAAGAGGCCTTCATCCTGCAGTGAATGACTAGATGGCTAATAGACAATGGCTAAAATGATGATGATGATGATGATGATGATGATGATGATGATGATGACGACGACAATGAATACAAGACCAGTTTTAGGCCTAAAATCCCACCCTTAATCTCATTCCACTGTCCATTTGTGCATTGGCTTCAAATTGCATTGAAGAAAGCCGACTGCCAGAAATAGGAACATTCTACTTGGGCAGCCAAAATGGCCAATGTTAACAAAGCAAATATAAGACCACTTCAAAGCTGAAAATTTCACCCTGCACTTTCCAAGACATCTGTTTTTGTGTTCAGGTTTAAAAAAATAAGAAATCTTAATGTCCAGGCACTCAAAATGATTGATTTCTAGTAAGATAATCGAGAACCATTTCTAAGCATGAAATTCCACTCGGTCCGCCTGAAAACATTAACTAAATGCAGAATGATACCTAGAAGATTTATTTGACCTCAGAATGATCTCTGGAAAATTAAGTTGATGCCAGAATCTGTCCGTGAAGATTGAGTTCTTCACAGAGTCATTCCTGGAAGCTTGACTTGACCCCAAACGACCCCAAGAAGCTTTGCCTGACCCAGAACGACCCCTAGAAACTTGAGTCTGCCTAAGAATGACCCCTGGAAGCTTGCGTTGAATCACCAATGGAAGCTTGGGTGGACCCCAGAATGATCACTAGATGTCAGGCACAGGAAATCAGAGGTCCAGGCAGTTCAAATGAATATATAGGTTTATTGCAAGTTAACACTCTCTACAAGAATCTGAACTACTAATGGTCAAAGCAAATTGGCAACAGATAAGAGTCAATGGAATTCAAGGTGGGCTGGACTTACATCTCTTGTGGGCATGAAGTGACTGAAAACTAATGATGTGCTTGATCCCCCCCCCCCCCCTTGGGCTCAGCGTGGTCCTCTTCTATATCTGGTACCAGAAATAGTCAATTTTTACAAAGATAATCCAAAACCAGTTTTAAGCTCAAAATTCCACCCCAAATCTTGTTCCACCATCTGTTTTTGCATTTGGTTGAAGTTTGGCTTCATATCGCTTGCTGTCGACATCAGGAATTTTCTGCCCAGGCAGCAAAATGCTTGATTTTTACAAATGAAATACAAGGGCAATTCAAAATCTAAAATTGCATCCCACCGTCCATTTTTGTATTCAGGATGTGATTTTTATATTTATTTTAGTTAGGCATTTATGCATGTCTTCTATTTGTATCATGAATTTTCTATTTGGGCATTAAAATTGGCTGATTTTTTTTTTTTAAAAAGGGAATCCAAGACCAACTCTAAGCATAAATTTGAATCTCATCCCAATGTCTGTTTTTGCATTCGCACTGCAAGTCCTTTTGTTTGCCTTTCATGTGTGTCTACCGCTGGCATCAGAAATGTTGTGTCTGGTTAACGAAAATGTCCAATTTTTAAAATGGGAATCCAGGTGCAGCGCTAAGCGGAAAATTCCAGCCCAAATCTCAACCTGCTGTCCATTTTTATCCTTTGGGTTCACATAGAACTTAACGGTATGTAAAATATTATAATGAATTATATTTGGTTAAGGGATAGAAAGAAGAGTTTTCCATTTCAGAATAGAACTTGTCTCAAAGTATGGGAAATCAAAATTGGTGCAAAGAGGGGTCAAGTAAGAAACTGGTTGAGTTTTTCAGGTGGTTCCTTTCTTCTTCATCCCTTAATTGTGGTCAGGAGTATCAACAGGGTGTGGTTAAAAAAAACCCCACTCTGGATGGCAGCCATGATGGGACATATTAAATCCAGGTGTTTTTATATATATGTAAGCATTCCAAGTGATGCACCCATAGAAAGCAGAACTCTGAGGCAGGCATATTCCTCAAAGAACAATTTATTGGATACATCATATTTAAGGTGACCAGATTTTATTTTTTGTAAAGCGGGACACCATTGACGGGGGGGTTTCTAGGGGAGCAAGACGGGAGGGATCCATCTCTCTTATCCTGCAGCTTTGTGCACCCCCCCCAAACACCCCCCCTTCATCGCAGCCAGGGGTGGGTTCCTACTGGCGCAGGCTTACCTATTCGTCGCCGCAGAGCCAGGGGTGAAATCCTGCCGGTTCGGCCAGGCCAGTCGTTTGGCATAGAGCTGATGGAACTGGCGGCGGTCACGGCGCGGGGCTTCTCCCACCCGCTTCCCCTGCCCGGCTGGACGCCGCCATTCGGGTTATTTTGTCCTCTGCGCATGCGCAAAGTGTTCTGCGCATGCACAGAGGGCAAAATAACCTGAATGGCGGCATCCAGCCGGGCGGGGGAAGCGGGTGGGAGAAGCCCCGCGCCGTGACCGCTGCCAGTTCCATTGGCTCTACACCGAATGACTGGCCTGGCCAAAAAAAGCGGGACTTTTTTGAAATGGCGCGGGACACGGGACAAATTATCAAAAAGCGGGACTGTCCCGCCAAAAGCGGGACGTCTGGTCACCTTAATCATATTGGCACAACTGGTGAAAGCCAACTCTAAAAGTTCCCCCGGCTTTCACCTAATTAGAAAGTAAAAGTTTCCCCTTTCCCCCAAGTCACTGGTCACGCTGTCCAATCAAGGTGCTGGCCGGTTGCTTGGTTACTTCGCTCCTCCCCTAGCCAGCCACCTGTCGGAATGTCCTTGGTTCCCACAGGAAAAGGTTATTGTTTTGGCTACAATACCCCCTCTAGCTATTTACCCCCTCCCTGGCTCTTCTTATTTTATTTTATTTATTTTATTTGGAGGTTCTTCTATGCCGGCCTACTCCCTAAGGACTCAGGGCGGCGTGCAACATTTTAAGAGAACAGCAACCAATAAACTCAGAGTCCCCTGGGAGTTGGGCGGCATAGAAATCCATTTAAATAAATAAATAAATAAATAAATAACTCATTTAAAAGACAGTTTTTAAAAAGTTTAAAAAAGGGCATACAACAACATACATACATGGGGGAGACCTCGGATGTAAAAGTTACCTCAGAACCCTGCCTGCAGGAAGAGCCATGTCTTAATGGCTTTTGGGAAGGCCAGCAGGGTGGGGATAATTCGGATCTCTGGGGGAAGTTGGTTCCAGAGAGCAGGACCCCCCCACAGAGAAGGCCCTCCCCCTAGGCCCCGCCAGTCGGCATGCTTCTGCTTTGTGGCAACCCTGAAACTTCCAAGATGGCTTCAGCCAGGTTCACTTCAGGATTGACAACACACACACACACACACACACACACACACACACACACACACACACACACTACAGTGATGTCCACACATGTATATCTTCAAAACAATCTGCAAGTCCTGATCTCTCCTGATGTTGGTTTATTTTGCAGGTTTATCTATTCTGGGATTTTAATTTCTTTCTCCTTGAGGCTATGAGAGTTGACCAAGGGTATTTCCAGAGAGGAGGAAGTAGATTGGGAATGACACTGAATACACTGAAGTATCAAAAGTGTCCTTAAAGTGTCTGGAAAGAACACCTGAGTAAATGCAGGGAGTCCTTGATTTACAACAGTCTGTTCAGTGGCCGTTCGGAATCACAACGACACTGAGAATAGCGATTTATGACCATTTTTTTCAAACTTGCAGAATCATTGCAGCAACCCCATGGTCCCCATGTTATCCAAATTTGGATGCTTGGCAACTTGAGACTTTCAAAGGGAGATTGGACTGCCATTTGTCCGAAATGGTGTAGGGACTCCTGCTTGAGTGGGGGGGTTGGACTAGATGACCTATAAGGTCCCTTCCAACTCTAATAATCTGTAATCTGTAATCTGATTCATATTTATGACGGTTGCAGTGTCCTGGGGCCATGTGATCCCCTTTTGTGACCTTCTGACAAGCCAAGTCAATGGGGAAGCCAGATTCGTTTAAGAACTGTGTTACTAACTTCATTCATTTCACAGCTGTGGCAAGAAAAGATTGTAAAATAGAGCAAAACTCCCTTAACAAATGTCTCACTTAGCAACAGAAATGTGGGGCTCAATTATGGTTGTAAGTCAAGTACTACCTGCAATTAAAGCAGGTCAGTTAAAAGCCTAATAGGACGTCATTATCCCACTACTGAATTTTCTTGTAGCCACTAACTCCAACTCCTTAAGCAAGGGAAGTGCGCTGACACCCAGAAATTGAGCAAACAGAAATGTTGGGTTTGGTGCCATTGATTTTGATCTGATGTTAACTTCTCATGGATGGATTATGTTCCATCCATTCGGTGTTGACACTTGGAGGCCACATAGATTTTGTTGTATTTTTGGCCTGACATTTCTTTGCAGCGCTCTGTTCATAAATCAGAAGAACATAATAATGGAGTTTGAAGGGACCTTGGAGGTCTTCTAGTCCAACCCCTTGCTCAAGCAGGAGACCCTATACCATTTCAGACAAGTGACTGTCCAGTCTCTTCTTCAAAACATCAAGCGATGGAGCATCCACAACTTTTGGAGGCAAACTATTCCACTGATTAATCGTTCTCACTCTTTGGAAATTTCTCCTTAGTTCTAAGTTGGTTATCGCCTTGAACAGTTTGCATCCATTGCCTTCAGGTGCTTTGGAGAATAGGTCGACCCCCTTCTCCTTTTGATAGCCCTATTGGAAGACTGCTATCATGTCATCCCTGGTCCTTCTTTTCACTAGACTAGACATAGACAATTCCTGCAACCGTTCCTCATATGTTTTAGCTTCCAGTCTCCTGATCATCTTTCTCAAGAGTAATCAGGAATAATAACCTTGGGCTGTAGCACTGAAGATGGCATATTTTCTACACAAAAAGCAAGGAGAACATCTCCACAAATCAAGGAAAGCAGTGGAGATGGCTGACATTCACAGCAAGATGGACTCTGGGGAAAAAGCGTTGTTGTTGTTGTTGTTGTTGTTGTAAGCACTTGAAAGAGATTCAGTACATGAGATAGACATGAGTGGAATTCAGACTAAGATACCCTTCTGTCTACCTGCAGATTAAATTCTCCCTTTGAGTGCTGCACCCATTCCAATAACTCAACAATGGGCCTTGTGACACTCATTGGGTTCTAAGCAAAGCAATAAATTCAACATGAAACATACACATTACCTAAAATCAGTGCTGTGTCTGCAATATTTGGTGGGTAACAGGGACAGGCAAAATCTGCTCCCAAAGTCAGAGGTTTAATCTAGAACAGTGATGGCTAACCCTTTTGTCGTCGCGTGCCGAAAGCGCGCACGCGTGTGAAAGCGTACCTGCGCGCCCACACCTATAATGCAATGTGTGCACGACCCCCCATGCTCCCCACACACCCCACTCATGCGCACATGACTCCCCCACATGTGCCCCGCCCAGCCCCTTTTTGGCTTCCAGGTTGCTGCAGGAGGCCTTCCAGGCCCAAAACAGGCCTCCTGCACCAACCTTGTCACTTAGTGAATATTGTCAGTTGTATGTCTATGCAGGGTGATGCACCCCTATCCTAATATTATGGTACATTCCATTACAAGCAGGACACATGATGTGATCTTGTACGCATGTTTGCATTCCTGATTCTCCATTATTCTTCTTGTGGTTTGGCTCTGACCGGGAGCGGTCGCATTTAATTAGCAAGAATGTAATTATTCAGAATTTATTGTTTTTGTACCGAAATAAATATTTTATTAGACTTTAACTTCGGTTTCATTTCTAAATGTCTGAGCTCTGAGAGAAAGATCAGACATCGCCTCTGTGAGATTTATTCTCACTCTAACAAACCTGGAAGCCAAAACGGGGTGTGGGGGCACCGCGCACACATCCCGCACCCTGTTTTGGGCCTGGAAGGCCACCTGCACCAACCTGGAAGCCAAAATGGGGCACAAGGGCACTGTGCAAGGCCCCAAAACTCAATGCGAGCGCCCCCTTCATGCACCCCACCCACCATGCATGCGCGGCAGAGGCCCAAAGAGCAGCTGGCCGGTGGGAGGCATGCACGCATGCGCAATGGAGCTGGGCTGGGGCGATGGCTGGCATGCCCGCAGAGAGGGCTCTGCGTGCCACCTGTGGCACGCGTGCCATAGGTTCGCCATCACGGATCTAGAACTGAGGTGAAATTTCCTGACAGGGAGAACAATCAATCGGTGGAATAGCTTACCTTCAGAAGTTGTGAGTGCTCCAACATTGGAGGCTTTCAAGAAGAGATTGAACAACCAGTTGTCCTGTCCGAATTGATATAGGATCTCCTGCTTGAGGAGTTGGACCAGGAGTTGGATATTATATGATCTATCTCCCTTCTTCCTTTTTTTCCCTCCTGAAAAGAAAGTCAACCCAGCAAATTCAGATGTCTCCAACCTTGGCAACTTTATGACTCCCAGAATTCTATGCTGGCTGAGGAATTCTTGAAGACCACAAATCTTAAAGTCGACAAGGTTGGAGAACTCTGTGCTACTTTAAATGTTGCTATGTTGTGATGAAACAAGGTTCCACGCACTACTATAAATGTTAAAAAGAAAGAAAGAGAGAGAGATGATTGTTTCCTTTATAATTTAGGATGCTATTAACATTAGGCATGCTGGTTTCTTCTACATGTGCAATTGACCTAACTACTTTTTCATCTGAACTTAAGATGGAAAACATCTTGCAGGCAACTAGAATATGTATGTCTCTCTCTGTCTTGATAACATTGAGAGACACAACAAAATCCTTCACTGATAAAATCTACATTATACATGTGGCAGCTTCACTTGCTCTAATAATATGGGTGTTCACGTTAGACATGCAGGCAAATTTCAGGTTTCTTGTAGGGTAAAATAACCCCCTCATTCAGGCAGATAGTAAAGTAAGTGTCAGGCAGAGCCTCTAAAGAGAGAAAAATCAGTAATAGTGGCTGCTCCCTTAAACTTTGCATAATGAAACTTTTCACGACATGCCTCTCAGGATTTGAATCCCAGCCACTTATATTTTAATGAGAGCCACCAATACCTTGAACTGGATCCAGAATCATCAGGGAGATCTTGGTTAATAATCAGTTTGCAGCATTTTGCAATTGTCAGTCTTTCCAAAATTCACATTAACCCTTTCCAGTCATCTATCCAGAGTGTGGAACTGTCACGATGTGGATATTGCCAGTTGAGCATCTCTACTATTTCTAGGTTTACTGTATATTCTAATCAAGCAGACATGTGATATGTTTTACTACGCATGTGTGCATTCCAGGAGTCTCCTCCTTTCCTTCTTCTCCTGTGAGCCTCACCCGAGGCAGACGTGAATTCTTAGCTGAGAAAATGTAGCTTATTTAAGGTTTATATTCTTTTGTTACTTTTGTACTGAAATAAATATTTTGTTAATTAGAATTGAATCTCGGTTTTATTTTCTAAGTAAGAATGACTTCGAAGAAGCAAGATCCTATATCACCTCTTTGATAGGAATAATTTCCTATCCATCGGGAACAATATAGTTCAACCTATTTCTGTATCTGCGAAAGAATCACAAGAAATGAGTCTGTTCAGTGTCACACAAAGTGGAAAAAATTACAAAACAAAAAAAGTTCTTCCTTTTCTTTATCATCACCAAAATCACAACTGGCGGGTCCCACTGTCTATATAAACATTGACATTTTAAAAGGGCGATTAGCAATATATGTTCATTCGTCTCTATGGAGATTCTCAATCATCCAGGTCATGGTTGTCACAAAGATATTTTTCCCCCCAAAAGACAACTGGATTTTCTTGTTGTGGTCAGATGTTTTGCAGTGGTATAAGTGATTGAGTTGCTGCTGCTGCTTATTGGTCTGAGTGGAGTTCCCTCTTCATGGATTTTGGGGAGTCCATATATGCATGGAGTGACTTCCCCTGGATTGTAGCTTGTCAGTGGCATTGACCTTCAGTAGTTGGAAGGTGATCTTTTTCTTATAATTGCTGGTAGGATCAGTGTTCCAATATCTGAGGGGCTGCCCCAAAGAAGAGGGAGTCAAGCTATTCGCCAAAGCTCCTGAGGGTAGAACAAGAAGCAATGGATAGAAACTAATCAAGGAGAGAAGCAACCTGGAACTAAGAATAAATTTCCTGACAGTGAGGACAATTAATCAGTGGAACATCTTGCCTCCTAAAGTGGGAATAGATTAGACAATTATTTGTTAGAAATGTTATAGGTCCACTTGAGCAGTGGGTTGGACTAGAAGATCTCCAAGGGTCCCTCCAATTCTGCTATTCTGTGATCTCTCTACAGCAGTGGTTCTCAATCTTCCTAATGCCGCGATCCTTTAATGCAGTTCCTCATCTTGTGGTGACCCCCAACCATAAGATAATAAAATTATTAGGAAACTCAGGGGTGGGTTCTAACTTACCTCGTGGCCGGTTCGCTTCCTCCTGCGCTGCATGGCCGTGCCTTGTGAACGCACAGGCGCTTTGCACGTGCATGCATCAGCAGTGCTTTTTTTTTTAATGCAAAAAAAAATATCTGAAAACAAGATGGCGATGCATGCACAGTGCCGGAAATTCGGCTTTTGTGCATGCTCAGAAGTTCCTGTGGTACAGATTTTTTTGGGGGGGCAGTAGTCTATTTGCATGTGGGTGGACCCGCCTGGAGACGGATAGAGGTGTGTTGTCTCGGTTCCTAAGATCATCGGAAATATATGTTTTCCAATGGTCTTAGGTGACCCCTGTGAAAGGGTCATTCGACCCCCAAAGGGGTCATGACCCACAGGCTGAGAACCACTGGTCTACATCATCTTATAGGTAGCTATCCTCTTCAGAAAACCATTCACATTAGCGTTGTAGTCATCTGTGTTCGGGATAACTGTGCACCTTCCTTTATAAGACAGCAAGATGATGATTTATTTATTTATTTATTTATTTGTCAAACATGTATAGTAGTAATTTGTATAAACATAAGTAAAAAGTAACGATAAAAGAGGACAATAGGACAGTAGGACAGGGACGGTAGGCACAGTGTTGCGCTTATGCATGCCCCTTACAGACCTCTTAGAAACGAGGAGAGGTCGACTGTAGACAGTCTAAGGTTAAAGTTTTTGGGGTTTGGGGAAGAAACCACAGAGTCAGGTAGTGCATTCCAGGCATTGATCACTCTGTTGCTGAAGTCGTATTTTCTGCAGTCGAGTTTGGAGCGGTTTACATTTAGTTTGAATCTATTACGTGCTCGTGTATTGTTGCGGTTGAAGTTGAAGTAGTCATTAACAGGAAGGACATTTTGGTATATGATTTTATGAACTACATTTAGATCAGATCGGAGGCGACGTAGTTGTAAATTGTCTAATCCCAGTATTTCAAGTCTGGTGGAATAAGGTATTTTGTTGTGAGCGGAGGAGTGAAGGACTCTTCTTGTGAAATATTTCTGGACTCTCTCGATTGTATTTATGTCTGATATGCAGTGCGGGTTCCAGACAGGTGAGCTATATTCCAGAATTGGTCTAACAAATGTTTTGTATGCTCTGGTTAGTAATGTGATGTTGCCAGAGAAGAAGCTACGCAAGATTAGATTAACAACTCTTAGTGCCTTTTTGGCAATGTTGTTACAGTGGGCTCTAGCACTTAGGTCGTTGGATATGAGTACTCCAAGGTCTTTGACAGAGTGAGGGTCATCTACAAGTTCGTTTCCTCCAAGTTTGTATTTTGTATTCTGATTTTTTTTGCCAATGTGTAAGACAGAGCATTTGTTGATTGAGATTTGAAGTTGCCAGTTGTTTGACCATTCTGCTACATGATCAAGGTCTTTTTGTAGGGTAGCAACATTGTCGGTGGTGTTAAATAGTTTAACATCATCAGCAAAGAGAACACAGTTGCTTATAATATGATCACAAAGATCGTTTATGTAGAGTATGAAGAGTGTTGGTCCTAGAACACTGCCTTGAGGGACACCACTGTTGACAGGAGCAGGATTTGATATGGCACTTTCTATTTTGACCACTTGTTGTTTTCAAGAAAGTCCAGTTGGAGTAACAGAGTAACAGATTAACAGATTAACAGAGTTGGAAGGGACCTTGTAGGTCATCTAGTCCAATCTCCCAGTTGGGGGTTGGAAAAAAAACACCTTTGGGATATCTGTTCATACCAGGGACGGGTTGCTTGCTTACCGGTGCCAGTGCGCTGCGCGCGCATCTCCACGTTTTGGGCACACGCCCCCCCTTGCACAATTTTGCTTCTGCGCATGCACAGAAGCAAAATCACGCCAAAATCTTGCGCGCGCGCACGTCCCCTCATGAGATTTCGGCACAATTTTCCTTCCACACATGCGCAGAAGCAAAATTGCCCAAAATTCACAGAAAAAGATGGCGACGCGTGCGATGGACCGGCAGAGAGGGCTCTGGAGCGGTCGAGCGCAAATTGAGCAATCGACCACTCCCTACTGGAGCTGTGCACCGGACAGCTCCGGCAGGAACCCACCTCTGGTTCATACACTTCCACATAGCAAGGAAGCTTCTGATTCATCACAGTAGATCTTTGAGAGTTCGTTTCACATGCACATGAAGGCCAGGGGTGGGTTCCTAATTTTTTTTACTAGCACTCTGTGGGCGTGGCTTATTTTGTGGGTGTGGCTTGCCAGCCATGTGACCAGGTGGGCATGGCTTGCTGGCCATGTGACTGGGTGGGTGTGGCTTCTCGGACTGCTGAAGGGAGGGGAACTGAGATAGGTCCTGCTGCCCATTCCCCCTCCCCTCAGCAGCTCGAGAAGCCTCAAACATGTGAAAATGCCTGGGATAATCACTGCGCGTTCGTGGCTTCTTGGACTGCTGAAGGGAGGGGAATGGAGATAGCTCCTGCTGCCCGTTCTTTCAGCATCTCACGCGCTTCCTCAGCCATCCTCCCCTGATTGGACTCACTGTGGGGTAGGAAGGCAGCGCATGCGCAGTGCCGGAAGCTCAGCTTCTGGGCATGCACAGAAGAATTTTTTAAAAAAAAATTAAAAAAATTTTTTTTAAATGGTGGCGCTCAGGCACCAGCAATCGATTGCACCGGTACTGTGACATCACCAGCGGGCTGCTACCAGTGCTATAGAGTGTACCGCACTGGTAGGAACCCACCACTGATGCAGGCCCTGTTTATAAACCTATCAGATTTGTGGGCAGTGGTGGGTGCAACCCTCTGGTGTGACAGCAGGGGCTGGAAAACTGCAGCGCCATCCCACAAATCCTTGTAGAAGTAATGCTAGTATCAAACAGCAGCAAACATCGCCAAACATTTTCTCTCTTTTTTTATTAAGTTCCTTTCAGCAGGCATTTTTAGTAAATTCACAAAATTGCTCCTCTCTTTGTGTTGGTTGCATTATATGCTGTCCAGAGTTTATTGGAGTGTCTGAGCCACTCAATGCTTCTCACCTTCTTCCTCTAAAACCATAATTTCGTCATTAAAATGGATTACCACGCACAGAGTTAGGGTGACTGCTGCAAATGTCTCAAAATGGCACACCGCAGGAGAGGCTTTGAGCATTATATAGGCAGTCCTTGACTTACAGCCGTTCGTTTAGTGACCTTTGGGGTTACAACCGCACTGGAAAAAAAAGAGTTATGATCCTTTTTCAAAATTACGACCATTGCAGCAACCCCATGGTCAAGTGATCAAAATCCTGGCCCCCTGGAAACTGGCTCCTATTTATGATGGTTGCAGGATCCTTGGGGGGGGGGGAGGTTTCCCATGATCACCTTTTCTAATCTCCTGACAAGCAAAACCAATGGGGATTCACTTATTAGCCAATTTACAACTTAATAACTGAAGTTGATTCACTTAAACATCCGTGGCAAGAAAGGTTGTAAAATGGGGCAGAGCTCACTTAGCAAGTCTCTGACTTAGCAACATAAATTTTGGGCTCAGTTATGGTCATATGTTGAGTATGTACCTGTAGCTGATGTAGGGTTTAGCTCAGGGGTGAAATTCAAAAATTTTCCCTACCGGTTCTGTGGGCGTGGCTTGGTTGGCATGGCAGGGGAAGGATATTGCAAAATCTCCATTCCCAACCCACTCTGGGGCCAGCCAGAGGTGGTATTTGCCTGTTCTCCCAACTACTCAAAATTTCTGCTACCGGTTCTCTAGAACCTGTCAGAACCCGCTGGATTTCACCCCTGGTTGGGCTCCAAAAATCTACCATAGCAGAGTCTTCTGAACTATTTATGTGGCATAGAGAAACACAAACATCAATCTGGGTAGAAGCATTACAGCAGAATCCAGGCTAAACAGGCCTAATATGGAAGATATATTAAAAAAATAAAAATAAAAATAAGGGGGCATCGACAGTGATTTCTAACCCCCACCAGAGGTGGGTTCCTGCCGGAGCTGCCCAGTGCACAGCTTCGGTAGGGAGCAGCCAATTGCGCAATTTGCGCGCGACCGCTCCAGAGCCCTCTCTGCCGGTCCACCGTGCGTGTCGCCATTTTTTTCCATTGATTTTGGATCGATTTTGCTTCTGCGCATGCGTGGAAGCAAAATCACACCAAAATCTTGCGAGGGGACGCACACAAGAGAGAGATTTTGGGTCGATTTTGCTTCTGCACATGCGCAGAAGCAAAATCGTGCGAGGGAGCACGCGTGCGCAGCGAGCACACCCGCTATCAGATGCCAGACTCTGCCATTCAAAAGGAGAAGGGGGGTCTTGGTTCTGCTTGATCAAACGGTTATAACAGATATCCGGATCTTAGACACCTGGGAACCTTCTCATTTTAAGATAGGGTTTATGAGGGGCAATGCAAGTCAGTTGAACGGAAGGGTCTGTGGGAACGTATAGCCATCTGTAATCCCAGGAAAGAACTTTCACACGTTGTGGATTGCTTTACTCTTGCATCCTGCCTAATGGGGAGGGGCTCTAAGGTTTAAATATGCTTGCCTTGCCTGGAGGCATTTAGATCTTGCTTTGAATGAATGGATTGTCATACAATTGCTAATAAAGGAATCCTTTTGAAACACTGACTCAGAAATTCGTACTTTGAATGTGGTTGGGGAGGCAATCCTTACACCCACACTGGAAGTGTGGAGATGCGCACGCAGAGCACCGGCACCGGTAAGAGAGCAACCCACCGCTGCCTCTCACCTTCTGAATCCGCTTTCTACTGGAGTTACTATAAATTTGATTCAACCTGCTCCTGATCCAGAAGACTGCTAAGATAGAGCTCTTCCACAGGCTTTGGAGTTTGATATAATCTTCCAGATGATTTATTCTCTTGCCTGTGTTAGAGATGAAGCATTGTAGGCAAACTCTGCCCACAGCCTGGAGTTCGATCCTGACTCAGCCTTCCATCCTTCCGCGGTCGATAAAATGAGGACCCAGAATGTTGTGGTCAATATGCCAACTCTGTAAACCGCTTAGAGAAGGCTGTAAAGCACTGTGGGACAGTATATAAGTCTAAGTGCTATTGCTATAGCGATTTATCAGTTTCATTGCATTATTTATGTTGTTTCTTGGTTAGACAATTTTAACTGCATGCTTGTGTTCTAATTAAGTCTATTGCCAATGGCTATGAATTGCTTCAGTTTTAGCCCTATACATGTGTAATGTTGTACATTATAATAAAAGTGCAAATCAAAATAAATACATTGCAGTGATACTCTCCTTTCAGCTCCTGGGTAAGCCAAATGCCAAAACACTTTGAGCAACTTTCTGGTTGAGATATTCATAATTCTACTCAAGGTTGGGTATCAAAGCAAAGTTTTGTTTTGATTCATTGTCTCATAACCATTCTGCAGGTTTTTCTTTTTCCTAATTCTACAATGCAGCTATCTGTCCTCTGTGTCCGCATGCACAACCACAGCATTTTTATACAAAGGGGTTCTTTTTATAGCCTTCACATCAGACTGAAGTGCTCTTTCAAAAAGGAAGGGAAAAAAAGGTGAGGACAGGAAAAAGAGAAGCAAAGACTATTATTTTTTTAAAGATTTCGTTGTTCACAAATGTCACATGTGGCTATCAGAAAAACACAACATTGTGCTGGAGCTCTAAGCCCCCAAACAGAATGTATCATTTTTTTTTTACAGAGATGTAGCTTGTAGGATGAAACATACCTTTGATGAAATCAGAATTGGATAAAATTTTACTGGGACAAGAAAAAAAATGATAACAAAAATTTATAAATTTCTATTAAATTACAAAATGAAAAAAGAAACTGTTAAGGGTAATATGATTAGTTGGATTAAAAACTTCGGATACGAAGTAAATTTGGAACAATGGGAAGAAATTTGGATTAAAAATTTGAAAATAACTAAATCAACGTCATATAAGGAAAACATTTACAAAATGTATTACAGATGGCACTTACCACCAGCGAGATTGGCCAAAATGTATCAGAACATGAACCCTAAATGTTGGAAATGCCCACACAAAAACGGAACATATTATCATATGTGGTGGACCTGCCCTAAAGTCAAAAATTTTTGGCAAACAATCCATAATTGGCTTGAAGAAATAACTACCCAAAAAATAAATATTAAACCGAAATATTATATTAATTTTTAATAATAATTATAATATTAATTTTTCTGTTAGGGATGTTAGAACGAACCATAGAAAAGAAATACTGGTACATTACAATTCATATATTGACAACGGCGAGAATATGTTTAGCGCAATATTGGAAACAAGGTGACGTACCGACCGAAAACGTAATAATCAGAAAAATTTTAGAATGTGTGGAACTGGATAAGCTAACAGTGGAACTAAACCAGAAAGAAAATTCGGAGTTTTTTGAAATTTGGAATTCTTTTTATAATTGGCTGGAAAGGAGAAAAGGAAAAAAAATAGAAATGTTTAGACTGATATATAATTTATAAATTTATAGAAGAATAGATAAGTTTAACTATTATAAATGTATGCATTTACTTATTAACTTATAACTAGATAAAAACGAGAAGAAAAATATCATATATACAGGTATATATAGTTGTACAGAAATATACAAGTAAAAAGATAATGTGAAGACGTCTACCGTAAAGGTTTGCATGTATATATGTACACGTAAGTACATATAATGTTTTGTTCAATGTTTGTTTGTCTTTTTTAATGTTTATATTTCAATAAAAATATTTTTTTTAAAAAAGAAACACACCTTTGATGCATTAAGGCCAAATCATTCACAATCAGAATATTTCTTGTGTTTGACATTCTTGGGATGAGATCCTGATCTTTATAGGCAAGGCTGTGAAAAGCACAGACCAAGCACATGCTAAAATACACCTCTGATGCTAACATTTGCTCAGCCACATATCTGTAGGCCTCAGCCATGGTGTAAACTATTACAAGAACAAATGGGCTTTCAAATTAGCGTGCTATAAGCTTTTCCATAAGAAGAAGACTAAGTTCCAAAAGATGGGTCATCAATGGAGATTCTCAATCATTCTAGATAGATAGATTAAAAATGTTGGAAGGGACCTTGTAGGTCATCTAGTCCAACCCCCCGCTCAAGCAGGAGACCCTACACCATTTCTGACAAATGGCAGTCCAATCTCTTCTTGAAAGTCTCAAGTGATGAAGCTCCCACAACTTCCAAAACAAGCTGTTCCATTGGATGATTGTTTTCACTGTCAGAAAATTTCTCCTTATTTCCAGGTTGAATCTCTCCTTGTTCAGTTTCCATCCATTGTTCCTTGTCTGGCCTTCTGGTGCTTTGGAGAACAGCCTGACCCCCTCCTCTCTGTGGCAGCCCCTCAAATATTGGAAGACTGCTATCATGTCTCCCCTGGTTCTTCTCTTCACTAGACTAGCCATGCTCAGTTCCTGCAACCGTTCATTGTATGTTTTAGTCTCCAGTCCCCTAATCATTCATTCATTCATTCATTCATTCATTCATTCATTCATCCATCCATCCATCCATCCATCCATCCATCCATCCATCCATCCATTCAGGTCATGGTTGTCCCAAAAGTGCTTTTTCAAGAGGCAATTGGATTTTCTTCTTGCTTTTTTCCCCTTGAAAATATTTCTCTTCTCATCCAAGAAACTTCTTCAGTTCTGATAGAATCAAGAACCTTCTTCAGCTTCAGAATTCTGAATCAGAATTCAGTCATAACTGAATAAGCTTTTTGGATGAGAAGCTTGGATGAGAAGCAAAATGTTTTCAAGGAAAAAAAGCAAGAAAGTCCAGTTGCCTTTTAAAAAGCAACTTTGGGACAAAAAGATCAATGATTTTCTGCATTAAATAATCATCATAATCATAATCATAATCATAATCATAATCATAAGCATAAGCATAAGCATAAGCATAAGCATAAGCATAATTAAATAAGCATAGAAAACCACACCCAGGAAACTACAGACCAACCAGCTTTTCCTAGTTTTAGGTTTTAGTCTTTTTTGACAGCTTCACCCAGTTTCCTTATCATTATAAGTCCATTCAAAATGTGTCTCTAATACTCTGCAATCTTCAGGAAATTCTATTTAAATAAATATTAGAATAGAATAGAATAGAATAGAATAGAATAGAATAGAATAGAATAGAATAGAATAGAATAGAATAGAATAGAATAGAATAGAATAGCTTTGTTGGCCAAGTGTGATTGGACACACAAGGAATTTGTCTTTGGTGCATATGCTCTCAGTGTACATAGAAAGACAAGATACATCTGTCCAGAATCATAAGGTACTCATCCACTCATCCACTCATCCACATATTTATCCACTTTTCCCAATAAAATTTGTATAAAATAGTATAACAGGGATGAAACAGTTTTCACATATTGGCATTATCTGTTATTACAGCATTTCTTTCTTGTCACTATAATCACTTTAATTCTTTTCATTTTTGTATGCCAACCATCTCCCTGGTTTGTTTGCAGATTCAAAATGTCTTTGTTTTGCACAGTTCATCTTTATTTCTATCTCTCTCACTGTTAGCATCTATAATTGCTTCGGTAAAAGCTTAATTTGATGAGTAATAGTTGTCATCCTTGGAATTTATTTATTTCTTTTTTGCTATCTTGTATGACATCCTGTTTCTCATCACTTAGGGAATTCCCTCTAGTCCGCAGTGACTTTGTGTCAACAGCGTGTCAACTAATAAACCCTGGCAAACATTTTCCTCTCTAACTATTGTATAAAAGTTGACAGATGGGTGATTCTTCTTCTTGGAGAGACATTAAAAAGTGAGTCACTGGACAAATATGACTTGCCAAGGTCACCGTTTTGACAGGCTGAGTCCCGCACCCATTCCCTTTCAGCTTTGCCTTATTTGTCCTTCTGTCCAGCCCATTAAAATCCCAAGTGAACATATTTCAATTCCTCTCCAACCCCCCCAGTTTTACTCATCCGTCATACCTTTAATTCTCCTAAGGTGGCCATCATCCCATAAAGATTAGATGCATAACAACGGCTTCTCCTCCAAAAAGTCTCTAAGCTATCCAGCTGAGTCAAGAATTGCCTTAAAATTGCCTCATAATTTTCAAAAGACAGATGCCTAAGTAGCACATTGCAAGTCTCAGCATTCCCTTTTTTTACAAAACCCATTCATTTATTTTTACTGGCATTGTTCCTATGCTATTAACAGCAACCTGACACTACAGTACCACGTTGCAATGGGGAAAATCTCGGGCAAAATGTTGGAGACTTTTTCTGTAATTCTTGAGAAGCTGGACAAAATTAATTCTTCCAGTTCTGCGGCCAGATAGGATAGAAAATTTGTAGAGCTCTCCTTTACGAATGTTGCATGTTGGAAATAATACTTGCCTGTCAAAAAAGAAAAGAAAAGCACTGATTTAAGAGTTTGAAAGCAAGACTGGAATAGGTTCAACCTGTAAAAGTTAATCTTTTGCTAAATTTTCTGCAGAATAGTATTTTACCTTTGTTGCTATGTAACAATATCTTAAATAACTCATGCAATTTTCAATTTTTCCTCAGTGGAATGTGCACTCTTAATAAAAGTAATATTAATTTATCTAAGTTCTCTGTTTCTGGCTTCCACTACAATGTTGAGTAATATTGAATCACAGAAGGCATTTTCTTTGCTAATATTATCCCCACAAGATTTTAATTCTTTCTCAAAGCAGCTGAAATTTTTATGCAAATTGTTGCAGAATGATCTGTAATTTACAAGCTGTATAGCCCTAATTAATTTTTTCAACATAGCGCCTTCAATGCACTCAACATTCATTTCTTCATACAATATTAGACAGGACAGATATTAATTCATTTTCCTATAGAAAGTTGAGGTTGATCAGGAACGAAAACTGGCCCTTATCAAGAGCAGGCTATAATTATTATTTCATCTTTCTCCTCCAACTGAATTGCTCAGTGGCAAAGTGGGAAAAATAATATTTGTAAGTTAGAGTGAGCCGACAACTTATCAGCCATCCAACCACCCAATCACCTTGTTAGATCTTGTAGATTACTGAATGTAGGGAAATTAAAGAAGCAATCTACAAAGTTCTATGGCGATTCTCAATTATCCAGGTCATGATTAGCCCAAGGGCAAACTGGACTTTCTTGTTTTTTTCCCCCTTTGAACACATTCTGTGTTTCTGATCAATTTCAGTTTCTTGGATGAGAAGCGAAATGTTTTCAAGGGGAAAAAAAAACAAGAAGATCCAGTTGCCTTTTTGGAAGAACATCTTTGGGACAACCAATCCATAGGTTTTTATGCAGTGGATGTACAAGTTCCTATCCAGAAAAGGAATTTATTCAGTGGTACCAATGGCAGAATTCAACAAAAGCCATGCCCATCTGCAAAACAAATATTTGTCACTGAGATAAACATCTGAAAAAGATACAGCCTTTTTCAGGGAATAGATGCTGCCAAATAGTAACATTATCTCCACAAATTTGGATTGGCCAAAGAGAAAGAGGATATTCTTTGATAGTCATGATGCAGCTAAGAGGCAGCCATTTTTTTGCTGTTGACAAAAAACAAACAAACGGGGGATGTAAAATAATCTATGGCTTTTCCAAAATGACTGTAAAAAGCTGTCAGAAGAAATATAAAGAAATATAAACTCAAAAACCGTAGAGCCAACTCCATACACCTCCCAGAAGCTTAACACCGTTAAGCTCCGTTAAACACAGGAGCCGAGGTGGCGCAGTGGTTAAAAGCAGCACTGCAACCTACTTCAGCTGACTGCTAGTTCAGCAGTTCAGCTGTTCAAATCTCACCAGGCTCAAGGTTGACTCAGCCTTCCATCCTTCTGAGGTGGGTAAAATGAGGACCCAGATTGTTGGGGGCAATTATGCTGAACTCTGTAAACCGCTTAGAGAGGGCTGTAAAGCACTATGAAGCGGTTTATAAGTCTAAGTGCTATTGCTATTGCTATTTATATAATAGCAGACAACTCTCTGGGTGGACAAGTGGCAAATGGTTTATGTTTGATGGAGAGTGGGACACAGATGAAATACATCTAATTGAGGGACAATTTTATCTGGGTTTTTTTTGGGGGGGATGATTGGCTTTGGAGACTGGATTTATTGTATTCAATCAATCAGCAATTGATAAGAGTTGGTATAAAGAATCAAACCTAAATATTTGATTGTATTTGATCCAGGACCAATTAGGGTTAATATTTGGATGATTGGGGGTTGAAGCCATGGTAAATGTTCTACAAGTTGATCATGATAACAGTTTGTTCACAAAAGGCTTTGGAATTTCAACCTTGTCTTTCCCTTGTTCACAATTTTTATTACTTTTATACTTTTACATAATATGTTTATTATTATTGTTTCTTCTGTTAACCACCTTGTTATTAATATAGTTTATAGATGACAGACTAACAATTTTGTAAGTAGATTTAGTACTTTCTCTCTCCTTCTTTCTAGATACACACACACACACACAATTCAACCAAATTACAAGAGTGCCCTTTGAAAACGTATTAAGACAGAAATGTAATCTCTTTTTCATTTTGTAATTATATTTATTATGAGCTGCCTAGAATCTTAAGAGGAAAGGGCGTACAATTCTACATCAGCATCACCCCACAAAAATTAAAAAATAAAAACAAAATAATAATAATAATAATAATAATAATAATAATAATAATAATAATAATAATAATAATAATAATAATAATAATAATAATAACAACAACAACAACAACAACAACAACAACAACAACAACAACCTGTGCCACAACTACCATCTACCAGTGGTAAAGAACTGGTGGGATCATAAACCTGAGAAAGTAGTTGAAAGCAAACATGCCAAAATACTTTGGGACTTTCGAATTCAGACTGACAAGGTTTTGGAACATGATACGCCAGACCTCACGATTGTGGAAAAGAAAAAAGTGTGGATCATTGATGTCGCCATACCAGGTGACAGTCAAATTGATGAAAAACAACAAGAAAAACTTAACCGATATCAGGACCTTAAAATCGAATTACAACGACTCTGGCATAAACCAGTACAGGTGGTCCCAGTGGTAATCGGCACACTGGGTGCTGTGCCAAAAGACCTTAACCGGCATTTGAAAACAATAAACATTGACAAAATCACGATCTGTCAGTTGCAAAAGGCCACCATACTTGGATCTTCGCGCAGCATACGAAAATACATCACACAGTCCTAGACGCTTGGGAAGTGTTCGACTTGTGATATAGTGATACGAAATCCAGCATATAAATCTCGTTTGCTGTGTATTACGTTTTTAGTGAAATAATAATAATAATAATAATAATAATAATAATAATAATAATAATAATAATAATAATAATAATAATAATAATAATAATAATAATAATAATAATAATAATAATAATAATAATAATCTAAAACAAACAAATAAAAGCTCAAAAGTCAGACTTGATGGACCACCAAGTCTTTTGCTGCCATCAGTTTTCTATGTTTCTATTAGTACATTGAGAGGAGAAATATGAACATGATTTAAACCAGTTTTACCCAGGTCTAATACACTCATTTACTCATTCGGTGAGTGTAATCATTACAGGGGATTTGGAAAGTTTGATTTTAACATGAGTAGAACATGTAAAATGTAAAAGTCAGGTTGACTTTGCCAATCGCCTATCCATCCTTAACTTGTTTCAGTGAAAACTCAACAGATTTTGTCCTGCATTGACATACAGCAATTGAATTTTCTTTATTTTTACTCAGAAGTGGCTTTTCTACCAATTATATCCATGCAATCTCACCAGTGACTGTGGGTAAAAGAATGTTTGTGTGGTAGAACCAGAAACAGTCAAAATATTTCCCTGAAAGCTCACCAGGCTTCTGCTGACTTTTTTAAAAAGTTTTTTTAGTTTTGGGGAACATAATGCTCCCACCCCGATTATCTTACGCTGTGGACTAATGCGCTAACAGAACAATATCTAGGGTTTTGCTTTATTTGCACTGAAATTGTTCATCCTCAATGATGTCACTAAGCCCCCAAATGGCTAAGTAGCAGTTGGTACAGCCTCCAAGTTTTGTTAAGAAAATTGGAACATAAATAAAGTTTTATTCAAATAGAAGAATATCTTTATGGTTTCTTTAAAACTCCCTTTGCAGTAAGCACGGGCATTTGGGAGATCAAGGAACATTGGAAGAATTTCATCTTATTTCGGAGAAAATCTCAGAAGAACCAAGGTTATGATTGCCCGTCCTGCTTGTGAGTTTCTAACCAGGAGTAAAGACCAACTGCCACCGTTGGTCTTTACTCCTTAAAGTAAACTTAACTTAAAGACAGTACTCGACTTATTCCAGCAGAAAAACCACTGCTTGTGCTTTTCTTTTTTAAAAAAAATAATTTGTATTTGAATATGAACATTAAAAAAGACAAACAAACATTAAGCAAAACAATATATGTACATACGTGTACATATATACATATAAACCTCTTGGGTACTTCTACGGTAAGCATCTTGACGTTATCTTATTACTTATATATAACTATACAACTATATATAGCTATATATATTATATTTTTCTTATAGTTGTTATCTAGGTACCGTATTTTTCGGAGTATAAGACGTACCGGAGTATAAGACGCACCTTAGTTTTGGGGGAGGAAAATAGGGGGGGGAAATCTACCTACCAGGTATTCATCTGGCTAGCGTCCTTAGTCTATTCAGCTTCAGCACATTATTTTATCCTCTGGTTAGGGCTGAAAAAACCTTTTTCAGAGGGAGTAGGAATGAAAACAAGCCTGCAAAGACTTAGGGCTGGTAAAAAACTACTTCAAGGGAGTAGGAATAAAAAAATGCTGCAAGCCAGTAAGATCGTTAGCACCTCGTTATAGTTGAAAAAACCTTTTTCAGAGGGAGTAGGAATGAAAACAAGCCTGCAAAGATGGAGTAGGAAGCCTGGAAGATCGTTAGCACCTTATTTGGGCTGGGAAAAAAAGCTTTGGAAAAGCTACATTCCGAGCATAAGATCACCCAAATTTTCAGCCTCTTTTAGGGAGGAAAAAGGTGCGTCTTATACTCAGAAAAATACAGTATTATTATTAATAGATACACTATAATTAATTAATAGATTAATTAATTATATAATTAATTATATAATAATACACATTAATAGATACATTTATAATAACTTAACTTGTCTATTTCTCTATAGGTTCATAAGTTATATATCAGTCTAAACATTTCTTTTTTTTTCTCCTTTCCAGCCAATTATAAAAAGAATTCCAAATTTCAAAATATTCCGAATTTTCTTTCTGGTTTAATTCCATTGTTAATGCCACTCCTTAAATTAAACTTAACTTAAAGACAGTACCCTACTTACTCCAGCAGAAAAATCACTGCTTGTTGCTTTTCATTTCCTAAGATCCAAAAAACCTCCAAACCCTTTTGTGTTCATAAAATGCATGCTTCGAATTTGTAATTTTCCCCCTGCTTGCAGTAAAGATCCCCATCTGAAAACAATGCAAATGAAAGTCAATGGGACTGAAGTGTATTTAAACATCTCTATAGGATTTTTTTTTTTCAAATTTAATATCGAACCACCCTATTTTCTTTTCTTTCTGCAATATAATTTTCCTTCGGCTTGATTCTTGACAATGTTCTTTTCCTCTACTGGTTCTTCATACACCATAATTATTTCTTTTGTGTAATGCTACCTTAGTGGGACCGTTGGAAAAGAGTGTTGTGTTTTTCCTCTAGCACATCCAAAACACTGTTGATTTTTACACTTTTGCATACATGAATTTTGCTTACATGCAGTATCTTTGCCTATGTTTTTAAATGCTACTTCCCAAACTGTGATTTTGAAACTGTGGTTTTTCTGATTTGCTCAAATTTATTGTGCCCATACATAAACTCAGAACTTTATTCAATTGCCTAGATTAAGCTCCTGGTCACTGCATGGTGCACATGTAGCCTTTGTTGCAACCGAACAGAATGGATTTTTTTTCTTGACTTTGTCCAGGATTTGGTTGTTTTCTTATTTTTTCAACTCCTCGGCTGAATCTACACTTATTCTAGTTATCGCTCATCTAAGTGCAAATCAGATCTGATCATAGTTAGCTGTTTCAAGATTCTTCTCATAGTGTCAACACAGGGTATACAGCATTATCTTCTTTGGCTGTCAAGGTTTCAACTTACAAACCCAAACAAATCAGGACTTTGAGGCCAGAAACTTCCTCAAAGAACCTTTATTGGGTAAATCATATCGGCAAACTTAGTTGAAAGCCAACTCTGAATCTTTCCCGCAGGTTCAGCATAGTTAAAATCAGTAATCTCTCCTTCTCCCCATAGTCACTGGTTACGTTGGCCAATTAGATCAATTGATGGGCTCCTTGGGCACTCTTCTCTTTTCTCCTCCATCACCTAGGTCCGTGATGGTGAACCTATGGCATGCGTGTCACAGGTGGCACGCGAAGCCATATCTGCGGGCACGCGAGCTGTTGCCCTAGCTCAGCTCCAGCGCTCATGCGCATGCTGGCCAGCTGACTATGGGGAGAACAATGGGCGTACCGGGCCCACCAGAAGTTGGGAAACTCGTTGTGGCTTACTGTAGGGGTTGCAGTCGGAGCGTAGTGGTCTTCTAGGGTGGTCTGCAGAATCGGCCATGAGATGGATTCGATGTCTGTGGGCGCTACAAGAGTCTGTGCCATCTTGTAGATTTTGGTGCCACAGTAGGTGAGGAACAGGGCCCTCTTCTGATTGTTGGGTAAGTCCTGGACATTGTTGGCTTCCAGGAACATGCGGAATCGGCTCATGTAAGTGTGCCATTCCTCTGTCTTGGGGTTGAAGATCGCTGGTGCGAGGGAGGTTTGGGTAGCCATTCTCAGATTGGTCGGAGCAGGACGATCCTTGCTTCAAAGATGGCCGTGGATGCCACGAGGTGCCTTTGTTCTCCTTGTCCTTCTTCAGGATCCCATCCTCGTCACCAGTGTTAGATGTGGGCGTGAAAGAATGAGGCAGATGTGGGAACAGTTCAGCACCTTTTATTTCCCTAGCTCGTAGTAATGTGAATTGCCGGCAGGCTGCCGGAGCTCGCTATTTATCGAGCCCCAGCAGACTAGCCGGCCACTGACAGTGATTTATTTCTCCTGCCGTCAGATCAACCAATCAGGATGTTGCATGTAAATTCCGGTTACATACCTCCGTACGTAACATGCACAAAGTATTATTTGAGATTGCAGGGATAAAAGGCTGAGCATACAGTATATGCTTTGATCAGACCTGGATTCTCTAGCAACCTACTTGTGGCTGGTTCTCGCTATAACCTATTTTATAACCAGTAAAACAGAAGACAATATTTTTTTCCTGCTTCTATTGTACGTGCCTGTATTTTCATGCATGAGCCAGTTGTAATTGTAACTAAGCTCTTCTCCCTGGGGGATGGGGCTACTGGAAATCCCGCCAGCCAACTCAGGGAAGAATCTGATGCAAACACTTGTACAAGTGAAAAGAATCTGCATCATTTGCAAAGAAGGCTGTAGATACATACTTGTCTGGGAAAGAATGACATATCACAACAGAAGAGAAAGAAAAAGAACAGACAATGAGGGCCCCCAAGGAACAAGGCAAATAAATCTTGTTTGCTTCAGGAAATAAGCAGGATCGAAATCAACCTCAGAAACGCTGGTATATAATAGCTAAGCAGCATAAATGTAACATGGGATATCTTATGTCAAATTAATAAACAGCAGTATTAAACTGGGTGGTGAATGAAATGACAAGGTAAAAGACTTATGCTCAGAATATGGGCTTAGGTTAAATAGTAGGGCTAGCAGAATGTGAATCAGAGGTGGTATTCAGCAGGTTCTGACCAGTACTGGAGAACCGGTAGTGAGAATTTTGAGTAGTTTGGAGAACCGGTAAATACCACCTCTGACTGGCCCCGCCCCCATCTATTCTCTGCCTCCCGAGTCCCAGCTGATCGGGAGGATATGGGGATTTTGCAGTATCCTTCCCCTGCCACACCCACCAAGCCACGCCACGCCCACCAAGCCACGCCCATAGAACCTATAGTAAAAAAAATGAATCCCACCACTGATGTGAATGTACATATTTGTGCAAAAGATGAATCCAAAGAAAAATACTAAATTTGTCTCTGAAGGACAGTAGGTACAATGAAACATAAATTAATTTATATAATTGGAAAAATGCCCCGCCATCATGCATTTTATTATCGTCATTCTTAAACATTACTAGCTCTTTCGAGATGTAACTTTCGAGATGTATACCTCTGATTTACCGATCCGAAAATGGATTTTTGACCAGAAAACTATGGGTGATTGAATTGGTCCTACCATCTGTGTTGTGGCTTCAGAGAGTTTGCAAATCTGCTCTGCTAGAAATCCTGTGATATATTTCTTCTAAAATGCATGATTGAAGACCTGGTGGAAGAAGCTTTTTCCGGGATCTGTAAACACCTTTTGCTAACTTGCTGAGATGTTCTTTTAATCTTGCCAAACCATCTCCACATTCACCGAGAACCGCTGGGCCACTTCAATATTTTGGTGTTCTTTAAATTTGAAGGGATATTTAAATGTGATTCTGAAGTTATCGATATTTTGTGCTGGAAAGTTGTTGTTTTTTAAGGCTACTGGAGTAACTGCAGCTGACGCTTAAGAGGAGCTGTTGGACAAGAGAGCAGAGAGGCTCCTGAGCTTTGAAAAAAGCTTTTCAAATTTAAGCAAGGTTGATACAATGCATGAAATTAACACGGTAGCCTCAATTCTAGGTGGATTCAGCTTCAAAGTATTTTAGTTTTCTTTTTCTTGAGCCTGATTGCAAATGAGTTGAACTCAGAGGCCCTTGTTGGTTGTGTGATCATTCCCTGAGAATTGCTTAATTCCTCAGATGAACAAGAAAGTTTATTTAAGAACCTCACAGATAAGAAATATATATATAGGAAAGCTTCAGCAGACTTTCTGATGTCAGTCAGTGGCATCATTTGGGATGCAGACTGAGTAAAGAGGCTTTGGAAAACTTACAAAAATTGCTTATATTATTGTCACTCCCTCAAGTGTATCTAGGATTTCACCTCAAGAAAGTCTCTCTCTCTCTCTCTCTCTCTCTCTCTCTCTCTCTCTCTCTCTCTCTCTCTCTCTCTCTCTCTCTCTCTCTCTCTCTCTCTCTCTCCCTCCCTCCCTCCCTCCCTCCCTCCCCCCCCTCTCTCTCTCTCATTCTTTCCCTGTAAAGCAGTGTTTCTCAACACTTTCCACTTTGCCATGCTGGTTGGGGAATTTTGGGAGTTGAAGTCTACACATCTTAAAGCTGCCAAGGTTGAGAAACGCTGCTGAGACACACATAGCTGCCCTAATTTTAATGATATATTTGCCTAGGCAAGTGCCCTAATGGGACGCTAAATACTACAGACTGATATCATTGGTATTCACACAGACAGGGAAGTGTATTGATCCATCTTTTAGCACTGAGGTTCAAGAGACACGTCAACAGCTATTCCCCCTGCTTGGACAAGGTGATCTAATTGAATCCTTTTAAAATTAAATCTCCCTGACCCAGCTCTGCATGGTCTTGATAGTCAACAGAACTGCCAGCAAAATATGAAAGGATAGAAAATCTCTCTCCATATAAAAAGAGCTGTATGTATGTATGTATATTCCAGCATAACTCTGGAATGGCTTGAGCAATTTCAACCTAACTTGGTTCACAGATGACTTACCCTCTGGAAACAAATACTGGGGGGTAAGACACCCCTAACACCCCTCGGGGCGTCTGTGTGTGTGTGTGTGTGTGTGTGTGTGTGTGTGTGTGTGTGTGTGTTACAGCATAACTCTGGAATGCCTGGGCCATTAAGGAGAGTGAGTGCGGCATCCTGGAGCGCATGGGAGGGGGAAGGGAGAGGGAAGGGATGATGGGCATGGAAGTAGGGGGAAGAAAGCCCCCCCCCCAATGGCTCCCTGTCAGACAAACACTTTGACGTCTATAAATACCCGGGCAACGCCGGGATATCAGCTAGTACAGGGGTCAGGAACCCGCAGCTCTGGAGCCACATGTGGCTCTTTCATCCCTCTGCTGTGGCTCCCTGTTGCTCAAACTATGCGTCACAAGTGCCAATGTGCAACACCCACCGACGTGCAATTTATTAAGCTTTTCGACCCCCGGTAATCATGGATAAATAAATCAAAGAAAAGAAAAGTTTCAGAAGAAAACAGAATGTTTAATTCAAGTATATATGCTAGTTTTGTGGCAGCTCAGGAAATAGTCAGGCACGGGAAGAGTTTTGTGGCTCCCGGTGTTTTCTTTTCTGTGGAAAACGGGTCCAAACAGCTCTCTGAGTGTTTAAGGTTGCCGACCCCTGAGCTAGTAAGATATAAATAAAATCCAAATGTAAATAGAAGTAAAAGAGAACCCAATCTGATCTCTTTTACTTCTATTTTATTTATACTATTTATTCTATTTTATTTATACTGAATAAAGATTAAGAATCAATTACATTAATATAATGTAAAATATTAATACATCGCAAGTGTTAATAAACAACACATTATGAAAGCAGAATTGGCAGCCAATCAATCTAAATGGAAGCCGTGCATTGATTGAGTTTCAGTCAATGGCGACTCCGAACTTGTCATGGTCTTAGTCACATACAGAGCCAAAATCTCCCAAGATAAGGCTTTGTCTTTTTAGAGACAGTAGATAAGCAAGACGTTGTGTGCTGGGGCAGAGAGAAGGAGAAAGCTGAGATTAGATTGTTCAGATTAAAGTTTAGAATTTACCAAATAGCAAAAAAGAAATCCACACAAAAAAATATTGAATCTGAAGGAATACTGGATTCCAGGGTATGTCACTTGGACAGAAATAACTTTAAGAATAATTTATTAAATCTATAAATTGCCCAACTCCCAGCTAAATTTAATCTCTATTCTATGAATGCTACAGTTATGTTTAAACCTTAGCACAGGGTTGTCAAACTCAAGGCCCGGGGCCGGATCCGGCCCATGGGGTACTTAAATCTGGCCCACGGGGCTGCCCTGGAAACAGTGAAGGACCAGCCCATGGTGCTTCTGCTAGTGAAAATGGGCTCCTGAGCTCTGTTTTCGGCTGCGACGGCCTCCTGCAACCCTCTGCCAGTGAAAACGGAGCTCTGTTTTTGCTTGCAGAGGGTTGCAGGAGGCCATCGCAGCCAATAATGGAGCTTGGGAGCCTGTTTTCGCTGGCAGAGCACTCGGGCCACCACAGGCGCCCCTGACATGAGTGACGTCAAGCTGGCCATGCCCACCCTAGTCATGCCCACCCCAGCCTCCCAAAGTCAAACACAACTCTGATGTGGCCGTCAATGAAATCGAGTTTGACACCCCTGCCTTAGCATAATCTAAGGGTATTCCATTACATCTGAGCCAAATCTTCACAGAATTTCTGTTACAAGCACCATGTTAGCCTTTGAAAACTTCTCAAGAGACACTATGATTTTTCCTTCCTCAAGGAAGGAAGGAAATCTGTTGGTGGGAGTCAGTAGTGGGTTCTAAAACCCGTTACTACCAGTTTGCGCGTGTGCTCGCACTCACACGTGACACTTCTACGCATGTGCAGAAGTGTCCCGGGCAGGTGGGCAGAGCCTCCCACCACCGCTACTGGTTCACAGAACCAGGCAGAACCGGGAACAACCCACTGCTGGTGGAGTGCATTTACAAGTTCTAAGACAGCCATTGTTCTGTCCCCACGGGTATGCCCCCCAAAATAAGATGCACAGGAAGGAATTGGGAACAATACTCTTTTACTTTCAATAAAGTCTTAGCAAGAGTTGAATCTTTTCAAAAGAATATCAGGTAATTAAGGAATTATTTACAGAGTCTTCTCAGTAGATGGCTAGAGTCCCAGAAAGCAGTCAATTAATGTTATCTCAACTCACATAGGTTTGGCGGAAATCCAAATCTCATTAACACAGGAAAAATGTTCACTTTTTATAATCTGAGCCGCAGACACAAGAGCAAAATGCTGGAACCACAGAACGGGGTTGTTCTCTGCAACGAAGCCCCTCGTGACAGACCCTTAAATACCCTCAGGGCGTGGTCAAGCCCTGCAGTACTACTTACGAGGGAGCTTCCTCCTGATTAGCCACTCATGTCTCTTTGAGAACCTGCATGCTCTGGCATCAAGAAGAGGCTCCTCCTCTTCTCCTGAGTCACTAATCTCAGGAGATGCATCAGGTTCTAATTGTTCACCAGCCTCTGACCCCACATCCTCTTCACTCTCCGTCTCTGGTGCCAGGAACACCGGTCTTCTGTACTGTACTTCCTCACTACCTCCAAATCCTTGGGATTGGCTGCTAATTGCACTGGACTCGACCTGGCCACAACAACCATATTTTCTTCAGTCTGTAATTTTAATCTCTATGTGATGGTTATAATGAGCTTAAGATGCTAGGCAGTTCCTAATACATATAATAATGAAATAAATAAACTGGAGAGTCAGCTTAGTGTCGTGGTGGATGGTGCTGGATGAGAGGAGGAGATGGTGAGCTCTAGGCCTGTCTTAGGCAAGAAAGCCAGCTGTGTACGTTTGGGCCAGGGCCTCCATCTCACCCTGACCCACCTCACAGGGTGGTTGTGCTGGGGGGGGGAAAGGAGGCAGGGGAACAAACATATTTGTTGCCTTCGGTTGACCACATCAAACCAAAAAAAGATAAAATCTAATAATAATAATGGTGCTTAGAAAAGGTGAAGCTCTGATGAAGAGCAGATTCATAATCGGATGTCTGAAGATGAGATTAAAAACTTGAATTATGAGAGTTCCAATATTCCCAAACCCAACAGAGTTATGAATATTTATCAATAGCCGCGGAGATAAAATGAAATTTTAGTTGCTTCGCCATGGACACATTTTGTTAATAAGACTCATCTTCCCTCATGGGTTTCTATTAAAATACAGCTATGAAGCTTAGTGAAGAAATAAATAAGGGACTTCTAAATCTAATCCATTAAACTGCTTATAAAACCACACAGGAGAAGCTATCTTTCAAGAATAAACAGACCAATTTCCTCCCAGTTTTGCATTGTTTGTGTCTGCAACAGGCTTAATTACTGTATCTAAAAGGACAATGGGAGCTGCAGACTGGTAGACATTACAAATGTCTGCTCAGTGACCCAAATACAATTGGAAGTGGGACCAGATCAAAGTGAGTCCAGTTCTACTGTGTATCCCTTGATGGGCAGGAACCTTTGTGTATATGTGGGTCAGGAAAAAGGTCACACAATTAAATCAGGGCTCTTCCCAAAGGTTTGCATGGAAGCCCTAATGGCAAGGCAAGTCCCACCATCACCATCCAAGAGCTTCAGCTGTCATCTGATACTTTCAATCAAATGCTC